>OY747717.1:45623943-46151443 GCA_963556495.2 Valencia hispanica | reverse complement strand
CGCTACTGACTGCATGCAACATAAACTCACATTCTCCAGGGATTCATCTAGAATGATGGCCCCATAAGTGGGTACACCCATCTTGTACTCTTTCCATTCCTCCAGAACCCTCTGCACATCCTCTCCATGTGGCAACAGAAAAGGACAATGATGGAAGAGTTTACAGCTGTCAAGGAAAACTCTACCCATCGCCATGGCCACCATGAGCCCCTCCCACATTAGGTTTCTCCTGCAACTGCTCAGACCCCATAAGAGCCAAGAGAACTAATCTACCTGTGTAAACTTATACTAAAATCTGTAGAAGTGTCCTAAGCTGGATGAACAGAAAACAGATGAAAGGATATCAGCTTTGGCGAAGTCTCTGATCCCACACTGAGGCGCTCCTGGAGTGTTTTGGATGCAGAAGTCCAGATAAAACCAGTGGGCCAGCTCAATCTGGAAGCACACACGAATAGCATTGTCCCGCTCCTCACTGGGGATGTGGAGGATGAAGCGGCTACAGGAACACAGACAAACAGGAATCATAGCAGGGTTCCCAACCACTTTACCAGACTCAAACAGAAATACAAACGTTTGCTCTGACATCACTCTAAATATCTTTATCAAAGACAGACTTTAAATGTAACACGTGTATGGGTTCAGTTATGTGGCTTTCTTCAGAGCAGGGTAACATCCAGCTGAAAGAAATGTCTTCACTTCATTGGCGGTGAAACTTCTTCATGTAGCAGCAGCTTATAGAAGCATCATTTTAATGGCCCACGCTGAGCCAGGTTCCTTTTTCAGAGTTACCAAATGTTAACTGCACAGTTAAAAGCAAGGCAAGGTTTATTTGTATAGCACACTTTTAACAACAAAGTAATTTAAGGTGCTTTACTTGATTAAGAGGTAAAAGAAAAATAGCAGTAAAACACAGACAAAGCATATAAAGTAAAAAAAGCAATAAAACATCAAACAGACACAAACATTTGATACATTAAAGCATAACTCAAAGGCAGCTCTAAACAGATAAGCTTTTAGTTGTGATTTAAAAGATCTCAGTGTTTCAGCAGCTTTGCAGTTTTCTGGAAGTTTGTTCCAGATTAGAGGAGCATAGAAACTGAAAGCTGCTTCTCCATGTTTGGTTCTGATTCTAGGGACGTTGAGTAGACTGGAATTAGAGGACCTGAGTGGTCTGGGGGGTTGCTATAGTAACAGTAGATCTTCAACATACTTTGGTGCTAAGCCATGTAATGATTTATAAACTAGTAAAAGTATCTAGAAGTCTATTCTCTGAGCTACAGGGAGCCAGTGTAAGGACTTTAGAACTGGGGTGATGTGCTCTACTTTCCTGGTTCTAGTGAGGAACACGAGCAGCAGCGTTCTGGATCAGCTGCAGCTGTCTGATTGACTTTTTAGGTAGACCTGTGAAGACCCTGTTGCAGTAATCAATCCGACTAAAGATAAACGCATGGATGAGTTTTTCTAGGTCCTGTTGCGACATCAGTCCTTTAATCCTAGAAATGTTCTTCAGGTGATAGAAGGCTGACCTTGTTATTGACCTTTATGTGACCCTGGAGGTTCAGGTCTGAGTCCATCACTACACCTAGATTTCAGGCCTGATCAGTAGTTTCGAGCTGGATTAACTGAAGCTGTGCTGACTATTGATCGTTCCTCTTTAGGTCCAAAAGTAATAGAAGCTGATTACATTTCTGGGCTTCCTTAGATATAAAAATTTTGTCAATCTGGCTTATAAACTGAACTTGACTGCATTGCATTCTAACAATATGAACTAGAGGTGCACGATTTTGACAAAAAACCTAATTGCGGTTTTTCTGACAAATATTGCGATTTTCGATTTTTACTTTCGATACTTTTAAGTGCATAAAACAAAAATTATGAATGAAATATATTGTTACGTGGCCAGGGCCCTCTTCTGGCTTTTGTCTGCTGTTGAACCTGAAAAATCTCTAATATAAACTACATAGTGATTGAGGTAATGAGATTGTTCAATGCTTCGTGATTATTAAATACCTGAACCTAAATACCAAAGAATAATAAGACCTAATGGAAATTAACTTACACAGGTAGCTTAATTTTTGTTTTTAATTGACAAATCTTTGCCATTGAAAAATAGAAAATGAATTCTTATTAGATTTAGATTTACAATTAAAAAACAAAATCTTCTGCAGTCCACTGCCATTTACTAAACATGAAACTGTTATATTGCACACATTTTAAAATAAATGACTAACAATTAAAAACAAGACCTTATCCAGCCTTCTGCAAGATAAGACGTAGTAACCTGACAGTAGGGTACTCCCAGCAAAAAAGAATAAGGAACCCCCCCCCACCCTCCGCCTCATGATGCTTAATCCACCTAATCGACGTTAATTTAATGCACGTGTAAAACAAATGCACAGAAATGAATTATTTTTCTATAATAATTAAATAGATTCAGCATCTTTCTTTGACAGAACTGCAGACTGCACAGATGGTACCTTCCCGAAGGAAAAAGTACTATAGCTTAGTAGGATACTGTATTAGACTTAATATTTACTGTATATGATAAAGGATTTACGACCACTATATCCAAGTGGTTGTAAGATTCAGATAATTATTTATTAAAAGCTAGACATTTTAAATGAGAATAAGAAAGAAAAGTATGTATTTGTGCCCCCCTTTTCCTGTTAATGCCCTACCTGGCCCCCGGGCAACACTTTTCTAGAGCCGCCCCTGCACAGTTACCAGCTGTCAGCTACATAAAAGGATCCTGGTGTTATTTGTCTCTCAGAAACAGTTTATACCTTCCCTTCTACTCATTCATGTCACCTAAGAGGTAAACCTGTTTCTCCATCACCTGTTCAGCTCTGATGATTCAGTAAGAACATCTCCTGGTTTCATCTTCATGTTTCCATCTCACCACATATCTGATATCATGACCAGCAGCTTTTACAGCTGTGGCTCCAGCAAACATCAGAAAGTCATATTAAATCAATACTAACAACAGTTTATCAAGCTTAAACGTGCTGCTGTTGTTTAGCGCGACACCCGCTGGTTTCCTCTTTCTAGGGCAAAGTCCGCGATAAACAAACAGAGACGGGACTGTGACAGAAAAGCCGATCAGCTGATCATTGATCAGTTTCATGATTGAAGGAGCAACAGGAGAGGATGAGAGAAGATGAGGCAGCTGCGCAGCGAAAAGACACAGAATTACTCCAGCTTTGTATCTTTTATCATTCTAGCTGAATTACGGGACAAATCGCGTTCTTTCTCACGTTAATACAGAACGTGTAATTTTCTCTCTGAATACGGGACGATTCCGTTTTTTACGGGACGGTTGTCAACCTGAGCGGCAGCGGAGAGAGACTGACAGCAGAGATCTGCAGCCAGGTTCCTCTCCCGCTACCCGCTGAGAACACTGAGGAATACATTCTGCTTTCACGTTGAACAAGTCGCCAAAAGTCTCTAGCAACACATGGAAAAGCCGCTAGATCTGTCACTAGTCACTTTTTGAAAAAAAAACCGTCGCCAGGGGGGTCGGAAAAGTCGCTAAATATGGTGACAACGTCGCCAAGTTGACAACTCTGCTCTGCATACAAGCTTGTTTCCCATCACCGTTTCTGATTGGCCAGCAAGCCAGGAAGGCGAGACTCAACCATTTTGATTGGTGAATAGGTTTGTCACTCAAATGTCAGGGGCGGGAATAAGAGCATAGGTTATGGCAGGAGTTAAAACCTCGATATGGATGCGATAAAGGTTGATGGTGCAGCGCTGGTATGAACCTGTCCACAAGAAGGGGCAGAGCAGACTGGATGTAGTAGATCTGAAGTCTGGAGAGGACAGTCTCTTCTGCCATTGTCTGCTGGAGGAGCAGCTGTAGAGTCAGGCTCAACAAGCCCGTAAGGAAAATGCTTCTGTTCCCTGGAGCTGGTTGTGCATAGAAGGAAATTACACCATATGAAAGAAACAACCACAACAGACAATGCTGAGCATCCTCTTCATCAGATTCTTACAACAGTGTGTTCAGTCAGAGGCTTCTCCACAGATCCTTCCGGCCACAGCCAAATCATCTGAAGTGAGGATGGAGGGACAGGGAGAGAGGATGAAGAAAAGCAAATCTTTCTCCATAATCTATTTTCTTTCTCTATGCTCTACTTTTCCAGACTGTGCAGAAAGCTCTAAATCTGAGCAGTTTCTTTCTTGCCGATTGTTTGTCGCTGCCAGCACACTTTGGGGATTTATTGTTGAGTAAATGTAAAATCTGATATTTAATCCCTATCCCTGCAGGACCGGTCGGTATGTCACGGTGAAGCACCCCGGCAGTGGTAGGGTTTAAATCTGTAACATTAACAGGAGAGCCTTAACCTAAGCTGTGGTTCCGAGCATTTCATGCGGAGTTTCAGACCGAAACAACAATGGCTGCGCACTGAACGACAACAAACACACCTACTCTGATTTAGGACAAAAATACACGAATCCAGTGTAACAAGTTTTAGAAAACGCAAAGCACGTAAAAACATCGGGTTGTCCCACAGTAGCAGACAAACAGTAGGAAAGCCAGAGAATCGTCTCCTACCTGCACAGATCGTCTAGTACGCTGGAGGGGATTTCCACTCTTTTAGTCTCCATGTTGGCTGAAAACATCACGCTTCTGTCTCAGAATACACACCTAACACACACCATTCGCTCATATTCCCACTGTGGTTCCAGTTCAGAGCACAAACGGAACACTGCAGAGGCTGAGCTCCGATTTTCCCACCAGGAAAACAGACCGCTCTACCTAGAGGCAGCTGCGCATGCGCGAGGCTCAACATGTTTTCCTCTGGTTTCAGGAGGTTCCGGGGACTTTACTGCCCCCTATAGGCGAACAGTGAAGATGGTTTGGAAGCGTATATTGAGCAGGAATAAACGAGATTTTCTCCTCAAAGACGTTTGTTAAAATTCATAGTTTAGTGTTACCACAAGGGAGTATAGTGAGCCCACTGTTATTTTATTTAATGATAAATGATGTGTTTAATGGTATAAAAGATGGGATGGGGTTTGCGCTTTTTGTAGACGATGGAGCAATATGCAAGAGAGGGAAAGATGTAGAGTTTATTGTAAAGAAACTACAAGGAGCCATTGGAAAAGTTGAAGAGTGGTCGTATAAATGGGGTTTTACATTTTCAGTGGATAAAACGAGGACAATGTTCTTTACAAAGAGAAGAGTTGGAGAGGAAGTCAAGCTTAAGTTATATGGTCAGGAGTTAGAAAGGGTAAGTAAATTTAAGTTTCTGGGATTATGGTTTGATGAAAGGATAACATGGGGTGTACACATTCAGAGTATAGTGGATAAAAATAAAAAGGTATTAAATATAATGAAGTGCTTAATTGGGAGTGATTGGGGTGCAGATAGGAAATCTTTGAAGGCTATATACAATGGGTTGATTAGGTCGGTGTAAGATTATGGGTGTGTAGCATATGATTCAGCAGCAGATACAGCTCTTTTAAAACTAAACTATATTCAAAATCAGGCACTGAGACTAGGTACAACAGCATTACAGGTGGAAATGGGTGAGATGCCACTAGAAATTAGAAGAGAGCAGCTAACTCTTAATTTTTGGGCAAATTTACAGGGTCAGGGACAGGATCATCCAACAGAAGATACTCTAAAACCTTGCTGGGAGAAAGAAAGAAAGAAAGAAAGAAAGAAAGAAAGAAAGAAAGAAAGAAAGAAAGAAAGAAAGAAAGAAAGAAAGAAAGAAAGAAAGAAAGAAAGAAAGAAAGAAAGAAAGAAAGAAAGAAAGAAAGAAAGAAAGAAAGAAAGAAAGAAAGAAAGAAAGAAAGAAAGGAAGGAAACAAAAAGTTTTGGATGGACGGTTACTAAAAGAAAAATAGGACTTAATCTGGATCAGTCCATCATCAGTCAAAGAGTACCATTGCCTGTTATACCACCATGGATACTTCCAGATGCATCAGGAGATTTCACTTTATTAAAAAAGAACAAGGCTAAGGATAAGGGATTCATACTAAACTCGCATATAATGCAGGCTTATATTGATCAGTATTATAATTAGGTACAATTTAATATACACAGATGCATCAAACAATATAATGAATCAAATTGGTATTGCATTTATTGTTCCTGAGTTTAAGGTCATAGTAAAGAAAAGGGTCAATGATGGATTATCAGTATATACTGGAGAAATGTTTGGAATACTGTTAGCTGTTCAATGGGTAGAAGCCAAGAGACCATTGCTATCAGTTATATGTTCGGACTCAAGCTCTTCATTGACCAGTTTACAGTGCAGTCACTCAGAAAGCAGAACAGACATCCTATTAGAGATTCAACAAACACTTTATAGAATAAACATGAGATTTACAGTGAATTTTCTTATGGATTCCAGCTCATTATGGAGTTTGAGGAAATGAAATAGTTGAAATGATTGCAAAAGAAGCCACCATAAATGTATTAGTTGATTTAGATATCAACTTCTGTCAGTCCGAGATAAAGAGCACCATAAGTCACAAAAATAAGAAAAGATGGTAAAGCCAATGGAAGGAAGAAAGGAGGGGACGATGGTTATGTAAAATTCAAAGGAGAGTTGGAGAAATGAGAAGCACTGGAAGGAGTAGGAGAGAGGAGGTGATCATATCTAGATTAAGATTTGGGCACACTCGTTTAAACAACACACTATTCATAATAAGGAAACATAATACAGGAAAATGTGATTACTGTGAAGAAGAGGAAACTATAGATCATGTTATATTATACTGTCAGAAATATCTGATAGAAAGAAGGAAACTGATCCAAAACCTCAGTAAGATGAAACGGAACCTCAGAAATACTGTGAAATGACTCAAAAAGTGATAGTTATCAGGCTTTATTCCAGTTTTTAAAAGAGACTAGAATGTTTGGGAAGATTTGAGGTTTTTGTTAGCGTTGTTCCAATCCACACTCCACACTAGTTGGTGGCGGTAATGCACCATTTGTCATGGTGGAGGTTGAACGAGACCCAAGATGCTGACCCAAAAAAAACAGGGAACAAGTGCTGTGCAGAAAAATCAAAAGGTTTTATTACAAATAATAAATTGGAGCAAAAACAAAATCAAAGTCCTCACAAAAATCCAAGGGGCATGGAATAACCGAGGCAGGCAGTGGTCCTGGGTAGTCAGAGATGTGGTGTTGACAACCGTCTGGCACTGAATGAATGAAAGTTTGGTCCTTAAATACTGAAATGGCTGATGATGATGGAGTCCAGGTGTGCTGACACGCCCCAGGCCCACTGCTCTGCCTGGAGGAAGGGAAGGAGAAAGAGACATTACTGCAGGAGTGAATAATAGCAAAGAAACCAAACCATGACAGTACCCCCCCCTTAAGAACCGCCACCAGGCGGTGCACCGAGCGCACCAGGATGATCCCGGTAGAAAGACTGCAAAAGGCCAGGGTCCAAAACAAGGCGGCGCGATATCCAAGACCTCTCCTCCGGACCATAGCCCTCCCAGTCAACTAAGAACTGAAGGCCCCGCCCACGACGCCGCACATCCAAGATCCTGTCAACGGTAAAAGCCGGGTGGCCGTCAACAACCCGGGGGGGTGGAGGGGGAATGGCCGGAGGGCTCAATGCGCACGAAGAAACAGGCTTCAGCAACGACACATGAAAAGTGGGGTGGATCTTTAGAGAACGGGGAAGTTTAAGGCGAACAGCTGAGGGATTGATGATCTTATCAACTTCAAATGGACCAATGTAACGAGGAGCTAGTTTACGGGAATCCACCTGGAGAGGCAGGTCTTTGGACGACAACCAAACCCTCTGACCAGGACGATACTCTGGAGTCGGGGCACGGTGTCTATCAGCCAGGCGCTGGTTCCTGGTGGTTGTCCTCAGGAGAGCATCCCGAGCCTGACTCCACACTAGCCGGCAGCGTCGGACATGTTCCTGGATAGAGGGAACTGCCACCTCCACTTCTTGTGCAGGAAAAAGTGGAGGCTGGAAACCAAACATGCACATAAATGGCGACATACCGGTAGCCGAGGAGGAGAAGGAGTTGTGTGCATATTCAATCCAGGGGAGATGCTGGGACCAGGATGCAGGATGGCGGGCACAAACACACCTCAGAGCAGTCTCAAGGTTCTGATTGGCACGCTCCGTCTGACCATTGGATTGAGGATGATATCCAGAAGAGAGACTGGCCGATGCCCCCAGAGCCCTGCAGAATGCTCTCCAGACCTGAGAGGAAAACTGAGGACCACGATCAGAGACAATGTCTGCAGGAATTCCATGGAGACGGAATACCTGGTTAACCAACAACTCAGCCGTTTCAAAAGCTGAGGGAAGTTTAGGTAAGGGAATGTAGTGAACACCCTTGGAGAAACGGTCAACTATAGTAAGGATCACTGTGTTACCTTGAGATGGAGGAAGACCGGTAACAAAATCCACTGCTATATGAGACCAAGGACGATGAGGCACAGGAAGTGGATGGAGAGGACCAGCAGGAGGCTGATGTGAAGCCTTGCCCCTGGCACAGAGTGAGCAGGCTGCAACAAATTCACGTGTATCCGTAGAAACAGAGGGCCACCAAAAACGCTGACGGAGGAGCTCCAGAGTCCGATGTGTCCCAGGGTGACAGGCAATTTTCGAACTGTGGACCCACTGCAAAACTCGGGACCTGAGGTGAGTTGGAACAAACAAACAGCCATTAGGGACATTATCAGGTGAAGGGTGTACCTGAAGGGCATCCTGGACCTCTTGTTCCACATCCCATAAAGCAGCACCCAAAAAACAGGATGGATGAAGGATCGTCTCCGGTGGGGAACTTGTGGATTCATCCTCCGACTGGCGTGAGAGGGCATCAGGTTTCACATTTCTGGATCCAGGTCTGTAGGTAAGAGTAAAATTGAACCTGTCAAGAAACAAAGCCCACCTGGCTTGTCGAGGGTTTAACCTTTTGGCTGAACGGAGGTAGGACAGATTTTTGTGGTCGGTCCACACGATGAACGGATGCTCCGCACCCTCCAGCCAGTGACGCCACTCCCCCAGTGCTAGCACGACTGCCAGCAGTTTACAGTGCCTTTAGACCAGTCCAAATGGGGATTATGTGTCTTTAACCAAGGGAGACCGAGGATAAGAGGTGAGTGGGGTGACCGAATAACAAATAGTTGAATCTCTTCTCGATGATTACCTGAGGTCAACATTGTTACTGGTTGAGTCTGATGAGTCACCTGAGCCAAAACGCTACCATTAACTGCATAAATGGTTCTAGTGTCAGAAAGTGGTACTACAGGGATGGAATGCTGGTTTACAATGGATTCATCAATGAAACTTTCATCAGCTCCAGAGTCAACTAAAGGAAAAAAAGGTATAGTAGCTTGACCGACTAACAAATGTGATATTAACTGGGTATGGTGGGTAGAGATAGGAGAATTGGAAACATGACCCATTCGAACTCCTCTTACCTCGAATGGGTCTAATCTTTTGGCCGCATGGGACAGTTGGGCAGGAAATGACCAGGTTGACCACAGTAAATGCAGAGCCTCTGTTGGAATCTCCTCTCTCTTTCAGCAGGAGTGAGCCTGGTTCGCCCCAGCTGCATCGGTTCTTCAATTGAAGCAGAAGATGGAGCTGATGCAAGTGGAACAGGTGCTGATCCCATGGGAGTTGCAGGTAGAAGAGCCGGTCGCCGGGGAAAAGGAGGTGCAGAGCGAGCACCATGTTCACGCCGTCTCTCCCTGAGGCGGTTATCCAGTCTGGTGGCTAACTGCATGAGAGCTTGCAAAGAGCCACATTCATCACGGAGTGCTAGCTCATCACGGATCGAGTCATCAAGGCTCCTCAAAAACACATCCTGGAGAGCGGTCTCCTCCCATCCGCTCTCTGCAGCCAATGTCAAAAATTCAATAGAAAAGTCTGCCACTGACCTGGAGTTTTGCCTTAGCGATAACAGTTGACTGGCAGCTTCTCGACCCCGAACAGGACGATCAAACGCTCTCTTCATCTCTGTGGTGAAGAGGTCATAAGAAGAGCGAAGGGTCGGATTATGATCCCACACCGCAGTTGCCCAGTGGGCGGCACGTCCAGTTAGGAGGCTAACCACATAGGCTACTCTGGCTTGGTCCGTTGTGTAGGTGGTCGGCTGGAGACTGAAAACCAGAGAGCACTGGAGGAGGAAACGACCACATGAGCCAAGTTCACCATCATACCTCTCCGGTGTAGGGATCTGGGGTTCTCGTGGCACGGGGGCAGGAACAACGGCAGCAGCAGCAGCAGGTGGTGGTGCCGTCACAGACGCAGACACTTGACCGGCTACTGCGTCCAGATGCTGTCTTAATACAGACACAGTAGAGCCTAAATTCTGTAGGGAATCCATAATTTGATGGAGTGACTGGGCATGTTGGCCCACCAGCGCACCTTGCGCAGCCAACGCTTGCCTCAGTGCATCTGAGCCAGCAGGGTCTCCTTGGCCAGACGGTTCTGTCATGGTGGAGGTTGAACGAGACCCAAGATGCTGACCCAAAAAAAACAGGGAACAAGTGCTGTGCAGAAAAATCAAAAGGTTTTATTACAAATAATAAATTGGAGCAAAAACAAAATCAAAGTCCTCACAAAAATCCAAGGGGCATGGAATAACCGAGGCAGGCAGTGGTCCTGGGTAGTCAGAGATGTGGTGTTGACAACCGTCTGGCACTGAATGAATGAAAGTTTGGTCCTTAAATACTGAAATGGCTGATGATGATGGAGTCCAGGTGTGCTGACACGCCCCAGGCCCACTGCTCTGCCTGGAGGAAGGGAAGGAGAAAGAGACATTACTGCAGGAGTGAATAATAGCAAAGAAACCAAACCATGACACCATTTGTTGTTTGCTCACCGCCAATTCAGAAGAAGATGATATTCTCCTCCACAGTTCCAGTGTTCTTTTCACTCCTGTTCTCAGCAATATAAACAAGTCTATCAAGCTATTTTTTCCTGAATGTTGAAAACTAATCCATGCATTTGTTATTTCCCAACTGGACTTCTATATATCCTTATCACGTCATAAAATTAAGTGTCAGAGACCAGAAGTAAATTATCTACAGTCTATGTATCTACATAGACTGTAATAGTTAAATCAGGTAGTCTGGTCTAGAACCAGCTGATAATAGTTGTTGCAGTATTGGGATGATTTACCTATCCGCTGAGAGGCTATGATGGGACCTGTAGATTTGCATGACGCGCTGGGGCCTAAACAGAAACGATGGATCCAGGATGCGTTTTGATGATTTATTATAACATGCGGCTATCACAGCAGTACAGTAAGTATATGAAGAAGGCAGGGATATTCAGTCGTGTGAATACTTGACAACATAAACCAGGACAAAGGGATTGCGGTCAACAAAAATTACGGCTACCCATGACTGCCTCTCCCCTCAGCTGGCTCTCCACAGGTGAGTACGCACCCTTGAAACCTCTGTACAAGTCCCTCAAGCACACACACACAAGCGCACTTACGCAATCGTGAGACACACACAAGGTGGTGGCACACACACATATAGTGATCACCCAACTAGGTGTCTTCTATAATAGATTTTAACATTGCATTGGTGTCAGAAGTGGGATCCAGACCTCTTTGCTTGACAAAGGACTGACCTGACAACTCCCGGTCCTGAAATATTTGGCGCCAAAAACATCCCCGTTTGGGAGAAGATTCAAGGTTAAGTCTCCAGTGACTGGGTCCTAAATTCTCCTGGAAATTGACACATGCCCTAAAAACTACATTAGTGCGCAAGGTCTATTATTTTAAGACATGGGGTCTCAGGGACAGGGTCACAATGGGTAATTCTGAAAGTAAAAAGCATGAAGGGTTCCTGACAGAGGTTCACTGAGTAGCTACAGACAAACTAACGACTTTATGTACCAGACTGAACAAGAGAGAAAAGACAGTAAACCGTTAAAAGTCAGAGACAAAGACTGGTGGGCTCTGTCACAGTGGTCGGGAAACTTGAGGGAATATAGTCAGGAGAGGATCGCTTTTGTTTGTCGTTTCCACCATGCCAAAGAGGTCAGTAGTTAAATAAAACAGTCACAACACTTCAGTCTAAAATATGCAGCCTTTGCTGTTCAGTTTATTGTTCATACATACCTCTGGACAATTCTCTGAGTACAGACAGATTACTGCGTCTTTTAGCCTTCTCCCCAGAAACTCTGCACCTTCCAGAACCTCCCTGCACTCTGATTCTCCACTCAACACACTCTCCTTTTAAGCCCTATTTCGTGGCCTTGTAACACACAAGCTATTTGATGGGAGACAGAAGTTCTCCTAGGAATGTCTCTTAACTTCAAGAATTCACTTTATCAGATATTAAGCTTCAACCAGCCTTTCTGACTTCAGACCGATTATTGTAGATGTAACATCACATTTTCTATCCCATCATTCTTCATTACCTCAGAGCAACACCACATGTTCATCACCTTCAACATTCCATCATATTACACATTACATCATGTACTCTCATGAAAGATTAATGTGTGGGTACGTGCCATATTCCCACATCACCTTCAGGAAACACATGTATACATCCTCTACAGGTCCTTCTCAAAAAATTAGCATATTGTGATAAAGTTCATTCTTTTCCATAATGTAATGATAAAAATTAAACCTTCATATATTTTAGATTCATTGCACACCAACTGAAATATTTCAGGTCTTTTAATGTTTTAAAAATGATGATTTTGGCATACAGCTCATGAAAACCCCAAATTCCTATCTCAAAAAATTAGCATATTTCATCCGACCAATAAAAGAAAAGTGTTTTTAATACAAAAAAAGTCAACCTTCAAATAATTATGTTGAGTTATGCACTCAATACTTGGTCGGGAATCCTTTTGCAGAAATGACTGCTTCAATGCGGCGTGGCATGGAGGCAATCAGCCTGTGGCACTGCTGAGGTGTTATGGAGGCCCAGGATGCTTCGATAGCGGCCTGAAGCTCATCCAGAGTGTTGGGTCTTGCGTCTCTCAACTTCCTCTTCACAATATCCCACAGATTCTCTATGGGGTTCAGGTCAGGAGAGTTGGCAGGCCAATTGAGCACAGTAATACCATGGTCAGTAAACCATTTACCAGTGGTTTTGGCACTGTGAGCAGGTGCCAGGTCGTCTTCCTCTCCATAAAGCTTTTCAGCAGATGGAAGCATGAAGTGCTCCACAATCTCCTGATAGCTAGCTGCATTGACCCTGCCCTTGATAAAACACAGTGGACCAACACCAGCAGCTGACATGGCGCCCCAGACCATCACTGACGGTGGGTACTTGACACTGGACTTCAGGCATTTTGGCATTTCCTTCTCCCCAGTCTTCCTCCAGACTCTGGCACCTTGATTTCCGAATGACATGCAAAATTTGCTTTCATCCGAAAAAAGTACTTTGGACCACTGAGCAACAGTCCAGTGCTGCTTCTCTGTAGCCCAGGTCAGACGCTTCTGCCGCTGTTTCTGGTTCAAAAGTGGCTTGACCTGGGGAATGCGGCACCTGTAGCCCATTTCCTGCACACGGTGGCTCTGGATGTTTCTACTCCAGACTCAGTCCACTGCTTCCGCAGGTCCCCCAAGGTCTGGAATCGGTCCTTCTCCACAATCTTCCTCAGGGTTCGGTCACCTCGTTGTGCAGCGTTTTCTGCCACACTTTTTCCTTCCGACAGACTTTCCACTGAGGTGCCTTGATACAGCACTCTGGGAACAGCCTATTCGTTCAGAAATGGCTTTCTGTGTCTTACCCTCTTGCTTGAGGGTGTCAATGATGGCCTTCTGGGCAGCAGTCAGGTCGGCAGTCTTACCCATGATTGCGGTTTTGAGTAATGAACCAGGCTGGGAGTTTTTAAAAGCCTCAGGAATCTTTTGCAGGTGTTTAGAGTTAATTAGTTGATTCAGATGATTAGGTTAATAGCTCGTTTAGAGAACCTTTTCATGATATGCTAATTTTTTGAGATAGGAATTTTGGGTTTTCATGAGCTGTATGCCAAAATCATCAGTTTTAAAACAATAAAAGACCTGAAATATTTCAGTTGGTGTGTAATGAATCTAAAATATATGAATGTTAAATTTTTATCATTACATTATGGAAAAGAATGAACTTTATCACAATATGCTAATTTTTTTAGAAGGACCTGTATGTGAAAATGGCAGCCGGTAGCTACAGATCAGGCTGTGATAGTGCACTAACATTCACATCAGCCATTTGAAACTGGATCTCCGTCTGATTGTAATGGCCTGGATGGAACGAACTTGGAGAGAATCGTACATAAATGAAGCCGCTTGTCTAGTAAAGTGGCCTGAGAGAACATTAGTTGTGAATTTGTGAGAATAAAGTGATAAACTTTACCCTGCCATCTACTTCAGCCTCTATCAAACATTTCTGTAAGAGTACCCAGACCATCCTGACCAGCTGTGAACATCCCTGCACTGCTCTCAAAGCAGTTTCTATAAGGGCTGAAAGACAATGGACACGATGAAAACTCAAACAAAGCATATTATAGACAAAATAAATTGACTTTAATGAACAATTAAATGTACACATTATAACATTAGTAAATGCATGCAGAACAGTGAAAGAACAAACTGTAGTACTATAAAAAACCACAGCTGCTAGGAACACGTTGCATTTCTCTGCAGAAATTATGTGGTGACTATCCAACTGCTGGAAAATAATAATAAAAAAAATCAGCATCAAAAACATGTCCTGCTTTCAGAACCCAATTAAAAGCAGTCTAAAAGTTTAACTGAGTTGAAATGAGGCCCCAACAACCAGTATCCAGATGTTTCTGGGATTCTCTAAGCCACTGTGTGGATTTTACAGGCGATCCACCCCACGGATCCTCCTGGCCAGTTGAATGTCCCGTGGGAACAATGTGACTCTCTTAGCATGGATGGCACACAAGTTGGCATCTGACAACAGCAAGACAAGAAAGGCCTCTGCAGCCTGGGGGCACAGAGAGGAGCAAATGGTTAGAAACTAAAGTTAAGGTAAAAGTGAACCATGTATCTGTAATTTTTGCATATTAAGGTTAGTACTTCTGAACTTAATGTATATGAAGACAAGCACTTTCTGCTCTAAAGAGATCTGCTGAGGGCAGGGGTATATGATCAGGTCCAGATAAACATATCTACACATGCTCAGAGAGGAAGAAGCTGCAGAATCATACAGCACCTTGGAAAAGTATTTAGGTGACTGTTTTCAGATTAGGTCACATTACAACGTCAAACTACAGTGGATTTCATTTAGATGTTTGGAAGATCAACACTTTGTGGAGAGGAAGGAAAAAGATGCACTGCTTCTGAACAGATTTACAAATTAAATCCAAAAACTGTAGCATCCATTTTTATATGACGTGGTTTTCTGTTTTATCTTTACAAATAGAAATCCACAGATGTGGCATGAATTTGAATTTAGACCCCATTACAGTCAGACCCCTAAACCCCCCCCCCAACCCAGTACAACATCCACTGTCTATACCCACTTCATCCCGACAGGGTCAGAGGGAGCTGGGTAAGAGGCAGGGTCCACCTGGACAGGTCACCAGTCCATCCCAGGACACACAGAGACACACCGGACAAACACACACACCTAGAGGCAATATGGAGAGACCAAATAACCCAACGGTCATGTTTTTGGATTGTGGGAGGAAGCCAGAGTACCTGGGAAGAACCCACAGGTCCATGGGGAGAATTTAAAAGATTCGAGAACATTTGCAGAGTTGGCGAATATTGCCTCATGCAGCATTGTTTGGAATGTATAGAACGGAATCTGAAGCTGGATTGACCTTTTTTGCCTAGTGCCATGAGATGATATCTGTTGTGAATATGTACTGTATAGATCAACTAAAACTGCTGAAGATGTTAGAATGCTCCTACCGAAGTAGACAAAAGGGGCTTCAGCAAAGTATCAGGTGTACAGTCGTGGCCAAAAGTTTTGAGAATGACACAAATATTAGTTTTCACAAAGTTTGCTGCAAAACTACTTTTAGATTTTTGTTTCAGTCGTTTCTGTGATGTACTGAAATCTAATTACAAGCACTTTATACGTTTCAAAGGCTTTTATTGACAATTACATGACATTTATGCAAAGAGTCAGTATTTGCAGTGTTGGCCCTTTTTCAGGACCTCTGCAATTCGACTGGGCATGCTCTCAATCAACTTCTGGGCCAAATCCTGACTGATAGCAACCCATTCTTTCATAATCACTTCTTGGAGTTTGTCAGAATTAGTGGGTTTTTGTTTGTCCACCCGCCTCTTGAGGACTGACCACAAGTTCTCAATGGGATTAAGATCTGGGGAGTTTCCAGGCCATGAACCCAAAATTTCAACGTTTTGGTCCCCGAGCCACTTAGTTATCACTTTTGCCTTATGGCACAGTGCTCCATCGTGCTGGAAAATTCATTGTTCTTCACCAAACTGTTGTTGGACTGTTGGAAGAAGTTGCTGTTGGAGGGTGTTTTGGTACCATTCTTTATTCATGGCTGTGTTTTTGGGCAAAATTGTAAGTGAGCCCACTCCCTTGGATGAGAAGCAACCCCACACATGAATGGTCTCAGGATGCTTTACTGTTGGCATGACACAGGACTGATGGTAGCGCTCACCTTCTCTTCTCTGGACAAGCCTTTTTCCAGATGCCCCAAACAATCGGAAAGAGGCTTCATGGGAGAATATGACTTTGCCCCAGTCCTCAGCAGTCCATTCACCAGACTTTCAGCAGAAGATCAATCTGTCCCTGATGGTTTTTTGGAGAGAAGTGGCTTCTTTGCTGCCCTTCTTGACACCAGGCCATCTTCCAAAAGTCTTCGCCTCACTGTGCGTGCAGATGCGTTCACACCTGCCTGCTGCCATTCCTGAGCAAGCTCTGAACTGGTGGCACTCCGATCCCGCAGCTGAATCCTCTTTAGGAGACGATCCTGGCGACCCTTAACAAGAATTGAACCTCTTTCCTTGAAGTTCTTGATAATCCTATAAATTGTTGATTTAGGTGCAACTTTAGTCGCCACAATATCCTTGCCTGTGAAGCCATTTTTATGCAACGCAATGATGGCTGCACGCGTTTCTTTGCAGGTCACCATGGTTAACAATGGAATAACAATGATTTCAAGCATCACCCTCCTTTTAACATGTCAAGTCTGCCATTCTAACCCAATCAGCCTGACATAACGATCTCCAGCCTTGTGCTCGTCAACATTCTCACCTGAGTTAACAAGACGATTACTGAAAAGATCTCAGCAGGTCCTTTAATGACAGCAATGAAATGCAGTGGAATTTTCATGGCAAAGAAGGACTATGCAATTCATCTGATCACTGTTCATAACATTCTGGAGTATATGCAAATTGCTATTAAAAAAACTTAAGCAGCAACTTTTCCAATTTCCAATATTTATGTAATTCTCAAAACTTTTCCACCAGGTTATTGCACCTCTAGTTAGTTTTCCATTGCTTGTTTTTCTCTGTTGCCTTGTACAGAATACATGTTAAATTATGTGGAAAAGTTCCTTTTTTTTACAGCAACAAAAACCTGACAGTTTAACTGAGGAGATGACACATCACAATTTCTGTATCATACTGAAGGAGTTTTTAAGTCATGAGTGATTTTAGGAATGCTAAAAACATCAAACCCAAAGTGTGTTAGCATGTTTCCTCTGTATGAGAAGCACATCTCACCTCTTGTAGGGCCATGAGAGCGTAGACCTGCCACCGGAGAGCGGTTAAGGAAAAACTTTGACACACCTCCCGAACCTGAGAGAAACAAACCTTACTTCACACAGAGACCCCAGGAAACACGCAGCAGATGTTTTATTTCACTAAACAGCCCATATCTGTACAGTATGTGTGGATTCCTCTGGTTGTAGTTCTGTAACATTTGTATGAAAGTTTTGTTCTGGTTCATGCTGTATAGCTTACACTAGTGGTGTCCAAAGTCTGGCCTCGAGGGTCGGTGTCTGACATGTTTTAGATGTGACCCTGGATCAAATGACTGGTTCATTACCAGACCTCTGCAGAACATCAAGACATGTTGAGGTGTTAATTAAGCCATTTAAATCAGCTGTGTTGGAACAAAGACATCTAAAAGCTGCAGGACACCATCCCTAGAGGCCTGTAGTTGGACACCCTTGGTTTACACTTAGTAAGGCTCATATAATGCATAATGTTGTTTAGTATGTTTAAGTCAAATGTCTGATCTCCTGCCCCACTGCCTACCGTCTGCTCTGTGCAACTTAAACATTGACCAAAAAAAAAGGAAAAACCCGTTAACTGGACTAAAAGAAAAATTAAATGCTGATGCCACATTTTTGGCGCCTGGCTATGTATATTTAAGAAGCTGTTGACAGAATAAAGTCTGACTTGATGGTTTTGTCATCGTCTGACTCACCAGTCGGGCGAATGACGTCTTTCTGATGAGAAGGTCGGTGCTCTTCTGGTACTTCCGAATCTCCATCAGGGCCCTGGTTCCTGGTCGGAACCTTCTCTTTTTGGGTGAAGCAGCAGCCGGTCCTGAAAGGAGAATGCAGAGTGTTCGGTGGTAGCAAGACGAACACTACAACCAAATCCTCATATTCACCATCCTACTAGTTTCAGTTTAAAGTTGGCAAGTTCAAAGTACATTTCTTAAAAAAAAAAAAGGACGGGTCAGAGATAAACATCAGTCATCACCAGAGAACAAAATGAAAATGATAACATCAAGAAGTGTGAACTGTAAAGCCAGGGCTGCTACCTTATTTAGACTAATATGTGAAACAGTTCAGATAGAATGGGTGTTTAGATGAAGCACTCACAGCGCCGTGCTAGCAGAAGATGCTGTCCAACCATTTTTAATGCTCTGGTAGAGATCTGCAGATTTCTATTTAAAACATCCAGGAATTACAAAGAGGTCATGATGCCATGCACTTCCACAAGGTTCCCAGGGTCTTTAGTAAAGAAATTAAGGCCCACAGCATCACACATCCTCCAGCATGTGTAACAGTGGGCAGTATTCATCCTTTACTTCACACTAAACCTACCTGGAGTGTTGTTGCCTAAAAGCTCAAGCTTGGTCTAATCAGATGAAAGTACACAGCTCCAGTTAAAGTAGTCATGTCTGTAAGGGTTGGAAATAAGATGTCATTTCCTCCCAAACAAACGACTGACCTGTAGACAGTTTCTAATGGTTGTTATGGAGACTTGGCGGCCTAAAAATGCCACCTGTCTAACAAAGAGCTTTGGACACAGTGTCTACACATATTTAGAGTTATTCTCAAAACGCCATACATTTGTGCAAAATACCATGAACTTCTTACACTCTGTAAGGAAAGACACATTTTTGTAGAGCACACTTTCAGCAACAAGGCAATTCAAAATGCTTTTGGTATAAAATAAAACAAACACAAAACAACATCAGGAACACAAAGAACATTAAAACATACTACTGTTATGAAATTCCAGCTAATATTAATCAAGTAATCAAATGCAGCTCTAAACAGATGGGTTTTTAGCTTTGATTTAAAGGAACTCAGTGTTTCAGCAGTTTTGCAGTGGTCTGGAAGTTTGTTCCAGATAAGAGTAGTACTCTTATCTGTGGGCCTCACAAATCATGAAACTACTTTCGGATTTCCAGTCTTTCAGAATCTCTTGTATTTCCTAAATGATACTGGTAGAGGAGACCGGGGAAGGTTGTTGTCACCTCGCTTATTACAGTCATTCATCTTGTCATTTTGGACTATTCATCTTTTGGTTTGAACACACAACACTGAGGTGAGTATACATTTTGTAATTTTTATGAGTCAGAGTAATTTTTCAAGTTGGTGTTATTTTTGAAATAAAAATAAAAAGTTATTAGCTTTAAAAACACAATAATTGATTAAAAAAATGCCCAAGATGAGAGGTCACATGGGCCTGGTTGTCACATGTGTTCAAGCTAAATATTTCAGCACTATACATTCCTTCACCTTAAAATTCACCAGAATAATACATTACTGCATTACTACATCGCTAAATTTTAGGGATTGAAAACAAGGAACAATCATAATTACTATATTTAAATTTACCATATCTAAATGTCTATCGTTTAATAATAAAAAAAAAGTTGAATAATTTCATAAAATCTTAATTTTTAAGCAAATCCCCATTCAAATTAATAGACAACCAAAACCAACATGGGGCAGACTGTCACAGTGGGTCAGAGTGTCTTTGACAGGTAATAAATAACTAGGGATGTGTATTGGTAAAATCTGGCGATACAATATATTGCGATATATTCCAATACTATGAGTTAGAATATATATTGTGATTTTTAAAACTGAATTTAACTGTAGAAAAACGGTCCCAGCATTTTAAACACTCCAACCTGTTTCATTGTTAAAACATCCAGTTTTAATACTAGATCTAGTCGATCCACTGGAACAATGAAGGTGAAAGAAGACCAACTACCAGCCATTCTTTTAATTTTGCTTCCAAAATTTCCATCATCATTAATGGTTCCATTCAAATTCTAAAAAAAAAAAAAATATTGATACAGTGCTTTGGAATATTGATACAATATTGTGACATAAAATATTGCAATATATCAGCATAATATGAATATTTTCTCACTTCCCTATAAATAACCTTTTATCACAATAAATTTTATAAAAACGAAAGATTAAATTTAAGACAAGATCCCAGGCTTTCATTTACTCTACAAATATCTCTTGAAATATGTTCGGATGATGAGCAATATATAATAGAGACAACCAGCCATAGTCTCCCCTATATCTTAATAACTGAAAATTATTAAAAGCATATTGGTAACTTTGGTACTTTCTTTCATTTGTAAAAAAAAAAAAAGATTCACTTTTAATGTGATATTTGGTATTTTAAGTAGACCCAGTTTATGAACCACAGGACCAGTTCAACCTGTACTTAAATTTGTATACAGACCAAATACATAGTGAAATGGCCCTTGTATGATTTTTGGGTCTCCATTCAGTCAGTAAGTAAATTTAATTCAATTTCTATTCAATTCAAAAATACTTTATTGATCCCAGAGGGAAATTAAGTGTTGTAGCTTATGTAATTAATTCTTTAAGGAGTTGTTGTAGATGATGATGGCTGTGGGCAGGAAGGATTTCCTGTAGCGGTCTGTATTGCAGCGAAACTGAAGAAGCCTCCGACTGAAGACGCTCTGTTGTTGTATGACTGTCTCATGAAGAGGATGCTCAGGGTTGTCCATTTTTTTGATTTTATGAAGAATCCTTCTTTGCATTATCATCTCCAGATGTTCCACAGTTGTGCTAAGAAATAGAACCAGAACAGAACCAGAACCTTCTTTATCAGGTTGTTGAGCCTTTTTAAATCCCTGGCTCTGATGCTGCTACCCCAACAGATGACGGCTGAAGAGATTACACTCTCCACAACAGACTTGTAGAAGATCTGCAGCATCTTGCTGCAAACCTTGAAGGACCTAAGCTTCCTCAAGAAGTCCAGTCTGCTCTGTCCCTTCTTGTAGACGGCTTCACTGTTGCGCCTCCAGTCCAGTCTGTTGTCAAGGTGAACTCTGAGGTATTTATATTCCTCAACCACCTCCACTTCTTCTCCCATGATGGAAACAGTGTTTGACTTATCCCTGTTTCTTCTGAAATCTACAATCATCTCCTTTGTTTTGTTCACATTCAAGGTGAGACGATTGTTTCCACACCATGTCACAAAGCGTCCACACCTGGTTTTACCCACAATTCTTCAGTCTCACAAACTGTGGTCTGTTGGTCAGGTAGTCATTGATCCAGGCGATTGTTGAGGGCTCCTCCCGTGTCTTCAGGAGTTTCTGACAAAGCAAATCAGGCTGAATTGTGTTAAAGGCACTGGAGAAATCAAAGAACATGATCCTCACAGTGCTGCCTGCTTTGTCCAGATGACAGTGGGTTGGTTGAAGTAGGTGGATGATGGCATCTTCAACTCCAACTCCACAGCGATAAGCAAACTGCAGTGGGTCCTGATACGTTCTTGTTTGCTTAGTCAGGGGGGCCAACAGGAGTCTCTCCAGGACCTTCATGATGTGGGATGTCAGGGCAACAGGTCTATAGTCATTGATGACTGATGGGTGAGTTCTCTTGGGCACTGGAACAAGGCAGGATGTCTTCCACAACACTGGAACCTTCTCCTGAGTTAGGCTAAGGTTGAAGAGGTGCTGCAGAATCCCACAGAGCTGCTCTGCACAGACTTTCAGGACTCTGGGGCTGACACCATCTGGACCTGCAGACTTGTTCCGGTTCAGTTTCTCCAGCTGCCTCTTCACCTGACTTTTGGAGACAGACAAGTGGGAGGGGGAGGCAAAGGGGGTAGCAGCATTTCCTGACAGTGCTATTAAAAATGTTTCTTGAGCTGTTGCCTTAATTACATGACTGTAATTCAATGACGCAAGACTGGATGGCATTACAGTTCACCAGGGGAAACTGTTTTAACCCTTTCAGACCGAAGCCTTAAAATGCCCACCAGGACTTCTCCCTCCTATTTTAGCTGTAAAAAGAGCAAACAGTGTTAAATGATTAAATTGATTTTTGGACATCTGAATCGATTTTTAGGAATTTTTATAAGAATCGATTAAGAATCTTTTTTTTTTTCACAGAGCACTAACAGTTACTAAGCACTCAGATCAACTAATAAAAGCATAAACTGTTATTTTAAAAGAAATGTAACAGGTCCCAATAAGTGTAGTATCAGGAAAATGTAACAAAATGTAAAAAATGTGTTTAATCTCCCTGTCTGCAGCCTGTTCTTTGGAAGTGATGAGGGTTGTTTTATGTTCCATGTTTCCACCCCCCACCTGTACCTGTTGTGTCAAGCTGCTCCATATCAAAGAGTTTAAAGGACAAACGTAGACAAGTGTTTTTGCTCCAGTCATTCGTTCTAACATCACTTACCTGAAGGTTCAGATGAAGGTCCACTTCTCCTCGGGGATGCACCTGCTGATTTGGGTGTTCCAGGGGTTGGCACCGGGGGGCGACGAACAGGGGTTTTGGGCTTTCTACGGCTGCTAGATGAATAGCGAGTCATGCTCTCCGACCAACAGGAAAGGGCAGAAGAAGAGAAGTCCAGAGGCCACAATCTCACTGGGAGAAACAGAGGACAGGAACACAGAGAGCCAAACACAACATCCTTCCAGTCAGTTCTTTATGGACCCTGAGAACATTTCACCACCAAACATCAGCATGTTGAGCTGGACATGTTGCTGCTCTTCACAGTTCATGGTGACAAGTCCATAGCTCTGATCACCAGAGTGCCTTGTTGAACATGCCGGCAGTGCCCCCTACCTGGTTTGCTGAGAACTACAAGAGGGCTCATTATGGCTTTCTTTCAACAGTTTTCTTACCACTATCCCATAAAGCCAGAATATGTGGAGTACACCACTAATAACTGGCCGATCAACAGATTCTCCAGCTGAGGTGTGGATCTTTTTTCATGGAGGCACAGAAGAAAATAATGGAAAAAAATACATAGAAAAATAAAAACATAGGGTGATATTTCATCTTTTCGTATATTAGTGAGCCAGAGAGCTGCAGGATGCAGACCCCCTGATCTAGCAGATGAAAAATGTGATCATATCTCAATATGGCTAAAGCTAAAAGTGCAACACCTTCATTTTTAACATCACTGTTAAACTGTGAAGGTAAAAAGATGAATTTGGTCAAGGGACCAATTAGCTATGATCTCTGTGCCAGCACATATGATCATAAGAAACCGATTTAGTGTTATCTTTTCAGTACAGGGGCACTAGCCCCTGTTGTCCCCCGTCCAGGACCGCCCATAAGGCTAACGTTAGTGTCACCAATTTTTATAAATATTAATTTTACAGTAAATGTTCATGAGGCTTAGAGGAGACAACTACACTACACTATCCAGGTCAGATTCATGAGGAAAATTGAGCCCTCTTGTGTGTTACCTATGGATTATTGCTGTGTTGGGAAGAAAAAAAAAGATTCTTATAGAAATTCCTAAAAATTGATTTGGACGTACAAAAATTTATTTAATCGTTTAACACTGTTTGCTCTTTTTACAGCTAGAATAAGAGGGAGAAGTCCAGACGGGCATTTTAAGGCTTAGGTCTGAAAGGGTTAAAACAGTTTCCCCTGGTGAACTGTAACTCCATCCAGTGTTGCGTCATTGAATTACAGTCATGTAATTAAAGTAAAAGCTAAAAAAAATAAACAATATGTTTTTAATAGCACTGACCCACATCAATATGGAATTGGAACCGATTGGATTGGGATAATTGATTCTAACTCTGAGAATCGGAATCGAAGTGATTCTTGAAATTTGAATTGATACTCAGCTCTGGTTGGTGTTTTCAATGTACGACTAACACTAGTGACTTGGACTTTTTCAGTTTATGTCAAACTGCAAAATAAAGAAAGGGAGGAATTTGATTGAAAGACCTCCAGTTCGAAGTTGGAAAGAATAAAAAAAAAGTCTACAGGACTTTCCAGAAGGGAGGATTCCCAACAACGTCTGAATTCAGAATCCAATATGGCTTCCATGCCTTAGTGATACATGCAGTAACCAATGTCAATCATCTTATGTGCTAATTTAATGCTGCTGATTGATCCAAATTACAAGTGACCTACTTCACCCACGTGGCCTCTAAAGTTCCCTTTACACCATGAGCTCACCAATCAAACAATTTAGACATTTTCAGGGTGGGGTCATCTAGTAGTAAAGAAACGTGGAAAAATGTCGGGGAAGAAATTTGAGAGCAGTGCTCAGAAAAGAAAAGCGATTCGTGAGAAGGAGCTTTGAGACAAAGAAATAAGAAAGAAAATGCCTAAGCTGACAGAATTCTTTAAGTCAGCTAAAGAAGTTGGACATGGCTGCTCTCTGACACACCGGGCAGAGAGGAGGATGCAGCAGCAGATCCTGTAGGCATGGAGCCGCCCGCGCAGCAGGGAACCTACCGCAGGTGAGGAGGAGCAGCAGATAGGAGCGAGACATGGGAGATTTTTGGATACATTCTACTGCAGGTTTTCGTTTTTTTCACTTTTTCTTTTCTAAATACACACTGTGTATTTTAGTTATTCTGGAAATACAGTCATATCACGGTGGATTATTCTTTGTAGCACGGAAAAAACAAAGGTAAGGGAAAATTTATGCTCTTGTTTTTCAAATGCTGTACGTATTTTTGGGCTTATTTTGCTCCTCATTTGCTGAAATTTGCCCGTAGCGTGATGAAACTTGCAGCTTCAGAATCTGTGAGATTCTGGCTTTCATGGAAGGCAAAGTTTGCTCGGTTCTGTTGGGCAGGGTGACCGACAGGTTCGGTTCAATGTGTTCATGTAAAAATCGCAAAATAGCACAACTGCTCTTCTAATTGCTTGTTATTTTTTCTGAGTTTGGAAGTCACAAAAACTATTTATACGAGTCTTTAGGTGAGATTCTGAGGTTTATAATGATAGGACATGCTTAGCAATCAGTGACCACAGGTCAACTAAATTCGGACATTCTCTCCGCCCTTCCCCCACAGTGACCCGGCGGCGGGGGCTGTGGGATGGAACAGGTTAAATGTAAATCAATAAGCACTTGCTGACATGTGCTTATTGTTGCTGCCCATGGTGCTGAAAGGTGTGTGTGTGCATGATGCACAACAACCTGTTCTCAGCTGCTTTTGATTAGGTTTTTATTCTAAGTTATAAATCTGCACATAGATATTATTTTTCCATTTTAAATCATGCTTTTTATTCCTGTACTTTAGCTTTTTCTGCACCCTGCTGTAATGCTTTTGATGTTTTATGTAAAGCACTTTGAATTGTCCTGTAACATGAATTGTGCTGTAGAAATAAACTTGCCTTGCCTTCTTTAAAGAGAAGGTCCTTGCACTGACTTGTTAGCTGCTGTTCTTTGTTTCTGCTGTCGTCACTATTTGATGTTTATGCAGAGGTGATGGTGGTATTCACTACTTTGTTATATGTTTTATGGTGTTCATTACAAAAACAAAGTAGATATGTTGGCTTTGATAATATATTTTTAGCATATCTATTTATCTATGATAGATAGATAGATAGATAGATAGATAGATAGATAGATAGATAGATAGATAGATAGATAGATAGATAGATAGATAGATAGATAGATAGATAGATAGTGTATCTATCTATACACACATATAGGAGTCGTATATAACACACACACACACACGTATATAAGGGCCGTGGGGGGGCTACTTAGCCGGGGCCTATCATCTTGTTAAGGTGGCCCTGGCAATAACCAAAACATTACCTCTGCACTTTAGATGATTTAGACCTCATCCAATCTTTCATTCACTCAATACTATAAACCCTGGAAGTACTTTTTTAGCCGTTGGTGCATGTTAGTATCACAGCTGGTCTGTTTGCATTTACCAACATTTCTTCTGTGTAAGCCCACTGCACCACAATCTGAGAAGCATGGTTGTATGAACAGCTATGAACAACATTTAGATGCCAGAACTCTTCTCCCCTGGGACAGATGGGTTGACCTGAAAGCGCCCTGCTGAGCAGTCCCTGAGAAAGAGTATCATTATACTAAAGCACAGAAACGTGGTTTTAGTCTGGATGACTGGCGTCCCATTTGTCACCTAATGGTTATAACACGTTGCTAAATGCGTTGCTATAAAACGTGGAAAGCTCCTTTAGCTGTATGATGAATGAATGAATGAATATCAGGATGTCTGGTAGGAATATCATTCAGTTTTCCCACGGGAGGCGCAACTTCGGCCTCTGATTTAAGAACAAGCAGCATGAAAACATCCGGCCTAAAACGTCACATTAAATCTTTAAACGTTTTCCTACCTTCTAACAACAGGAGGTAAAATACCAGCGACGAACACGACCTCCGTGGTCTCTGTTGTTAAGTCCCACAAACAGACCGGCAGGCAGGCAGGCAGCGGAACAGAACCCAACAGCTTTAAATTCAAACCACGCTTCAGTTCCTGCTCGACCAATGACGTTACACCAAACAGGCAAAGGGGGCGGGACGTCCGGTCGGCTGTCTCCTTTTAGGGCAGACTAGAATCATTAATGGCGGATTGCTGTCATCTAGTGTTCGTTATGGCGGAACTACATCTTCTCGTCGGCTAACCTCTGCGCTGCTCAGCCTTCATACACAGTCAGTCTCAAATGGAGGGTTACATAAATGAATACAGTGTGTGGAAATGCTTTCCTCTCAGAGCCAGCTCACTTTTAAGGCTACAATAACCAAGTTTCAGCCTAGTTTCTACAGAGTTGTATCAATAAGCAAACGCTTTTATGTCCTTACTTTTTTCTCTGTCAAAACGTAAGGCATGCCCATTTCATTCCTTATTCATGATTCCCCACTGTAGGTAGAAACGTTTTTTCCTTCTGTGTTCAACCTTTACTTTACTGAACAAGTTTAATTAAGGTAAATAGGCAGATTATTTATTTTAAATTGATAAACCACATTATGCAAATAGCATATGGATAAGTTAAATGTAAAGATACAAAATAGAGCTAAGTCTCAACAACATCTTTATTCATTAGTGTAGAATCAGCATCATGGTGTGATTAGCCTACTTCAGAATCAGATGTGTAAATAATCCTTATTTTCCCCAACATTTTTAACAGATTCTTGGGGATATTAAACCAAAAATGGTGTTTATTTTATAAATTCTCCAACAGTTTATTTTAATAGAAGAATCTATTGTTCCAAAGTAGATTGCATTCACAACTTATTTCACTTCGTTTAACCACATACCTTTTTTGACATCTGTTACCCTGGATTTGTTTGTCTGATTCCACACATAGCCAAAAATGATCAAAAATAATCATGAATCTATTTTTTTACATCTTACAAACAATACCTGCTTTGTTTTTATTTTT
The DNA here is from genome assembly GCA_963556495.2 of Valencia hispanica. Classification (NCBI taxonomy): domain Eukaryota; kingdom Metazoa; phylum Chordata; class Actinopteri; order Cyprinodontiformes; family Valenciidae; genus Valencia; species Valencia hispanica. Next base: position 46,123,658 of record OY747717.1, on the reverse strand, counting down.
ATATGAATATGTTTGCTATATTATGGTCTGCATTGTCCTTTAAGTTTAGGTCACATGTTACACTGCAAGAAATAGTAACATTACAGTATCTGGATTGTGAATAGTTTTTTTTCTTTTTATCATTATCAGAGCAGGAAACTGTGGATTTCTTCACTCTTCTAACGTGAGTCTATAGCTTTCTGCTGAAGGTTTAGTTCAGCTGTGTAGGAACAAACAACCATTCAGTTTGGCTCTCTTTTTACAGTGTTGATGCAGGCTTGGCTTGTTCTAAACAAGTGAAAGTAAAAGTAAAAACTGCTGAAAAGCACTGTCACAGTCGGAAACACAGCGAACTTTGCTTTAAGCTCTCAGTCTTTACCTCTGAACCTGTATCCAACATGCTCCACACTTTAAACCCCCATCAGCAGCAGAATGGTGGTTTCTCCTTTGAGAACAGCCGCAGGTAAAATAGCTTTTCTCATTTTATGCCAAAAAAACTCCGGGAAGTTAACGCTAGCATAAATGTCTCTTCTTCTCTTGATCTTTTCCAGGAATGCAGTGTTGGAGTCCAGTTTGTTAGATGGGACATACAAAGCTCCCAATGCCAGAAAGACAGGGACCACTATTGCTGGGATGGTGTATAAGGTAAGATAGTTTCATTTAGATATACACTCCACCCTTTTTAGAGATGTGTTATGTACATTTAAAGTGATCTTCTAAAACCTAATAAATTCATAGAGAACTTTACAGTTTGTATAAGGTGCTTTTGGTCAAATGAATGTTTGCTTAAAGGCGAACATGTGACTGTATTAGTTAAATGTTGAGAAGTAAACCTTGTTGTGCTGCAGACAGGTAGGATTTGGCTATGAATAAATATGAATAATTACCTAGGGTAATTATTAGTAAGATTAATCATTTTATGTAAAAATTGCCAAGTTTGGGGCACCATGAACTGAGACAATTTGGCTATATATATATATATATAAATAAATTTATTTAGAAATAAAAAAATTTATTTAGAAAATAGATTTATAGAAGATAGAAGATACATTTATCCCATCTATTCTAAAGCATGCAACTACTACTACAGATCTTAGAAAACAATAATAGGTGAACATTAAACACAATCAACATAAAATGAATCAGTCCAAACAGCTGAGGTTTGGGTCAGAAAAGGAGGGGGTGGCCCTCACTCCAGGGGGCCCAAGTCACAGATAGTCTGTGGGACAAAGAATCATGAATCTCAGCTCTGTGCCAAGATGGAGACCTGCACATGGAGTCTAAGAAAAGGGTAATAAAACTAACTTTGGCTAAAGGAGCACATGGGTGAAGCGTCCACGTGGAAGGCCTCTGCTTTATCAACAGACTAAAAAACAATGGAGGTAAACTTTTCAGCTAAGACCAGCTAACGCAGGCTGGACCGAGCCCGACTCTGCCGACTGTGATCAGGGAGCGAGAGAGAGAGAGGAAAAGAGAGGAAGGAAAAATAAAGAAAGGTGTGATCTGCTCAGGATAAAACAAACAGTTTCAAACACAGCAATTACAGCTCAAACTTATGCAGGCTGAATGGCCTGTAGGTCGACGTCTAACGAACTGTCTGGGAACAGTCCGGATGTGGCTCAAACTAGATACACGAACAGGATGAGCACTTCGAAGCTTTGAAATGAGTTCTTCCCGGTCCAGCGGGTCAGAACAAAAGAGAATCTTCTCCGGTGAGATGTCCTCTGTTTAGCCAGGGTCTCTTGCTAAGACTTCTGGCTTGAGAACAAATAAAATTTGGGCGGGACTCCCACTTGTTATAGCCCCTTTGGCAGTGATGTCATCGCCAATGTCACCATGAGTGGTCACGGACCAATAGGAGTGTGTTGGGGGTCACTGCTAGGATTGCTGGGAAATGTGGTCTGCTCAGTCCATCTTTAAAATGGCTCCCAGCCATCCAAAAGTCTGTTCAGTTCATCTTATGAGGAATGTAATCACAACAACCTTTACATCAATCAGGTGAGGTATCTCCCTCTGTTGTTTCAGGATGGAGTGGTTCTGGGAGCTGATACCAGAGCTACTGATGACATGGTGGTGGCTGATAAAAACTGCATGAAGATTCACTACATTGCTCCAAAGATTTAGTGAGTACAGCTGATGAGTACAATTGTTATTTCCCTTCTGACTGACCCCAATGGCATCTTTGTATTGTATGAGACAGAATGGACATATTTTCTACACATTACACATTTTTTACACAGTTATTCCTAAATTATTTGCTACTAACTGAAGCAGATAATGAACTAAAACTGCCCTTTTTGTACTTAATATCATACAAAATGACCAGAAAATAAAAAAAAATTTTGTTAATGAAATATAATTTAGATTAAATTGAACTGAGCTTCTTTTTGGGTTCTGTTTCTGAGCTTAGCATCAGTGCAGCCAAATTCTTTTCCCCAATAGACACACTACTTTTACTACACACCCACACATCAGTATGTGGACCACAAATCAAACTCCCAGAGATATGAATATTCACATCCACTTTTATGAAACAGTTTCTATTGTTGCTAATTTTTCCGCAACTTCTTTTTTAACTGGTATGAAATGGGTTGGGAGTAATTCTATCAAAGAAAAAAATGATCTAAAATAAATATGGCATGTAGAAATTAGCTTCAGGCTGTTCTCTATGATCTGCAGCTGCTGTGGAGCAGGCGTGGCTGCAGATGCAGAGATGGCCACACAGATCATGGCATCTAACGTGGAGCTGCACATGCTCAACACAGGACGACCCCCACTTGTTGCCATGGTGACCAGACAACTGAAACAAATGCTGTTCAGGTAAGATCTTCCATGTTGAAAAGGGAATCGAAGACAGGATGGATATGTTTGAGGAAAACCAACTTTCTTGTCACTTTTCTTGGGAGTTTGCGTTTTTGTTTGTCTGATCATTTCGGATAGTCGAACCTTGGATCCAGGAGGAACAATGCGGTTTTCGTCCTGGCCGTGGAACACTGGACCAGCTCTACACCCTCAGCAGGGTCCTGGAGGGTGCGTGGGAGTTCGCCCAACCGGTCTACATGTGTTTTGTGGACTTGGAGAAGGCGTTCGACCGTGTCCCTCGGGGGGCCCTGTGGGGGGTGCTCCGGGAGTATGGGGTACCGGGCCCCTTGACACGGGCTGTTAGGTCCCTGTACGACCGGTGCCAGAGTTTGGTTCGCATTGCCGGCAGTAAGTCGGGCTTGTTTCCGGTGAGAGTTGGACTCCGCCAAGGTTGCCCTTTGTCACCGATCCTGTTCCTAACTTTTATGGACAGGATCTCTAGGCGCAGCCAAGGTGTTGAGGGGATCCGTTTTGGTGGCCTCAGGATCGGGTCTCTGCTTTTTGCAGATGATGTGGTCCTGTTGGCTTCATTGAAACGTGATCTACAGCTTTCGCTAGAGCGGTTCGCAGCCAAGTGTGAAGCGGCTGGGATGAGAATCAGCACCTCCAAATCCGAGGCCATGGTCTTGAGCCGGAAAAGGGTGGGGTGCCTCCTCCGGGTCGGGGATGGGGTCCTTCCCCAAGTGGAGGAGTTTTAAGTATCTGGGGGTCTTGTTCACGAATGAGGGAAAAATGGAGCGGGAGATCGATAGACGGATTGGTGGGGCATCTGCAGTTATGCGGGCGCTCTACCGGTCTGTCGTGGTGAAGAGAGAGCTGAGCCAAAAGGCGAAGCTCTCGATTTACCGGTCGATCTACGTTCCTACCCTCATCTATGGTCACGAACTCTGGGTGGTGACCGAAAGAACGAGATCACGGATACAAGCGGCTGAAATGAGTTTCCTCCGCAGAGTGTCTGGGCTCTCCCTTAGAGATAGGGTGAGAAGCTCAGTCATCCGGAGGGGGCTCAGAGTAGAGCTGCTGCTTCTCCACATCGAGAGGAGTCAGTTGAGGTGGCTCGGGCATCTGGTCAGGATGCCTCCTGGACGCCTCCCTGGTGAGGTGTTTCAGGCACGTCTCACCGGGAGGAGGCCCAGGGGAAGGCCCAGGACACGCTGGAGGGACTATGTTTCTCGGCTGGCCTGGGAGCGCCTTGGGGTTCCTCCCGAGGAGCTGGAACAAGTGGCTGGGGAGAGGGAAGTCTGGGTCTCTTTGCTGTGGCTGCTGCCCCCGCGACCCGACCCCGGATAAGCGGAAGAAGATGGATGGATGGATGGATAGTATTTTTAATCAATAACATAATGATTAAAATTTAATTAATCTTTATGTTTGTCAGTATTTACTGATGTCAATCAGGTCTCTTAACTTGATCTCTTTTTGTTTCTTGCAAACTTTCAGTTATGGTAAAAAAAGGTGTGAACTGAATTCAGTTTTGGTGTGTACTTTGTAAACATTAGTTAATTAAATAATAGCATGAAATGACCAGGACTGCGATTAAAATACATTTTCTACATTTTTTTATTGTTATCAATAAATATCGATATCAATCATGATCACTTTTGGTTTTATTGATAGGCTTTTTTCCTATATCGTCCAACGCTAATGTCAGCATTGTTTTCAAGTCCTGCAGGTTTTCCATTTTATCATTAAACCTTCGAACTGCACTATTTGAGTCTTGGCTCTGCCTTGATCACACATTTTCGGACATTTCTTCCAAAGTTTTGGGGAAAAGGAAAAGGGCCACTTCATAGTGAGAGCTGCTTGGAGGAAAAGCTGGTGATGTTCAACATTTGTTAAAGAAGAAATGATCCAGAGCATCATGATCAGATTCCAGTCCTCAGGTGTTTCCTTGCTCCAATAAAGCTAATTCAAATGGTTACTTTACCATGACAAGTTCTGCAGATTGCTGATCATGACAAATTCATTTAAACTAAGCATGTCGAACTAGGAAAACACTGAAAACTTGCATGGACTGGAATTTGACAGTTTGACACCACTGATAATAAGATCTGTTCAGAAATATCTTACCATGCCTGGACAGAACCCTAACCAATTAATAATGGGTTCTGGTACAGTTTTACCTCCCTTAGTTTAGTTGTTTGAAGGTAACCTGCCCTGCAACAGACTGAATGACCAGCTACTGACCAAACAGGACTCTTACCAGTGAGAGTTGTTTCATTCCATGGTTAAACATCTATACACAGCGACTTAAAATCAGTCACTGATATCAGCTTATGTCAAATGAAATGTAGTTGGGGGAAGAGAGGAATGTTTTGGCTAGAGGTTTGAATGCACTAATTATTACTAATGCTGATGAGGGTTATGCTGCAGTGCTTCTAGGTTAAATTATCTGCATCTTTGAGCTGACCTGGGCTTTGTGACATCACAAATCATTGGGGCTTCTTTGCTTCTTAGCTTTGCCAAGGAGGTTATGTTTGTTTGCTTGTTCGTTTTTCTGTCTGTCTGTTAGTTAGCCACATAACTCAAAATGTTGTAGGTAGAGTATGATGAAGGTTTCAGGAAATGTCTGCAGCTGGAAGAAGTGATTCGATTTTGGGGGTGCTCCGGATTCACTGAGCTGCCTTAGCGGAGGTCTTCGCTCTCCAAGTGCTTTTCTAATTTTATACAGCATGTCAGGCTACATACATTAGGGTGCAAAATGCTTTATCACTTTGCTGGGATTTTCTTCAATATTCAACACCAACTAGTTTATAATCGTGATGTCTAGTTCCAAAGAATATTTGCAAATAATAATTTGAAAAGTGTGGCGTGCATTTTTATTGAGCCCCTTTTCATCTATACCCCTAAAAATAACTAGAGCCCGTTGCTGAACAACATCATCATGAAGACACAGCAGACAGGTCAGGGAGAAAGCCCTGATCTATACCCTCTGAACTGGACATCTCAAACTGCTCAAATTTGTATTCATTTTAGCTGGCATAGCAAATGGAACAATTTGTATCACATTTTACTTCCACCCCATTTAGATTTGTCTCTGCTTCAACACACCTGAAATAATGAGGTCATTAACATGACTATGTAGAACTTGACTGAATGCTAACAAGGTACTTCAGCCATTTGATTCAGATGTGTTGGACCAGGGATGCATCTAAAAAGCTTGCCCTGGTTTAAAGCATAATTTTGGGCTGAAAAGATGTTTGCTAATGAGATTGTACCAAAGAAATTCATGATGTAAACTGAAGAGAAACTATCAGAAAAAAAGAAACACATGCTCTAAAATGATGAGTGATTTTTCAGGTACCAGGGACACATGGGTTCATCAGTGATCGTTGGAGGAGTTGATGTGACTGGAGCTCACCTGTACAGTGTCTATCCACATGGCTCCTATGATAAACTGCCTTTCCTCACCATGGGTATGCTTTGTTTTTGTTTTTTAGATAAATAAGGAAATAAAACATGCTGGGTGGAACATTCCATAAAATAGTAATTTATTTATATCAATTAATTGCACATATAATTTAGGCTAAAGCAATGGGTAAAATAATTGGAATAGACCGCTTTAAAGAAAAAAATGATGGAACGTTGAACTAAATACTGTAATAAAAATAATAAAAAGGGAAAAGTTAACCACACCAACAGTTTTAAGTCCTAGCACAAAGGGAAATAATCACACTTTACAAAACTTTTATTTCAATAGATTCTGTCTTTGCTACATTTTGATTAACTTAAAAAATCCAATTTTCACCAGCTGATACATAAATCACTGCACAAAGATATTCTTTTATCTTTCGACTGCTCCCTACAGCGGGTCACCTACCTCTATCATTACACCAATCATCTCCATGTCCACCTTCAATACATCCTTGAATGTTTTCTGCGGTCTTCCTCTTTTCCTTCTGCCTGGCTGCTCCATCTCAAACATCCTCATTTCTAAAGGTATCCATTATCCTTATCCATTTGTCGTTCCTCTGATCTGCTTTCTTATGCTCTCCTTTCTGGTTTATCCCAATGAAAATCTTAACATCTTCAACTCTACCATCTCCAGCTCATCTTCCTGTTGTTCAGACAATGCCAGTGTCTCCATGTTCAAAATCTTTGATTGCGCTGGGACCAGTGGCGTAGCAAGCTTTTCAAACATATGGGGGCTGTGATTGTGCCGTTTAAAGCGCTCAGGGGTCTCACAATTTCCCTTGACTGGGTCTGTCTCTTAAAATCTTTACAGATACAAGGCCGAACACGAGCAGAAAGCACCATCACAAGAAGCACGAGAGTCAGAGTGGAGCTGTTGCGAGCACCACAACAGAGGGGAGCTTGACCACCGAGCGTTCGGAGCAAAAGATTGTCAGAGTTAAGCTCGTGCCAGAACATGTATTGAGCAAACATATGTGAGACTTGGGCACACATATGCCGTGAACAAACATATTGTTTGTTCACATAGAAATATGTGCTTTCATTAGTCTAACTGTGTCCTTGGGATAGGGGAACAAATATAACATCAAACAGTTTTTGAGCAAAACTGCTTAAAAAAATGTGAGTGTTCAAACGCCCACATCCCCAGGGTTAAGAGGCCCATGGCTTGGACACATCACCAGTGACGTAACCTGGGGTCACTGGGTGTTTCAGGTCTTTCAACATCAGACACCCTCACCCAGGCAACCCAGCTGAGGTTGATCAGACGCCTACAGCCCGGCAGCACCCGCCCATGGATCAGCCCACTTTATCCACAGCTGCACTGTGGCCTTCACTGCAGCGTCATATACAGATCAAATTACCCTCTTCTTAGCCACTCCTGTTAGGCCCAGTTGGTTGAAGACTTTGCAAAGTGAATATCCTGCAAAACCTCTACAACCCACCTCTATTGCCTCATAGTGAATCCTCCAGCCCTCTTCCTGGCACTTTTCTAACAGCTCCTTGTACATGGCGGATTTTCTTTGTGTGCCTCTTCCATTTGCTTTTCCCAGGGAACAGTGAGTTTGAGCACAATCAGCTGTTTTGTTGCCTCGGAAATGATAATTATGTCTGGCCGTAATGATGTTGTAGTGATGTGCTGGGGGAACTTCAACTGCTTCAACAGGTTGATTTGCACCTGCCAATCCGACACTGCACAAAGGACACCCGGCATTGTTCTTTGCTCAACAGGGTTCTTCTCCAGCTTTGGCAAAGGCAATTCCCCTCTTTGGGGCAAGATGGTGTTTGCCGGGGATGATCGCATTGCCATTGCTTTCTGCAACCACCATCAGTACTTGGTCATGGCACCAGCGGGAGCGACCTTCTGCAAGGGCCTTCAAACAGCTACTCAGCAAGTTTTGTAAGGACCCCTTTCCAGAGCATAGCTAACATGTTGGTGTCTCACTCTTGCCCTACACATGGAGGTTAGCTGGGCAGCAACTCACCTGAATCAAATAAATGTGTTGTTGCCAGGCCTTTGCCAAACTTGATGGCATGCTGAAATGCTAATTCAACAGGATGCATGTAAAAGTTGCAGGATGGTGGTTCCCTAGGACTGGACATCACCTTGGAGACCAGCTGCCCGTCTTCACTTCATCCTCTTCAAAGCTGCCCTAACTTCATCCTTACTAATGTTGCTTACCTTCTGATTCTCTCCATTTCTCTCTGTATATCACACATTCATCAGCTCCTCAAAGGTTTTCTTCCACATGCTCACCACAGTCTGTTCATTCATCAACACATTCTCCTCTCTGACTTCAATATACCCAACCTTCTGTACATCCCTTCCAGGTCTGTCCCTCTGTTTGACTGATTGGTGCAGACCTTTTTTACCTTACAGTCTAACCTCTCATAGAACCCATCAGAAGCCTTCTCTTTTACCACTGCTTTTGGTTGTTGTGGTTCTAGCCTCATAAAAGTCCTACCTACTTCCTTCATCTCGCTGGTTATCCCATGTTTTCTTTGTTACCTTTGTTCTGTGATGGAAAAATTCCTATATATTTAGGATTTAAGTATATATTCTTTGTCTAGTGAATGTATCTAGGGGGAGATGACAAAGTTAGGGGAAGCAAGATTAATGTCTCTGATAAAGATGTGTCAGGTCACCAGAGAGACAGACGCCGGGGCAGCAAGATAACTTAACAGTCTGACCTTGGATGTGCTCGTTCATGCTTTGCTATTGGACTGGTATGAACCAGTTCTCCAGAGGCTGGGCGTGAAGATTGGAGAAGACGTGCTGCAGAGATAAACAGTGATTGCTGAATACTATTTAAACTGTTAGTCAGAAAGGTTGGGTAGGGCGATGCATGAGTAACTCTGTCCCCTCCATATTCTGGCCAGACATGTTTGTATTAAATACTTAAACACCTTTTGGGACTCAGTCTCCTTTTATTATGGAAACCCTGAAGTATTTTTTGCCATTACAGTTCTCTGAATTATTTTGTCAGAGCCATCAGCACTCCATCCTGCTCACTCCTGTCTAATCATTATCTGCACCTGTCTCCAATCAGTCACACCTGATCCTCCTTCCCTTCTGTGTATTTAAACACTTCACTTCCTCTCACTTGCTGTCGGATCATTAACGTTTTTACATGCAGTCTCTGACTCTCCTGTTCTCCCTCCTGCTCGTTTCTGTCAGCCTGGTATCCTGTATCATCATTCCTGCCGTCTTCATCATCATCATTTAATAAACAAGCTTGCACCTTTCTTATATCTGTGTGTGGATCCACACTGCTACATCCTGAGACACACCCCTGACAGGTTTCCTGCATTTTTTCATTCCACCACCAACTTTCCTTGTCTTCTCTCCTCTGAACTGCAGCTACGCCACACACATTCTTTCTTATCTGTCCTATCCGGATCTTCTGGTAGTAATTCACTACCCCCAAGAACTTATCTTAAACATCCCTGACCTTTCTGCTGCACTTCTCCTTCTCTAGTCTCCACAATCTAATCCCTAGCTCTGATTTTACTCTGTTCCTCTTCTGTGGTTCCACCTTTATCCTACACTCTACAATGGTATGCTGCTTTGCTAAATTCTCCTCTGATACTATTTTACAATCCCCTTCCTCTTTCAGGTGGCATTTCCTACAAGGAATATAATCCACCATTATCAACCTTCTTCCACTCTGATATGTGACTATATGTTCCCCCCTCTTCTTTATATACATGTTGACCACAGCCATTTCTATCCTTTATCAAAATCCAGACCCATCTGTCCTTCTAGATTCCTCTTATTTACACCATACATGCCCAGCACCTGTTCACCTCGTTCCCTTCACCAACCTTCTACCACCTCCACTAGTTTGCTTCAGAAATCCCCTTCCAACTGACATCCAGGTTGTGGTGAATCTGCACTGACAACATTCAACTCAACTTCTAGCTTTAAGATGATGATCCTGTCAGAAACTCTGGTAATGTCCAAAACACTTTCCTCACAATGTTGTTTCAAGATTCTCCCTACTCCATTCCTCTTTCTATCTACACTATGATGGAACAGATTGAAACCACACACAGAACATCTACCATCCTTCTCTCCATCATGTCTGCCAGGCCAGCTCTCAGCTTTTACCTGTCATTGTCCCTAAATGTAAAGTTCCAACTCTAGTCTTCTTCTCCTGCTACAACCTAACATGCGTTCCTCCTCTCCTCTCACTGGTTGTCAGTTAATTTCTAATTTCAGCTCAAGTTTAACTGCCGGTGCCCTCTCTGACACAATCCTAACCAATTTATCTGGGCTTGGGACCAGTATTGAGAGAACACAGAATGTACCCCCCAGCAGCTGGTTTATTTCATTAAAGACATTAGATTTTAATAATGTTCTGTTAATCAATTGTTGTTGAGCTGCCTTGGCGAAGGTCTGCACTCTATGAGTGCTTTTCTAGTTTGGTAATTAAATAGGTATATACTAATTAGTGTTACATTTAAAAGAATTACTGAGAGGCAGTTCTTCATTGAGTGGTGAAACTGCCTCCATCTATAATTTGACTGCCATTATCAAATGTCATCTCATAACCAAAGTATAAAAACGAAACTTGGTTTAGGCTTCACTTCAAGAGAAGGTAAATATTTGGATGTTCTTTATGGGACACATTGTTTATTGCCTTAATGGTCGTAATAAATGAATTACTTTTTTGCAACTGGAAAAATAAAATGTTACAAAAATGTAATGTTCTTGTCTTTTCTGTTTATTATGACTTTAGGCTCTGGAGCTGCTGCTGCTGTTTCAATGTTTGAGGACAGATTCAAGCCAAACATGGAGGTATGGCTGACAATCTGTTATGTTCTCAAAACAGGGAAGACCTGATTGTCCAGCACATCACATAAGGCTAACGATGGTAATATTAAATTGCCAGTGGTAAACTAAATCAGAAAGTATGGTAAAGATGTCGTGTTGTGCCTTAGAAAACTACTTACACCCATTTAACTTTTTTCATTTTTTTGAAGTTACAACCATAAACGTCAAAATATTTAATTGAGATTTTATGCAACAGACCAACTCTAGATAAACCAAAATAAAGGAATACTTGGTCTTTCGCAGGCTTAATTCCAGACAAATCTCTAATCTTCCATTCATCAGTAAAATTATTGAAAAAGCTGTTTCAGCAGTTAAATAGCTTCATAACAATGACCAACCGCTTTGATGTTTTTCAGTCTGGTTTCCATGCTCACCACAGCACAGAGACTGCCCTTGTCAATGTGTTCAATGACATCTGCATAAATTGTGGTAGAACAACAGTGCTGGTTCTGTTGGATCTCAGTGCAGCATTTGACACTGTTGATCATGATATATTAATGGAATGACTGGAGAGCTGGGTCTGACTCTCTGGTACAGTACTTGGCTGGTTTGAGTCTTACAGAAACGTCTTTGTTTCAATAGGAAACTTTTCATCAGAATGAACAGAAATCACATGTGGGGTCCTTGGGCTCCACCTATTTAATATTTACATGCTCCCACCAACCCTGTGATGGACTGGCGACCTCTCCAGGGTGCACCCCGCCCCGTGACTGCTGGAGATAGGCATCAGCCCCCCCCCGCAACCCTGCTTAGGATGGAGGGGTACAGACAGTAGTCGAGTTGTAAAACAAATTCAGGGGGATGGTCATTTTTTTCGCCTATTAAAAAAATCTGGATTTTAATTTTTAAAAAGGTGGTATTTATAGAGTATTTTGTATCGCCGAATTGGCCGGAATGTTAGGGGACTACAACTGAATAGCCTGCATTAGAATTAAACAAGATGGGGTGAAATGGAGGCTTTATATATGTGAGAAGCAAAGCTGATACCAGCACCTTGCAAGGAAGCCTTAGCAAATAATTGCAGTGCAGAAGAAGTTTTTTTGTGTGCAAACTAGGCCTATACAAAACAAAGTATTGGATTAATTTAACATGAAAGACCAAACAAAATGAGTCATTTCTATTTTATTCATTACAACCCTCACTTAATCCACATGCTCATAGCAGTTTTCGAACACTTTCGTAATCATGTTTTTTTCCACAGTTTTTCTTGCTCTTGTTCACATTCGTCCTGATTATGGCTAAATGTCGGCACTGTCAGATGAGCTCTGACAAGGTGATAATTTTTCCTAGGCAGATTATGGCTGGATGTGTAAAAAGAGTCGACAACTAGTGCAGATTCAGCAAGCCGCATGCGTGTCTTGACTGAATGACAAGTCATGTATTTTAGCAAGCTAATTAACAATAGAGATGTGGGGGGTCGCCCGTTCATCTTAGCTAGTTTGGCGGGTAGCATCCTGGGATCTGTGCATACACCTGTTGCAAGTCGGGCGGTAGATAACAAAAAGCAGGCTAGGTTAATCATTGAGATTAATAGATCACCTGTAATTTAATTTTTTTTTTTTTATCCCGGACATCCTGCTGACCAGCTGCTCGTTTGGGCATGTTTGCACTTCTGTAATGCAGCTTTTGCCGCTCTCTAGGCCATAAGGTGAACCCCGAAAATGTCTGTATAAAATGAATCTCATTCCGACCTCTGGCATCTACAAACTGTTTATTTCATAAAATAAATATGTTCGCACTTAGTTCAAAAGTAAAAGTTCTCCTTCTGTAATGCTGCAGTTTTTTTTTATGATTGATGTTTTAATTCGGGACTAGTTGGTTTTCGCCGTAGTGAGAAAGGAGTGATACGGCTCCTACATTCCCGTTTTAGACCAACGCGGTGGCAGAGTTTAACCGACGTGATGACGTATGCGGATATGGGGACAGCTAAGGTCATGATGAAAACTTCTTTAAAACTTTTACAAAACCGAGTAAAAGCATCTGAGCCTATGTAAAATGTGTTACATGCATTTAACTTCCATGAAACATGAACAAGACATGGATTTCATGTTAAATCCATCTCTTGGTCTAAAACGTGTACGTAGCAGCCGTATCACTCCTTTCTCACTACAGTGAAAACAAACTAGTCCCGAATAATAACGTAAATCATAAAAAAACTGCACTATTACAGAAGGAGAACTTCTACTTTTGAACAGTTTTTGAAGATGCCAGAGGTCGGAATGAGATTAAACAAAAACTGGGTTCACCTGGCCTACTCTCAGGCATTCACCAAAACAATGTTGCATCATTGCGTTTCGTGCCCCTGTCCCCCGGATTTTGTTAGACTGTTTATTTTCGCTCAACATGCGGAGACCTAACATTTTCTGATGATGAAATTATTTCATATAGGCTAAGCCTATTTTCTTTCTAAGGGGAGCGGCGTCCCCCTCCGCTCCCCCTCAACTCGACTACTGGGTACAGATAATAGATGGATGGATGGATCGATGCTCCCACCATCCCCGATTATAACAACCAATAAGATTAGTTACCATAAATATGCAGATAATACTCAACTTTACATTACAATGTCACCCGGAGACTCTGAACCCATTCAAACCCTAAATCAATGCATCGAGCAAATCAATGGATGGATGTGCCATAACTTTCTCCAGCTGAACAGAAACAAAACTGAAGTATTTTACTTTTGGACCGAAAGAGGAACGATCAACAGTCAGCACACAGCTTCAGTTAATCCAGCTAGAAACTATTGATCAGGTTCGTAACCTAGGTGTAGTAATGGACTCAGACCTGAACCTCCAGGGTCACATAAAGGCAATAACAAGGTCAGCCTTCTATCATCTGAAGAACATTTCTAGGATTAAAGGACTGATGTTGCAACACGACCTAGAAAAACTCATCCATGCGTTTATCTTTAGTCTGATTGATTACTGCAACAGCGTCTTCACAGGTCTGCCTAAAAAGTCAATCAGACAGCTGCAGCTGATCCAGAACGCTGCTGCTCGTGTACCTCACTAGAACCAGGAAAGTAGAGCACATTACCCCAGTTCTAAAGTCCTTACTCTGGCTTCCTGTAGCTCAGAGAATAGACTTTAAAATACTTTTACTAGTTTATAAATCATTGAATGGCTTAGAACCAAAATATGTTGAAGATCTACTGTTACTATAGCAACCCCCCAGGCCACTCAGGTCCTCTAATTCCAAGGTGGTTTCAAAAGACAATGCCGGCATCAATCAGCCTTCTGGTCATTCATAAGTGATCAGGCTTTGGCAGCAATGTGGCGCGATCTGGTGTTTTTAACACAAGAGTATGCTAAGACAGGATAAAGGGGGTGTGGGGGTGGTGTTTGGGCTGTCGACATGCAGGGTTGCGTATAAACAGTGAGCTGGAAGAGTCCATGGTAAACAGACAAAATACTTGGACAAAACTTGTGTTTTATCCCGATTGAAGCCCGGCTCCTCAAGTCTTTTTGTGAGCCGTTCCAAAAGGTGGCGGTCTTTCACAATCCCCATGAACTACCTGCTGATCTGGTCTTCAGCTGTAAAGGCCAGAAGCTCCTGGACCGCTGCATCACTCCAGTTTACCATTTCAGCTGATACAGTTTACAAATGCTAAATGAACTCTCCATGTTTACTTACATTTTAAATACTGTTCACACATCATCATGACATCACCCTCTGTTGCAGCAAGGGGTGATCTTTATTCATAAGTCCAGCATTGTGGCAATATTGTGGTAATGTTACTATCAAGCATGCTGGCATGGATGCTGCATTATTGACCCTCATCATGGCCTTACCATGCCGCCACGGCACATTCATGGGACACACTGTGGCGGCAATATTACCCTAATATGCCGCCACGGTGTCATTTGAAAACACCTCCAGTCTACACATCCCAAGAATCAGAACCAAACATTCAATTCAATTCAAAAATACCTTATTGATCCAAGAGGGAAATTAATTCATCCATCCATTTTCTGTACCCGTCATTCCTATGCAGGGTTGCGGGGGGGGGATTTGTGCCTATCTCCAGCTGTCATGGGGCGAGAAGCGGAGTTCACCCTGGACAGGTCGCCAGTCCATCGCAAGGCAACGCAGAGACACACAGGACAAACAATAATGCACACACACACTCGTACCTAAGGGCTTTTTTTAAAAAAAAAACAATTCACCTAACAGTAATGTTTTTGGACTATGGGAGGGAGCCGGAGTACCCGGAGAGAACCCACGCATGCACAGGGAGAACATGCAAACTCCCAGGCTGGGATTTGAACCTGGGACCTTCTTGCTGCAAGGCAACAGTGCAACCAACTGCGCAACTGTCAATTCAACTCAAAAATACTTTATTGATCCCAGAGGGAAGTTAAGTAACATGGAGAAGCAGCTTTCAGTTTCTATGCTCCTCTATTCTGGAAAAAATGTCCAGATGACTGCAATGCCGCTGAAACCCTGAGTTCCTTTAACTCAAGCCTAAAAACCCTCTGTTTAGAGCTTCTTTTGATTGAATGACTTCTTGTTAAGTGCCTTAAGATGACATCTGTTGTGAATTGGCGCTATATAAATAAACTGAATTGAACTGAATTGAATTGAATTGAATTAATATTAATTGGAACATCATTAATTCTAGTCTGGATTGCAGCTTTTCATCACTTCTCTTTGTTTTGCGACTGTAACGTAGGTATTCTTCTTGTTTGTTTACTATGTTATGTTTTTATCATGTAAAGCATTTTGAACTGCCTTGTTGCTGAAATGTGTCATTCAAATAAACTTGAGTTGGGGTATGTCTCTACCAGCTTTGCACATCTAGATACTAAAATGTTTTCTCATTCTTATTAGCAAAGTAGCTCAACGTTAGTCAGATTGAATGGAGAGCTCCTTTTAACATTTTTTCCAAGTCTTGCTACATATTCTCTCTTGGATTTAGTCCAGGGCCCTCATTTATCAACCGTACTTAAACACAAATCTGTGCGTATTTCATGCATAGGAACAATTTTACGTATTGTATGGTATTTACCATCTTGTACTTGTGTGTAGAAATGTTCCTAAATATACGAACGGTTCTGACCATGCATATCCACAGCATCTAGTGGTAGAACGGGGGAACTGCACACTGAAACAGTTTTACTTTAACAGGATATTTATCTCATCCGTTTATCACCTCCTCCAAGGAGCTCATAGTGGCGTCTGTCTGTCTTTTAGGAAAATAACTCAAAAAATTATGGACAGATTTGGATTCAACTTTCAGAAAATGTTAGAAATTTGCCAAGAACAAGTGGATGAATCATGCATGGAGATCTGGGGGGGTGTGAGGAGCTTCATGGAGGTCTGCCTCTCCATGTGCTTTTTTTTTACTCGTCACATCAAGGCGCTTCAGTTTAAAGGATGTTGTTCCACTTCTAAATCAAAGGTTAGCAAACTGTAGTGAGGAAACTGGATGGTTCTGCTTATCTGTGCAGCAGGTTGTCTCTGTCTCCATGGTTACTGATGCCAGCCAAAGCAGCGTCTCCAACAACTCTGGCCACACGTGGGTCACATGTGGTGATCTGTTCACCCCCGGTCAAGATCTGGTCCAGCTGTGTGCTGAGGGACGTTTTATTGGATTCACTTTGATATCCAACCATTTTTTCCTTTATATCCAACAGGAAGCTCTCCACTGTCCCGACCGCATTTACTGCCTTTGTCACTTTCTCCCAGGAACTATTCTGTTTTTATTGGTTCCCCCTAAGGGATAGAACCAAACAGAAATGTTCAGAACAAATTTAACTGATTTACTTTGTTCAAATAAGTATTTCTACAGAAGTGAATAACAGCAAATGACATGATTCTTTGTATATACAGAAACTGTTGGGTGGTGGGGGGAGACATGAAGCAGAGGAAACGCTGATAACAGAGGGCAAAAACTATCGGTGTTAAAATGAATTTGTGTTAACTATGACAATTTTCAAAGTTTTTGTTCATCAAGACTCTTCTTTTTTGCCCCACTTATGTTTCACCTCGATCTCGGTGTCACTGAAATTCCTTTTTTTCGTTCTTGTCCATTATTTTTGGGAAGAACGTAAGGATTTAATGGATGTGTCAGGGGATGTGGTGTGACCAAATATGGTTAATTGAGGGCGGACAAAGGAAAAACTCAGATGGAACGGAATAACTCATGATGCATGATTTAAAACAACTCTTTCTAATACTTAAACAATTGAAGAATGAAATCTTAAAAATGCAGCAAAAACAAGGTAAAATAGACAATCATAACAAACCTTAATTTGTTGATCTTAAGCTAATTTATCTCTGCCCAGACACAATCTTACTTGAATGATTCTTAGAATCAATTGAAGGGTGGCTCCGTTGTCTGAAAAGACGGGGGATAAAACAGAGAAACCTGCTGTTATAGCTGGTCAGTTAGCAGCAGCTGTATGTGGTCAAGGCTAGCAGTGAGTCTTCTGGGTTTGGGGCAGCTAGCCCCTGTTAGCTAGAACTCGGGGTCGTCCGGTTCAGTTGGGCAACCTTCTCCCACGGACCGGTCCCTTTCTATGGGCATCCTTTTGCTAAGCTGCATCAGGTGAGCAGCTCCAGGTTAGTGGCAGGGCAGCAGAGCATCAGCAAAGAGAGGCTCTCTCTTGGTGGAATCTGTAATTCTGCAGAGTTTTGAATAAGTCAGGTTCAGGACTTATTCCATCGGCCAGATACAGCTTACCTGATCAACGATCAGCACACTGTTGTGTCTTTTGGATCCAGTGAGTTTCTTCCAGAAACTCGCTTCCTCCCTCGCCAGTGAAGGACGGAGTTTGTGCGCTGTTCTCTCCCGATGTGAGTCCGTCTGGGCTCACGGGCAAAAGAGGCCAAAGTTCAGAGTGGCACCTGTTTTGTTTTGAGTTTGGCCTTTCACAACTCCTTCTCTTCCTGTTGAAACTAAGACTGTTGTGGGATCAGCCCTCTTACCAGTGGGGAGGTATGTGTTTTGGTCCAGTAACCACAGCTGTGTTCCAACAACTACATATATTTTCCATGTAGGCCAGAAAGGTTTTGTCTTATCTGACCAGAGCACCTTCTTCAGCATGTCCACTGTGTCCTCTATGGTGTACAGTAAAATACAAACAGGACCTCTGGTCACTGTTTTTCAACAATACAATACTTCTTACCCCTTTTCAATAAAGCCTAGATTTGTAGAGAGCATAACTAAAAGTTGTGCACTCCACAGATTATCCTACCTGAGCTATGAATCAGTGTAGCTTCCCTAGAGTTACCATGGCCCTTGTTAATGATCTGCTTCTCTGATCATTACTCTCTTTGCCAGAAACAGAACAGCTCCATTTATTCTGAGATTACGCTCGGGTGGTTTGTGATTTTATTTACAGGCGTCAGAATAATTTGTGTAATGCTGCGTTCACACTGCTCCAAACGTCAACGACCAGAACGGCAAGATTACATGTTAAGTCTCTGCTTGAGGCCGTCAGAGTCTCCGCGGTGCTTTGGCAGTGGCAATTTTTGAAACTTTTTCTGCTTTCCAAGCTTCAAAGAAGCAAAAGCTAGCAACGCAGAAGTTGAGCTAGCTGAACTTTGGGCACGGTCCCCTGAGCGTCAACCAATCAGAGCGTCTCCCTGTAGTGATGTCACTACAACAGACGGGACAGACGAAAGTAGCGCTGAAAACGAACCTCATCCACACACAGCTCCTGGGGCAAATGGTTAAACTCTCCAAACTCAGAAAGCCTCTCAAGAATGGGATGTTTCCATAAACGGTGCTGATGCGCCCGACGACAACGTTGTCTAGCTTGATTTAGCAAATAAAGCCAAGCCGCTCTCTCGACATGATCCGCCATTGTTTAAAACATCAGGCAACAGAGGAAGCCTTGCCCACATGCCCTTTTTTTTGCTCATGTGGCGAGCTTTGCAAGCTTCAGGCTTAAAAATGTATACTCCTCGAACTAGTCTCTTTGTAAGCGTTTTTTGACAGCGACAAAGCCTGCGGTGTGAACGTGGCATAACAGGGGCAGTGTAACATTTTCTTCACAGTTGTGCTCTAATTTAAGTCGACATGTAACATAGTACAACATAAATACATTGCTACACTGTATCTCATTGCAACCACAGATATCAAATCTCAAAGTGTAAGAATACTTCTGTGAGGTACTTTGTCAGTCTTTCGTTGTGACAGTTAGTGAGCAATAAATTGGAGCTTGAACAAATATTAGCTTTGGTTACTGTTTTTTAGGTGTGGAGGCACCATCACTAATGAGGGATATACTATGCTTATGTAGTAGCTGAAAGGACACTTACCTTTCCTTTTATGAACAGTGCCAAACATAAAAAACTCTTCTTCCTTTCTTGTCTGCTTTTAAGCTGGACGAAGCAAAGCAGCTTGTAAGGGATGCCATTACTGCAGGAATCTTCTGTGACCTGGGCTCAGGCAGCAATGTGGATCTGTGTGTCATAACAGAAGCTGGAGTGCAATTCCTGCGAGGTTATGACAAGCCAACAGAAAAGGGTCAAAGGTGAGCACACTCAGGGATGTGATGCAGTGAATAGATTTTAATGTTTGAGTTTTCTGTAGTTTTTGAGCAGTTCTGATTTATAATCAACCCCTGTTCCCTTTGTGACTTTAAAACAACATTATCAGCCCCCACTCTCAATAGAAAAAAAATGAGATTCCATGTTTTACCTATGAGAATTTGACTGTCAAAGCTCCATGAAACAGCCTGAACTCAGATAAATTTGAAAGCAAATGATTTGTTCTTTTTTACTCTTTCCTCCAGAGAGGGACAGTACCGGTATAAACCTGGCACCACAGCTGTCCTGACCAAAACTGAGACGCCACTTTCTCTGGATGTTGTTGATGAATCTGTTCAAATGATGGACACCGAGTAATGTTGGGAACATTTACTCTCCAGAGTACACTTGATGTAATCAAATAAACTGAATACATACATAAATATATCTGACAAAGTGTTTCATAATTTGTGTTGCAGGGCCGTGCAGAGACCTTTAGAGGGACAAGTGCTCAAAGTTAAAAAGGGGCACATAGAGCAAGATTTAAAACAACTTGCAAAACATAATTTATAGTACATCATCCAGAATAGCGACCACCAATATTTATCAGGAATCTAATAGGGAATCACAACATAATATATCATTGTCATCATTTGGGGACCATGCAAAGCTAAAGTAGCCTACTTTATCGGATTGGGAACAATGTTGCTGTTGAGACGCTGCTGCTGCTGGGCTGTGTTGATCTGAGACTGTAAACACTGAAAGACCATAGGAGAGCTGGGAGCTGATTAAATGAGTATTATAAAGAACATTATGGAATAATTCACTTTTACTTAACTGGTTTAGATGTGAGCTCCAAATGCCATGGACCCAATATTTCTTTAGCAGCTGAGATTCTACAGCAGTAACTTCATTTCATTCACAGCCGCTCACCTCCAGCCCAGAACCGGTGTACTGCAGTGAGGACGTGTCTGATAGTAACGTTGGGTGAAAGGAGCGGAGAACGAACCAGAAGTAGGCTGTACCTGTGCTTTGAGGTGTTCACGGTGTTGTTTCTTTATATGAAAGTGATGGAGGCTGGCTGACCCAGAGCAGAGGGACCGACTGAGGCTGCGTTATTTTTCTCTCCCAGCCTGTAGCGGACCAAGCAGTTTGTAGCTACAGCGTTGGAGAAGACTATTAAACTGAAAGTCTGAAGTTTTCTCTGCTGCCAATGCACTTCTGTGTTTGGGGAGGGGGGCGACAGGGGATCTGAAACCATTACTGCAAGGATGATGGGGAAGAATATATTGATAAAAATAGTTTTATTTAATTTCAAAATCAGGACTATAATTCCTTTAAAATAATGTCTATTTTCAAAAAGATAGTCTTGGCCATAATTTGATGGTTGAAGGGCCCAGCTCTGAACCCCCCCTCTACCATGGACTCAGGACAAATGTCAGTGGTCTTGTTTGTTAGAAAAAGGACAGGTAATGGTATGTGGCACAGTTGCTCGGTGAACATACAGTACGCTGATTTCACTTTGTCAGTTGCCCCTATCGAGGACACAGTCTGGACTTAATTATCAGCAAAAGGTTTAAATATATCTGACATCTTGGTAATTGATATTGCCTTATCGGACCATTTCTGTATTTTCTTTGAAAGTACCATCTCTGCTAAACTATCTAGCCACAGTGAGACAGCTGTAAAAAAGCGTTTTCTCATGGAGAGTTCTGTTGAAACCTTTAAAAGTATTTACCCTTCCACCACATCTACCCATAGACTGTATATTACGCATCCCCTTCATCTCCCAACTCCAACTAAGTAAACAAGCTGTTAGATAATTTCCTCGTGAAAATCTCAGACATCATTGATTCTATTGCTCCGACCAAAGTGAAAGCAGTCTCAGGTAGAAAGAACTCTCTGTGGACGAATGATCCAGTGGTACGTAGTGAAAAAAAGAGTGTCAACCAGCCGAGAGAAAAATGGCGGAAAACGCGACTTCAGGTTCACTGTGAGATCTACAAAGAGAGACTGAACAGATATCAGTTAACTTTAAAAGAAGCTAGGGAATTGTTCTTTTCTAAAATAATTAACAGAAACATTAATAATCCACGGACTCTGTTTGCAACAGTGGAAAGACTAACTAATCCTACAGTGACAGTAGCCCCTGAACCAAACTCCACCAGGGCCTGCAATGAATTTGCAGCTTTTTCACTGAAAAGATTCTAACAATTAAATGGTCAATCTGTTCTGCAGCACCGAGCCGACTACTAATGTTATACCCAGCTAACACCAATGTAGAGAAAATGTCTTATTCCATGAATTAAACAAAAAAAAAATCCTAGAAGAAATCATTAACCAATTAAGCTCCTCCTCTTGCTGTCTTGATGTCCTACCCACAGCTTTCATTAAGAAAGTTTTCCCTGTCATTGTGTCTGATCTAATTCAAATAGTGAACTCATCACTGCTATCAGGTGTCTTCCCTCAGGCTTTAAAAATAGCAGTTATTAAACCACTGCTAAAGAAGAAAAATCTGGACAACACGTTAATGCAGAACTACAGGCCGATCTCTAATCTTCCATTCATCAGTAAGATTATTGAAAAAGCTGTTTCAGCAGGTAAATAGCTTCCTAATAATGACAAACCATTTTGATGTTTTTCAGTCTGGTTTCCATGCTCACCACAGCACAGAGACTGTCCTAGTCAAAGTATTCAATGACATCCGCATAAATACAGACTGTGGTAGAACCACAGTGCTGGTTCTGTTGGACCTCAGTGCAGCATTTGACACTGTTGATCATGATATTTTATTGGAACGACTGGAGAGCTGGGTCTCTGGTACAGTACTTGGCTGGTTCGAGTCTTACCTAAAGAAAAGGGACTTCTATGTTTCAATAGGAAACTTTTCATCAGAACGAACAGAAATCACATGTGGGGTGCCCCAGGGCTCCATCCTGGGGCCCCTCTTATTTAATATCTACATGCTCCCACTAGCACAGATTATAACAACCAATAAGATTAGCTACCATAACTATGCAGATGATACTCCGCTCTACATTACGATGTCACCAGGTGACTTTGAATCCATCCAAATCCTAAGTTGATGCATCGAGCAAATACATGGATGGATGTGTCATAACTTTCTCCAGCTGAACAGAAACCAAACAGAAGTAATTATTTTTGGACTTGATGAGGAACCATCAATAGTCAGCACACAGCTTCAGTTAATCCAGCTAGAAACTACTGATCAGGTCTGAAACCTAGGTGTAGTAATGGACTCAGACCTGAACCTCCAGGGTCACATAAAGGTCAATAACAAGGTCAGCCTTCTATCACCTGAAGAACATTTCTAGGATTAAACGACTGATGTTCCAACACGACCTAGAAAAACTCATCCATGCGTTTATCTTTAGTCGGATTGATTACTGCAACAGCGTCTTCACAGGTCTACCTAAAAAGTCAATCACACAGCTGCAGCTGATCCAGAACGCTGCTGCTCGTGTTCCTCACTAGAACCAGGAAAGTAGAACACATCACCCCAGTTCTAAAGTCCTTACACTGGCTCCCTGTAGCTCAGAGAATAGACTTCTAAATACTTATACTAGTTTATAAATCACTGAATGGCTTAGCACCAAAGTATGATGGAGATCTACTGTTACTATAGCAACCCCCCCCCCCCCCAGACCAATCAGGTCCTCTAATTCCAGTCTACTCAACATCCCTAGAATCAGAACCAAACATGGAGAAGCAGCTTTCAGTTTCTATGCTCCTCTAATCTAGAACAAACTTCCAGAAAACTGCAAAGCTGCTGAAACCCGGAGTTCTTTTAAATCACAACTAAAAGCTTATCTGTTTAGAGCTGCCTTTGAGTAATGTTATCATATATTTTGTGTGTTTCATGCTTTATTATGTACTTTGTCATATACCTGTGTATGCTTTATGTTGTTTTTACTTCATCCCCTAATCGTGTAAAGCACCTTGAATTACCCTGTTGTTGAAAGTGTGCTATACAAAAAAAATTGCCTTGCCTTGCCTTAACAATGTGTAAATAGTAAACTAGTGTCCTGTTTACTATAGTGTATACCCTACTTACTAGTCTTACCTCAGCCTCACTCCCAAAGCCAAACATCTGGAGATGTGGAGGCACGAAAAGATTCAGTGTTTATGGTCATCATGTGACTGATGGCAGTCAGACTATTTTGTTTATCTAAGCTGTTATAAATAGGTAAATGTTAAAATTCAGGGTAACAGCCAGGGATCCACTCACACGCACACACGGACACACACACACAATAAAAAAATAATAATCATAAAAAGGCACTTGAAAGGTGTAGGTGCCCAAGCCCCCTCCCCCCTCTGAACGTGCCTGTTGTGTTGCAATCTTTTGTAATGGGTAATGAGGTTGTTTGCTAGTTTCACTGCAGGTTTTTCAGTTCTTTTTCCAAAACTGGAACGATCTCAGCATAGACTATGATTGTAAAAGTAATTGTTGCGTTTTCTAAAATATTTATATACGGTACTTACTTTAGTTTTACTCAGAGCACACACAAAACCTCCTAATTTTGAACTGGCAAGCCAAAAAAGTTCCTGTACTGCTGTTAGGATTTCTGCTGCTGATAGTATAACATCATATGGTCATTTTTCTTCGATAAATAGTTCAATCTCAGTCAGTATGGAAAGCATCAGTGAACATCTGTTTTCAACTCTTTCTGGAATACTGGAAGTGGAACCTCTATCCCAGTCTCCTCTAACTTACTGTATTCCACTTATCTAATCTCTGACCAACTTCCCTTGTTAAATAAGATGAACAGCTTCAGCATACTGAAGAACACACAAAGATTTACACCCTGAAGAAAAATACAACCATCTGTTTGCCACAGAAGGCAGAGGAAGAATTACGTAGTTTAAATCTGAATCCATTTCACAAGACAAGCAGGTTTATCCATCCACCCATTGTCTATATCCTTGCAGGGTCACCTGGGGCCTATCTCCTGCGATCATTGGGAGAAAGGCGGGGTTAACCCGTGGGTACACCAGGGCCCTGTACCATGAAGCCGGATTAGGTGGCTAGCCAGCTATGTTTCAGCTTAGTTTCCACCAACCCTGGGTTTTAGGTACCATGAAAGTGGCTCGGCTTTGATCGGTGTTCGTTGCCATGGTATCTTACGCTGCACGGCTAACCTGCTCCGGGGCAGGTTATGTTCTGGATTCAAGATCTCAGACTGAAGTTTGACCAATCAGCTGTGAGCAAAGAAACATATATATGTGACGTAACTAATTCCCAGCGTCTGTTCTCTGTTGCAATGGCTTCACCTTTTCTCCCTAATCCTGTGGACATCTCCGCGCAAATTGTTAGACGAGCACTTCGTAGAGAACGAGTTTTTAGGGACAGACAAAATCCATTTGACTTTCCTGGTGCGTACTTGTATGAAAGATACAGATTTTCGCGGAAGGAATGTCTTATCTCTGTGAGCTTCTTGAGCCGCACATAACAAATGTGACTCATCGAAGCCACGCCCTGACTGTACAGCACATGATATGTATTGCGTTGCGTTTTTTGCAAGTGGTACATACTTGTATGCGGTCGGGGATGCAGAGAATCTAGGGAACAACACAGTCTGCCGAACCATTGGAAAGGTGCTTCTCGCTCTGCAGGGGTACATCAACAGCTTCATTGTGTTCCCTGGACATTTATCGACCGTGTCCATAAAAGAGGGCTTTTATAAAATCGCCGGTAACATATCTTGATAGGGTGACATCACATGAACAAATTCAACATTTCAGACTCTTTTTTTCTTCAAAAAAAGCATATTTCACACTTAGAAATCTATTATACAGTAATCTGCAGCAGCTACCTGTTAAGAATGATTTTAAATATAAGTCGTTAATTCCTATGATAGGATTCCCTAGAGTCACAGGAGCAATAGACTGCACACATGTTGCAATCTCCACAGCTTTGGGAGAACATGAGGCAGATTATGTGAACAGAAAGTCCTTTCACAGCCTTCATGTTCAGGTAGGGCTAATATATAGCCTTTGTGAAGTTTTATTTGCATTGAGATCAATCTTTAAATAAATAGTAACCAACAGGACAATAATTTAATGTACATTTCTGCAGATGACTTGTGATCATGAATGCATGATCACAAGTTTGGATGCCAAATGGCCTAACCCTAACCCTAGATGACCTTTGGCATCCTAAAGGCACGTTTCAACTGCCTTAGGCACTTAAGAGTGTCACCAGAGCGGGCATCACAGATAGTCGCTGCATGTCCCATTCTGCATAATATAGCCACTATCAGAAAGGAGCGATTACCACCTCAAGACCAGCTTCTCCCTGATGAAATTGACCCCATCACACTTGACCACCCAGCTGGCACAGCTGTCAGAGAAGCAATCTCCACACAATATTTTACTTAATAAAAGCACAGTGACACTGCAGATATGTCTCACACGGTTTTAATGGTCATCATGTGGTTAGGGGGAAAGAAAGAGAGCAAGAAAAATAACATTAATAAACATTCATAATGTTCATACTAAAGGGTTACTTGGTTAAAAAAAAGTTCACATACTGAGATCTGTTTTTCCAGCTGTTTGATCTCCAATTTAATTTTCTTAATTTGGAGCCTCCTCAGCTCACAGTCCAGTGCGAGGCTCCTTTTGTACAGGGCCCTGACTGAGTCTGTTTCCACCTGAAACAATTCCACCACAAACAATCACTACACGTTTTCTGGAGGTTGATCAAATCACAAAAAGTGGCATGACTTTCTACAAACACAGGACTGACTGTAAATTATGTCAAGGGTTTAAAGCATTACCTTGTTCACATTCCTTCTGTAGCCCATTGAGGTAGAGGCCTCAGTTTCTGGGGCAGATTGTGAAAAATCCTACAAAAGAGATGTGTAAGGGCCAGTCACTTAATTATGACATTCAAATGTGTGCCATAATAAAAAACTCAGTGCATTCACCTCAGCAACGGCCTCAGGACACACAGACAGAGTGTCTTCATCGTTTGGTTCACCCTAATAAATTAAGGCCAATGTCAAGCATAACTGTTATAAAGAAGGTTATGTTTGGTGTTCTGTCTGCTGCATACTGACCTCTGTGTGGGAGACTGTGTGCATGTGTGCTGGCTTCAACAGGGACACTGGATTTCCCTCTACTGCAGCACAGAGTCAGCCATTTTTAACTTTTTTAAAACATTAGTAATGCATTGTACACACATACCCAGTGTCACTTGCTTAGATGAGCCAGCAGCAGGGTCAGACTGTACAGCACATCCAATCCCATCCATAATCGGCCCCCCCTTGTTGTTGCTCAGAGCCAACTCCTCTGCCACAGTGCAATCTTGAGGAGGTGGCCCTCCCCCAGTTTTCCTTTTTTCACATTTTTTTCTGTTTGCTGCAAACAAGTGTTTGTGATTAAATGTTCAAAGAAAATAATAAAAGGTTATGGTAAATACTCACCACTTTGAATTATATTTTTATATTTTGTCTTGATCTGCTGCCAAGAACCTTTGGAGTTGCATCTAAAAATCAATGAATATAGTTCTTTCTTAGGATGTGATAGCCTATACATTCACATACATCTACAAACATATACAATATATATATATTTTTTTTCATTTTAGCATTTAATATATTTTTTATATATTTAGCCTACATAAATGTACATTAATTGTTTAACCCACGCATTAACACAATCAGCAATCTTCCTCCACGATTGTTCTCTTGCTTTGGCAGCAGATACAGTGTTACTGCGTGCTTGAAAAATATTTTCTAAATTCTTCATATTTCTGGAGAATAATCTCTTGCTCCTCCGTTGAAAAGTAGATAGCTCTCGCTCTATCCATATCGAACGCGATTGGTTGTTCAGTGTCGTCGTCACTCTTTTATGTGCACGCGCCTGTGGATTAATCATAGTTTAAGGATCAAAGCCTGAGTTGACAGAGAAAGTTGATAAGCTGCGTCATGGTACCAATTAAGCCTGATTGCATCGGTTTGGTTTTGTCGATTCAAAACCAATCCTGTAACCCCGAGTTTGTTGAGCCACCTTCATGGTACAGGCCCCTGGCAGGTCACCAGTTCATCACAGCCAAACACGTTGAACTGGTGATGAACTCGGTGTGTGATTAACTATCATATCTGAATTTGTTTAGATGTCACCACATACAATTACACTAATTAGTCTACCATATCAGCCTCTCCTGTTTTATTTTAGCTCCTCTTTCTTCTTTTGTCTTGCACCGAATATCAAATCAGAGGCTAGTATTTGCATACGTTTGTTCCCGTAAACGAAAGGCGGGGACATCCCGGAAAGTCACAGTGGGTCTCTTCCATACCAGTCAGCCGGTGTTAGAGCAGGCTAGAAGTCATTATCACCGAAGGACATCTTCTCTTGAACTGTCAGGTTTTCAGCGTGTTAAATGCGTGATTAACTTTCAGATCGACAAGTTAATTATGCAATCACCTTTATTATATTATAATCACCATTGTTATAAAACAACAAAACATAAACTGCTACAGATAGGGTGCTGAATAATACAAAAGCTCAAATTGTTTATGATTGCCAGTATTAATATATTGATATTAGCATAAAAACACCGATGATCTGGTAAGTTAGTTTCAACCACAAAACCACTAAAATCAGCCAAAGATTTGAGCTACAAACAGATGTGCCGACGGTTGCTATGCCGGTGCGCAAATGGTGCCGAGCCAGAAACATGAACTGAGTGGAAAAAGTATTGGGTTTTAATTTGTTGAGCGTGTTTGACGGACACTTATTTTGACCAATCACGGAGCGGTGTGTGTCTAGTGGGACTTTCCGCAGAGCTGTAAGCTGTAATGTCTGAGCCCCGTCCCGTCTGGTCCCGACCCCTCACTATGGTGGTAGATCGTGAGAGCCTGCAGCATAAACAACATTATTACGACACAGACTTTTCCTTACGGGAAGTGGGCGGCTCTAAACAAGGACCAGAGGAAGGGACGTGACCAACACCGTCGCTACATTTAGGGGATCTTCTCTCGAAAAGTGTGAATACGTGAAGCTTCTAAACATGCTAGTTGTTTAGCCGAAGTGGTGAGTTGGATTTCTTTCTGCGTAAAGCTAGCTAAGAGGGGGACAGAGTTAGCTCGCTATGCTAAACATGTGCTAACTAGCTCTCATGATGCTGTCGATCAAAACTAGCATGAACGTTTTATTAGAATAACTCTTCAGAGGAGACATGATTTCCCAGCTCGATATCAGAATATAAACGTCTAAACTATGATTCTTTATGCTACTGTACGAACCTAGACTGGTAGGGTGTGTGTGTGTGTGTGTGTGTGTGTGTGTGTGTGTGTGTGTGTGTGTGTGTGTGTGGGTGGGTGGGGGTGTGTGTGTACATGTATAGCTATACTTGTGAGGACCAACCTTTGACAGCCCACCACCCTTGTGTGGACATTTGTAGTTGTGAGGACATTTTCCCTGGTCCCCACAATGTTTAACTAGCTATTAAACTCTACTAGTTAGGTTTAGAGCTATGGTGTGAATTAGGTTTAGGTTAAGGTTAGGCATGTATCAGTAATGGTTAGGTTTAGGGAAAGTGTCTGGGTTAGGCATAGTAAAATCAATGGGAGTCAATACAATGTCAACACAAGGATAGTAAGACGTGCGTGTGTGTGTGTGTGTATGATACTCATATACAGTCTATGGTGATGATACTGTGTTGTATTCTCCTGATGGACTCTTTCTGATGTCAGGCTCAGCCAGTTGTCGTCATGATGTCCTCGCTGGTGCTCCAGGCGCTTGGCTTGGCTTTCCTGGCCTCTCTGCTCCAAGCTGAACACGGTCAGTTGGTTCTTACAGTTCTCCTCTGCTGTCTGCACGCCCCTGTTTCCAGGGAATGTTGTCTTCCATATAATAATGCTAGATTAATAACATGTCTGCTTAGGGATGGGTATCGTTAAGGATTTATCGATACTACTACTCTTAACGATACTCCTTATCGATCCGGTACTTTATCGGTATCCTTATCGGTACTTTTTTTTTGAAAGACTAAAACAAAAGGGGAAAAACAAATAATGAACTGTAGTTTAAGAAAAAAAAATAACTTGGAGAAGGAAGCTGCTGTTCAAAAATATCCAGCATTTATAAATTGTAAGAATAAAATATCAAACTTATGTCCATGCTTCACGTGTTTGCTTTGCATACAAACATACATATCTGTTGTATCTGATTCAGGGGTTTTTGTTGCTGCAGCACTCAGGCGGTCAGACACCGTGCATCTTTCGGTTTGTAGTTGGTGTATTTTGGCAAATTACTTGTGTTCCCGCCTTTGCAAGCAAAACTTTTATTAGGCTACACATGTGACAGCGTGCATTGTCTGCATCTATTTTCGTAAAATGAAGCCAAATCTTGGATCTTTTCGTTCGCTCTGCCATCGTATCTGTAAGGCGAACACACACGTGAGCACGCAGCAGTCGCCACTCCATCCCCGCAGGGTGTGTGCTTGTTAAGGAGGAGTGGGCTGCAATTCAGTGTTTGACTTGTGTTTACATCTCCCACAAAACATGAATACCACCTTAATTTTACCGTTAAGAGGACCGATAAGGCGGAAGCTTATCGGTCCGAGTGGACCGTCAGAATCAGCCCTGGGGCCAATTTAATACCAGGTTTTGGTACACATCCCTATGTCTGCTCACAGTGACTGTAATTCTTTTAGATGGTTTAGAGATGCTGGATCATGTTTGCTCTGAAGTGAAACTTCCAGTACTTGGGATTGTGCGAGTTGTCCCTCTTATAAGATGAGAAAGGTCTGTAATTTTCATCATAGCTACAGTTCAACTGTGAGAGACAAAATTTGAAAGAAAAATCACATTGTATGATTTTTTAAAGAATTTATTTGTATAATGATGCAGAAAATAAGTATTTAGCACCAACAAACAAACAGGAAATCTGACCCTCACAGACCTGTTACTTCTCCTTTAAGAAGCTCTTCTATCCTCCACTCATTACCTGTAATAATGCCACCTGTTTGAACTCGTTATCTGTATAAAGACACCTGTCCACCTTCAGACAGTCAGACTCCAACCTCCACCATGGCCAAGACCAGAGAGCTGTCTAAGGACACCAGGGACAAGATTGTACATCTGTACAGGACTGGGATTGTTGCCCAGCAACAGCCTAAAAATATCCCAGCTCTAGAGAAGATCTTCATGGAGGAATGGGCCAAAATAGCAGCTACAGTGTTTGAAAACCTACAGGAGACCTTTGACCTCTGTCATTCCCAACCAAGGCTACATTATGAAGTATTGAGGGGAACTTTTGTTATTGACCAAATATTTATTTTCTGCACCATTATACAAATCAATTCTTTAAAAATCATACAACGTGATTTCCTAGACTATTTTTTTTTACATTCCATCTGTCACAGTTGAAGTTGATGAAAATTAGATTTCTCTCATCTTTTTAAGTGGGACAACTTGCACAATTGGTGGCTGCCAAATACTTTTTTGCCCCACTATGCATGCATGCATACATACACACATACATACATACATACATACATACATACATACATACACACACACACACACACACCTACACACACACGCACGTCTTGCTATCCTTGTGTTGACATTGTATTGACTTCCATTGATTTTACTATGCCTAACCCAGACACTTTCCCTAAACCTAACCATTAGTGATACATGCCTAACCCTAACCTTAACCTAAACCTAATTCACACCATACCTCTAAACCTAACTAGTAGAGTTTAATAGCTAGTTAAACATTGTGTGGACCAGGCAAAATGTCCTCACAACTACAAATGATATATATATACATACATACACAGCACAGTTATGTCTGTTTGTTCTTCTGTTTCCTCTCATCCTAATTTTAGACTCCGTTTTAGTCGAGTGAAATGGCAGAAGTGGGTTAACAAATGACGTGGGATGCGTTTTATAAAATGTCACTTCAGCATTTTACTGTAAGCTGTGTGAAATGAAGAAAACATCTAATTGTAGCACCATTGCTGAGTATAGGTCTGTCACAATAAAAAATTTTGCTGGACGACAAATTGCCCTAGAAAATATTGTAATAAACAATATTGTTATTTTGAAACCATTTTTACCTAATGTAATAACAACACACGTACACCCTCTGAACAAACAATACATGTACATTTTACTAAATATTTACCACTGCAACACATTATTATCCAATATAAATTTACAAAATGACTGAAACAGTAAAAACTGGATGAACTCTGTGAACAAATTAGCCTTTCAAAAAGCAATCACTTCACTTAGACAAGAAAAACTAGCAGTTAGGAGTTTTGTTAACAGAAAGTTAAAACTAACAACAAAAACCCTGTTTGAATAAAAAAGAAATCCTATTTTACTCTGCTACTACAGTTAGACCATGTCTGAATTTATTTTCATCCAGTTTTATTTGGTAGAAATAGGGAGACACTAGGAAAACAAACAAGCAAATGCAAAGAATTGATTAATTGTTTATTGGCAGGTCAACGAATTGGTTGTGATTAGCCCACATTTTTCCTGACTCTCTTCTTTGATCTCCTTCATGACGTCCCTGCTGCTGGCCTCTGGTCTAATGTCTCCTTCCTGACTCTGCACTTTACTATTGTGGCATTAAAGATAAATGTAAATGTAGAAAGCTCAATTTTGAAATAGCGTTAGGATGAGTAGCAGTGATATTACTGTGGAAATTAACCTTGAAGGGGGCTGGTTCCTATCTCGAGCTGCCATGGGGCGAGAGGCGGGGCACATCTTGGACAGGTCACCAGTCAATCACAGGGCAGCACAGAGACACACAGGACAAACAACCATGCACACACACACACACACACACACACACTCATAGGGCAATTTAGAGAGACCAGGTAACCTAACAGACTCGTTTTTGGACTGTGAGAGAAAGCTGGTGTACCCAGAGAGAACCCATGCATGCACAGGGAGAACTTCTTGCTGCGAGGCATCAGCGCTACCAACTGCACCACTGTGCAGCCCATGCTTTAACATTAGCTAGCAGTTGAAATATCCAGAGACGTTGTAGAGTTCGTCCTTCATGCTGCCTCTCACTGACGACTGTTTCTCCCCAGCATAGCTGCCACTTTCCACATGGACAGATTTATACAGGTTTTCTCCGAGTTTAATGCTCCTTCCTTCATCCTGG
Source organism: Valencia hispanica (assembly GCA_963556495.2). NCBI lineage: Eukaryota > Metazoa > Chordata > Actinopteri > Cyprinodontiformes > Valenciidae > Valencia > Valencia hispanica. The sequence continues at coordinate 46,090,930 of OY747717.1, read as the reverse complement.
AGGAAGGATGGGAAGCTCACTAAACTCACCGCCATTTTTCTTCTTCTTCTTCTTCAGTTGTAGTCCAAAACGTGTTTTCACACAAAACCTAACGTAACTTTTGCCTCCTGTTATAAATGAGCGCTTTCTCTCTCTGTGACCCCAACGCTAAATTCCTCCTTTCCTTCTGTATACTTCTCATAGATGTAGATGATGGAACTAATAAAAACCAAACATAAGGTTTCTAAGACAAAAATAGAATTACATCATACCATTAAAAGCAACCTGGCTTCCATCACACCAACAGTACCACAGACTGATTGCCTCCATGCCACGCTGCATTGATGCAGAAATGAATGAAAAAGGAGCCCAGACCCAGTACTGAATGAAGATGCATACAAAGACATACTTTTTATTTTCCCCACATTCTGTTTTAACGATGTTCTGTTCTTAGTCTGATGTAACATTTTGTGAGAAACCCCATTTTCTGGTTTTCATTAGCTGAGCAGAAATAAAAGCTTGAAATGTTTTCTCTTAAACTCCGCCCATTTGGCTAAGCTTAGCATCAGCCTCGCTGAATGTTAGTTTAGGATGATGACTTTGACTCAGGCTGACAGCGGCCATGTTTCTGGTAATTATTAGCGACAGACAGCTGGAGTCCTGATCTTTGGTTTTCCCCTTTTTTACCGTTTACAGAAACAATTTATTTTCTTCCAAAAACAGTAAATATAAAAACAGAGATGAATGCTAATGAAGACCTTAAATAAACGTGACAAAAATATTTAGATATTTTTGTCACGTTTATTATTTATTATTTATTATTTATTATTTATTTTATTATTTATTATTATTTATTTGGAGAAGTTCAACATGATGTAAATGACCAAAGACTGGAATGTTTAGATGGTTTTAGTTTGGTTTGAGGGCAGCTCCATGTGGCAGAGACACAGAGCAGCTACTATTGGTTCTCATCTCAGATTATGTTCAGTTTCTTTAATAGTTTAAAGTTTTGCACAGTGGATAAAATAATCTTACTGTTCAGAATTGATCCTGGAGGCTGACAGTTGTTGGTCATTGTTTAAATGTGTATTTGTTTCTACAGAATATGACAACCATCTGGTGATCGCTCCACAGAGTCCAGTGGTCCAGATCGGTACTAACTTCACGGCTACATGTGTGATCATTAACACCGCTGAAGTCACTGCAGACGATCTCTACTGGAATCTATCAATATCATCTGTTGTACCTAAAGAATACTACACAAAGATCAATGCATCAGCACTTGCTGTGACCATCCCCATCAACAGAGAAGAATCGGAGTGGTTGCTTTGTCACTGCAAGAAGAGCTCCCTCTATGTGTCCCTGAATAAAAGCAAGTTTACTCATGGGATCTGGCTGAGGAAAGGCTGTAAGTTCACCCAGCTCAACAGAAAACATGCCCCATGCTTTCTAATGCTACATGGAATGATTCAAGGGTTTTGCCTTCAGTTTTGCTTCTAATATTTGATTACCAGCCAGCATGTGTGCAGTTCTGAAGCTCCTAATGGTTGGCAGTACTGCTGGTAGGGCTGCACATATATCATTATCACAATATCACTGACAACAATATGCATATCACTGAAAACTTGCCTAGGCTGTAAAAATGGTAGTTGACTATTTCTCATGCATAATTGTCATGGTCTCTGTGTGGCTGTGATATGATATATGTTGTGCAGGATAAACATAGAGTTGGTTCCAGTTGTTCCTATACTAAAACAGCACACAGACCAGAAGCAGCATTTTAATAAAACCTTGTTGTCAAATGAAAATAATCAATGTCATTTTTACCCAGTAACATGATGGACTACGACGCAGAAAGAGATTGAAAGCTTTTTATTGTTTATTTATCAAAGGTCACATCATTATCACAACATTTCCAAATATGATCACAGATGGTATTTTGTTCTATTACTGTGCAGCCCTACTTTCTAGTTGTTTTTCTAGCTAAGAATTACTTGTGATTATAAATGAGGTGAAATGCTTGGTTTGATTTGGGCTTTCTGAACACGGTTGGTCTGATGTTCCTAATAACCCGTTTCTCTGCTGGTCCCGACACCAGATGGGCCCAGGAGAGCAGAGAACCTGTCCTGTGTAGTAGAGCAGCAGGGGGACTCCATCTCTTCAGTGTTAGGCTGTAAGTGGGACGCAGTCGGTCGTCAAACCGAATATGTCCCAACTGAGTACACACTGATGGTGGAGACTGTTCTGTAAGTACTCCACTGTTACTGCATATCAGCATTATTCATTATGTTGTGATGGCATTGTTTGTTAGTGATGTACAGTGAAAATGTTCTGGTTCTATCAGCATTTTCTCATCCGTTTGCCAGTCAGTGTTTAGCTACTCTGGATCCATTAAGGCATCTTTCCATAAGCAACCTGAATCCACAACAATTCACATTCATTCTGGCTTCATTCTTTCAGTATGTAAATACAGTCATGGCCATACAGTCAGTCAGATATCTTGCATTTTAAGATTTCTTCAACAGTTCAAACATTTTATTAGTGTACTCTACTGGCTTTTGTTAGTGGGAGGTAGGGGTGTAACGGTACACAAAGATCACGGTTCGGTACGATTTGGGTAAACTTTAATCAAGAAAAACAAATACAACTATGCATATGGCTTTTTAATTTCTTTCTTTTTTTACTTTGATCAGCATTAAACAAAGAACCAATTGTTCCAGAATTCCTTCATTTTAATTTCCTAAAATGAATTAGATTTTATTATGTTCTATAACTTAAAAAGGTTGAAGGTATAGAACTGACTGAGAAATAAAAAATAGTACAAGCAGACATAGCCAGAGAAAGAAACAATATAACCAATTGAAAACAGTCAGTGTTCATATTTAGAAATGTTTAAATAATGCTTTGCCCATATTTAAGAATCAAACATGATTAAATCACATTAGAGTTGTTTTGATATATCGACAGTCTAGTCTCCCACCTGTACTTGAATGCAGCATGGGCAGCTGTTGGGAAAAACCCTTCTCATCAATGGGGATTCCTCTTACTTGTGTTTTATTCAAAATAAGACATTTGGTCTGATTGGATGCAACTGGTAGCCATGTTGGACGTCAGCTTGTTTTCCTCTAGTATCACTGATGTTTCCATTCAGTTTGACATTGTTTCAGGTGAGTCCTCCAGTTCAGTGCAGAACGTGTTATGGACCTTATTGCTGTTGAAAGATGCGTTCACTGACAAAGTTCTGGTTTGATCCATCGTTCTTTTTCTACTGTAACTGCATGAGAAACCATTAATGTTCCCACATAGCAGAGTTTAGTGATAGTCCTTTCTGTTTTGTTTTAGTGTCACTTTTTAAAGTCTCCCTGTGGAACGTTGCACTGCGCTCTGAGCTCTGGATATAAACATTCTCCACATGTTCAGGTAGAAAACAGCCAGAATCAGAAGACATGTGCCATTACAACCCTATTAATGACTTGTTTCTTTCTAAAAAGTCTCAGGGTGCCATGTGGTTCAGTGGTAGAGCATGCGTACCATCAGCTGAGGCTACAGTATTGTTAACCTGCAGGCTGCTGAAGTTTGCGGCCTGGACTGAACTGGGTCCTGCAGTTGTTTGCAGATCAGACACAGATTACTTTAGCTTCAGATGTTCAGGTTTGATTGTGGTTCATGTACCTTCTGTTGGAAGGTTTTAGACTTCATGTCTTTGTTTAATGGTACAGTGAGAGAGTTGGAGACTATGTCCTGCAGTGCAACCTGTTTCACCTTCTAAATTCTTTAATAATCCTTTGTCTGCAGTGTGGGCACACAAAATGTAACGACGCATCACAACACTGCCGATGTGTCTCTGGGTACCTTCCCCTTTCATATGAACCTGAACATCTGGCTGGTGGCACGCAATCTACTGGGAACAGTGGAGTCTGAGCATGTGATACGGGATTCCACTGACTTTGGTGAGTAGATGTTTGTAGCTCTGCTCTATATCAGACTCCTGTGTTCTTCTACTGCCTCAGTTCAACCTGGTCTGTTTTTGATCTGTTTCAGTGAAAACGTACCCTCCATCCGACCTGAAAGTGATTGCAGAGGAGGGGTTTCCTACTTCACTCCTCATTAAATGGAAACATCCCATTCATGAAACACAAATGAAACTGACTTATCAAATCCAATACTGCCAAAATGGATCCCATACCTGGAGCACTGAAAGTGTATGTTGCCTTCACTCTTTATGGATCAATAATGTTTATGTGGCCATTCTGGTTGAAACACGGAGTATTCTGATCATCTGGAGGAAAAGCAGGAGCTCTGCTAGCTTTAAGACTCCTGGATAAGTTTAGTTTTGTGTAATCACAGCTAATGTGTGTTGGACCAAATGGCAGCTGTTCACGCTCTGTCTTGCTGTTTCTTAAAGTATATATTATGATAACAGCACAGAGATAAACCAACATTCTTATCTGGTTCTGTTATTTCAGATACAGCAGCAGAGTATTTCTGATTTTACCCACTGGGTTTCTGTTTTGCAGGTCCCTCATGCAAATTCTTATAACACCGTCACTTCCCTCAGACTGCAGAATCTGCAGCCACACAAAGCTTACGTCATTCAGGTGCGCTGCAAAAAGCTTAGGAGTAACTGGGGCTACTGGAGCAACTGGACGGATAATATTACTGTAACAACAACAGAGGATCGTAAGTGTTATGGTTTCTCATGCTAACTGATGACACACAGATGGAGACAGATTTGTGCCCCACATCATCAAGCAGAACCCCATCTGAGCGGGACTTTTTGACAGCAATATTTCCATAAACATGTCAGTGGGAAGGGTCCTTTCAGAGAGCTTCTCTTATTGGTCTGTGTTTCTGACTGAGAGTTCTGTCTGTGCTATGGCTTTTATTGGTTTTTATTCTTTTCTCTAGATATTCATTTTCAGAAATGTTCGCTTTATCAAATCAGGACAGCCCAGCGCTCATTTCATTTAGTAAACATTTAACTGTTTTTGCAGGGATTTGTCGGTCATGCCATTTCCTGTTTACATTTGTTCTGCTTACCCAGTAAATCCAGTTTTCTCCATTTATTGCATTTGACCTTTGACTGCATTATTATGACTACTTGCCTAACATTTAGTAAGGTTCTGTGAAACTCTGCCAAAGAGTCCTGATGCATGAGTCATAGACTTGACTACTAGAACTCTGGAGGTCTGATGTGTGATTTCACACATTAAGGTTCTGTAAGGTGGGGGAGGGATGGCAATGGGGTTTATGTGGGGTCATTTGAATCTGTAAACCACTTTGAGTTGCATGTTTGTATGAAAAGCGCTTTATAAATCAAGTGTGAGGTAAGGTGTGAGCTGGGTGCTCCATGGTTTGGACCTTAGTCCAGTACTGCCATCAGATGACAGCCAACACCCTGAACTAGTTGAAGTTTTTTATACACCTGTAGCATATCTTAGTGCTCTATTCAGTTATACTAGCATATAAATATTTAGTCTTAATATTTCACCATAAATTAAATAATTTATTTACTAATCTGATGTAAAAAAAAAACAACAAAAAAACCTCCCTTTAAATGATCAATTACTAAAGCCTGAAAAAACCCCGGAGGTCCATCGGGTCACTTGGCTGGTGCCATTATAGCCTCCGGCCAAAGGTGCTCTGTGGTTCAGTTCTCGTCCTAATGTCACTTTTTTGGTATGTTTCTGTTATGACAGATGTTCAGTCCCTCAGCCTTGAAGGCCATGCAGTGTTCAGATCCTTTTCTATCAAAGCTAGTGTCACTGTTTAATCTCTTTAACCTGCAGTAAAGCTTTGTTTCCATATAATCACCTTTAGGGTGTTGCATAACATAGCCCTGCTTTCAGACACACAAACCTGGGTGTTTGCTCCTGGTGGTGGTCACATATGTATGGGTTTTCTTTCTATTCATTAAAGTTACTAGGTTTGGCCTCTGTGAAGGCCCCCCCATGAGTCATGGTGTGATCACTTACTGTTTGACTTGTTTTTCTCTATCAAACACTCAGGACCTACAAGTAAACCAGATTTGTGGCAGTTGCCTGGGAGTGACATGGGAGAAGTGCTCCTCGTTTCTAAGGTACCGTCTCACGTCACATTATGTTGTAAACAAAATAGTTTGACTCAAATGGTACCAAAATCACACGTGAAGCATGACAAGATAGGAACAATTCCTAAAACAGCTGATACACACTCACTGGACGTAGTAGTGGGTCCACTGTGCCTCAGGTCTACTGGGTCGGACCCTGTTCTACCATCAGAACTGGCTGAATGGAATCGATTCAGAAAGGTTTCTGGAACATTCCTCAGATTTTGGTCTTCTGGGCGCTCTATTGAGTTGAGATCTGGTGACTGTGGAGGGCATTGGACTACAGTGGACCCATTGTTATGTTCTAGAAACCAGTTTGAGATGATATTTGGAAAATTGATATGACATGGAAATGAAAGAACAAAGCCAGGCTTGGTGACTGTAGCATGAATCACCTAGACCGGCTGTGATGGAAAGATTCTCCCTCTGATACAGGCTGGGACATGCTGCTGTTTTTCTGAACTGATAAGGTGTGTGTATGACTTTGACCTTTCAGGATCCTGAGTTTTCAAATGGAAGGATAAAAACATTCGGCATTAAAATGGAGTACACCAAGAATGGAAGTTTGGAGCAGGACATCATCCCAGTTAACGGCTCTGGAGCGGAGCAGAGCTCCGATGGCAGGAGAGTCACTTTGCTTAGAAGGATTTTTCTGGCTGACAAACAGTCTGTAAAGGTGTGCGTCAATGCCAGCAATTCTGTGGGAACTTCTCCAGAGGCATGTTTGGGCATCCTTGCAAAACCATCTGGTAAGTGTCTCCTGGCACTGAACAGCTACTGCATGTGTTGGGCTACACTTGGTTCCTCTGACAGGAGAGATCTTCAGTATGGATGCTGTGACTGTGTGATGAAGAATACTGTCAGTGACATTTTTGAAATGAGGTCAGAAGAAGACATATTTTCTACAACATCTCTATGCTGGATCATGTCTGCTGTTTAATCAGGCTGCAGGAGAGAGAGGAGACACTAAGCAGATAACAGGAAAGCTGCACAGAGTACACCTAAGTAGCTCTTTTCTTTTTTTTAGCTTTGAACCGCTATCTGCCATTGAACATGCTGGATTTGGGAATGTTGGCAGCCTTTTTCAAAATCCCAGAGTTAAGGCAAGGGTGTAGAATCAGGGAGCACTCGGAGAATGCTGTTCTAGTGATGCTGGCAGTGCTAATCGACAATAAGAGACAGTAAAGACGTTACCAGTGTGACATCTGTGATCATTTGGTTTTGATAGTCTAGTAAAACCCTGTTTTACAGCAACGGCTCTCTCACACATGGTGTGACGTCACCTTTTCTCCTAATAGTTACTTAGTGTCTGTGCATGGCAGGAAGGCTTGAAAAAGATCTGAATTCTCTATAAGGACTAGACTGAAAAATATAACCACAACAGCCACTAAATTAGATAAAAATGCTAAAAGAAAAGAGACTTGCACTGTTAGACTTTTGGTTAGGGTAAATCTCTATCAATGTGGTGTTTTTCTCTTCCAGGGCGAGTGGAGGGTCTGAGGGTGTGGACCCAGGGGGGTCAGATGTTTGTGGAGTGGAAACCGCCCGATAGAACTGTCACTGAGTATGTGATTGAGTGGAGCGGAAATGGGAAAACAGACTGGCAGAGAGAAAACAGAAGCACCAACAGAACTGTGATTAAAGGTTCGCTCTTCTTTCTAAACAGTCGGGATGCTGATAAATCTCAGCTGTAAATATTGTACATGTTAGACCGTGTTGGAAAGCTGTAAGCTGACATTGTGTGTAAGATCCTGTCCACATGTTTAGTCATATTGGTAAATACATACACTACTGCATTTATTCATAAAGCTGCTTTTTGTATCTCCGCTGCATTAAAATCTTCTCCAGAGCATCGACCTGTTGCTCCTCCAGGTCCTGATGTACTAATATAGATTCATACACATGATTTGTTGGCAAAATCCAGAATTTTTTTTTTTCTTTCAATTCTTGGTTGTATACTAGGGCTGCACAATATACAGTTTCAGTGTGCAACATTGTAATTACAAACGACTGCTTGGGTGGAATATAGTTCTTAGTGAGCACAACACTACAGCTCAGGGAGAGTGGTGGGATAATGCAACAATGATTTCATATCATCCTTATAATCTACACCCCTTCTGTTCATATTTACCTGATAAAACCGTTTCCTTTACTTTCCCATGTCTAATCCAGGGACGCTTGAGCCGTTTGTCTCCTACAATGTGTCAGTTTATGCGATGCGGTCTGGATGGATCTGGAAGACGGCACATCTAGAAACCTTTCTAGATCAAGCTGGTAAGAGGAACTGAATGAAGGCTTTACTTACCGTTTTCTTTCATGTCGCCTTTTATTTTATTTACCAGCTGAAGGGTAGATGTAAGTTTGAAGAATGAGTAAGTTTTAGAAAACTAACTGCTGACCTGCAGAAGTCTGGAACAGACGGTCTATATAATCACGATCTCTTTAGATGAGCAACTAGAATAGTTTCCTTCCTGATGTGTAATATTTGAGCTCTGATTCCGTCTGCTGCAGTAACGCTCCTTATTGTTACAGCGTGTTTTGTGATAAAAATGAATCCGTTTTCCAGTTTGTTTCTTCTAAGCAGTGCATTTTGTCACCCAATGTGTTCTTTTGGGATTTTCTGTGATAGACCAACACACAGTAGTATGAGGTAAAAATCTTTATGCAACTACCTTTCAGTACAGGTACCATTTTGAGCATTTTGGAGTGTGTAAACGGTAATGAATATATTTAGACACCACACTTTGCATAATTGTATTTATTATTTTAAATCCATGCATTATTTTCTTCCACTTCACCATTATGTGCTACTCTGTGTTGGTCTACCACCCAAGATGCCTATAAAGTCTGTGGTTCTCTCTCCTTGTCGTAGTGCCCTCCTGGCAGCAGAGGGCGCACTGCTTCTGCTCACGTTGCGTCACAAGGAGGGAGTACATTCATGTGCATTCTAGTATGTTAGTTTAGGAATGGCACTTATTAGTGCATTAATTGTGATAAGGTGTGTAGCAATAATTGTGATTTCTGAGTAGAAATTAAAATCCTGCTGTGACGCTCCTGCATAATGCTGAACAATGGAGGCGCTGGCGCTCATTGCAGAACAGCCACTGGCAGCATCAGGATGGGGGGAGTTTTAAAGATTTCCTGGCCCATGATGATGAGTGGCTGATCAGCTGATCTAGATTCAACCAACACACACCTACACCACTGTAGGGGTTCCCCACCTGTGGCAGAAACACTCTGGTGGTGGCATGCCATCTTCCTCTTTGCCTTCACTGCTGCAACAACGCAGAGTCACTCTTAGCTCTTCTGTTTATTTGTGACCCCCAAATAAAACTTCTGCTCAGAAAGTCCTGTTAAAAACTTTGATTCTGAATCAATTCTTATAAAATTTCCTAAAAATCGATTTGGACGTCCAAGAATTGAATTAATCATTTAAAATTGTTTGCTCTTTTTACAGCTAAAATAGGAGGGAAAAGTCCAGATGGGTATTTTAAGGCTTTGGTCTGAAAGGGTTAATACAGTTTCTCTGGTAAACTGTAACGCCACCCAGTGTTCTGTCATTGAATCTGCATCGTGATAATCGATTCTAACTCTGAGAATCTGAATCGAATCGATTTTTGAAGTTTGAATCGATATCCAGCTCTATGTGCAGATAATACTTTTTAAAAGTAGATTTAAAACTCACTTTTTCTTTCAGGCTTTTAGCTAGGAGGGCTGAAACTTGCTACGTTCCACTGGGATTTTGTTTTTATGTTTTATTTGCTTTTTTTCCAATCTTATTGTTGCTACAAGAATTAGTCATATAATTAAAACGTTATATAGAATGTATTTTTTTGTTTTATTGCTTGTGCTGCTGCTTTTATTTTTTATTTGAATCTTTTTACTCCTATTGTCCTGTTACACATGTTCTGATTGCCAGCTATATTTTTGTCTTTTATTGTTAAGCACTTTGGTCAACTTTTGGCTGTAAAGCTCTAAATAGATGAACATTGATTGAAGTAAAACATTTTTGCGTGCCTCCGCCTCACCCACAAGCACCTTGATTTCAGTCTTGGACCGTTTATGACAGAAAGTGGGCGTGTAGGAGGTGGGATATGATCAGAATCACCTGAGCACATTTTTAGGGAGAGTTTGATTTATAAAAGGAAAATTGTGTTCAGCTGTGCGTACTCCTAGTTGGATAGATGGGAACATTTCTTTGCGGCAGTAAACTTTTCGCTGCGCTTAAGTTCGGTTTTTGTAAGGATTGTGTTGGTTTAGCTCTTGGTTCAGTTGGTTTTCCCTGTTTCCTACACATTGTTCATTGCTCTGAATTGTCTCTGTTAAATGTCTCTAAGAACAGACATGCACATAGATGACCTGACCTGGTCTGTTAGTCTATGACCTTGCACAGTAAATAGCCTGCTACCCCTGATGTCATGTGAACTTTTGCTCCAGTTGAATTTAATTGGAGACATTGTTTATGTGGCTAGCACAGCAAACACTAAGCTCCAGATATGTATGCAACAGTGCTATGGTTCATGTTCATTGGAGGTTATCGTTTCTGGTTTTATGTTGTTCACTACTAAACAACCAGAGGGACGTACCTGGACAGGTTTTGGTAGTTGCTCTGTGTTTACTGGAACTGGAACCAAACTGTTATGACCAGCTCTGATGTTGTTTCTGCTTCTGTTCCAGCTCCTTTGAAAGGCCCTTCTATTACCAAGAGTAACCCAGGATATGATTATGCTGAGCTGTTGTGGGATCAGATTCCTCTGGACATGAGGAAGGGCTTCATCACAAGCTACACTATCTTCTACAGGAAGGAGATGCAGCTTCTTGGTAAGTACCTTCTGCAGAGACCAGGACCAGTTCTTCATGTAACCTTGGTGACAGGAGAACAGGAGGATTTTCATTTGTCAGCCTTACCTGTTAGTTCTTGTTGTGCCCCTCAGAACCCATCCATGTCCCAGCTAACATCACCTCCTACACTCTGACTAAACTGTCGGGCAACACCAAGTATGACGTCTGGATCAGCGCTTCCACCATCGCAGGCTCAGTAAACGGCACCCATCACTCATTCACCACTATGAAATATGGTCAGTCACTCTGCATGGACATGTTTCATCAGAAGTCTTCTGTTAACAAACTGTAATGCTCTCTGTAGAACTAGTGCATATGGACTCTGTTCTGAAGCTTTTATAGGGAATAATCCCTCTTATTGCTCTAGAGGAGCAGACAGTTTTCCTGGAAGAATCCAGATTACTGTGGATTAAAGCTGCAGTCCGGAGAATATATTTATGTATCAAAGTTTTATAAATCCTTAAAATGATAATGGGGTTCAATACTATGATGAAAGGCTAGTGCTCCACAACACTTATTTTTCTTAATCCCACCTTCCTCCCGTAGACCCCTATGCATTTCACCCTGAGCCCCATATTTTTTTAGCCAATAGAATTCGAGTTTCCACATCTGTCAGCTGTCAATCAACTCTCATGCGGATCGTGTAAACATGTGAACATGGAGCCGCGCACACAGACCGCTCCGTGTCTTCCTGTTTACAGTCGCCATATTGTGAGAGAGCATCAGTCATGCAGAAGTTGCTCACCTCGCCTTGGCACATCTGATTCAAAAAATCTTTCCATCAAATACTCCGGACTGCAGCTTTAAAGAAACATGACTCACAATCTTAGTAAATCACCCGCAAATCAGAAACACGGCCTTTCCGACAATTTTTGGACGTGCACGCAATTTTGTGCTCTTTATTTGGAGTATTGATAAATCAGGCCTTGAAATGTTTGTTGGCATTAATAAAGTTTTGTTCATCAGTTGAAAACTATGTGAAGGGGGCACGGTGGCACAGCTGGTAGCCTGGCTCACCTCACAGCTAGAAGGTCCTGGGTTCAATTACCGCCGGGGAAGCTGTGGGTGCAGAGGGTGTGTTTGTTCACCCACATCATCAGCACCCACACCCTGGGTGGGGTTGGCGAAAGGGCCTTTCTGTGTGGAGTTTGCATGTTCTCCCCGTGTTCCCTTGAGCAGCTAATGTGAGCTACTCCCACAAAAACATGCAATAGTCCTGGGGCTGTATACTGCCTCCTCCTGGCCGGCCGGGGCGCCTGAAGGGATAGGGAGGATCTGGCTGGAATAACGTCCAGCCGGGGAATCTCCGCCCCATCAGGTGAAAAGAAGGGCCTGCTCACTCCCCAAGCATGAAGGAGGCTTGGGTTTCAGTGCAGGGCCCTCCCGGGGCTGGCAGAGGGAGAGCGGAGAGTGGAACCCACTCCACCTCGAATTCTATTGGAACCCCAGGACTAGAACTAAGGTTGGAACACTGGGTGATAAATAATGGGATAAAACCGTGGGATAAAAAATAAAAAAACTGAGTAAAGGATGCATGATGATGTGAGATGTTGCTAATCTCTTGTCCTGTTTTCCTTTCAGCACCAGGAATGGTGGAGGGCATTGTGGTAGGAGTCAGCCTGGGCTTCCTCTTCCTTGTTCTCATGGTTATCCTGCTGTGCATCTACAAAAAGGATGTGTAAGTGGAGATTCAGCGTTTGTATGGACTGTTCAGTGTGTCTGGTTCCTTTCTCTGGAAACTGTAGCTTTTCACAGTGTGTTTCAGTAGAATATTCATGCAGGCCTCTGATCAGTCCACTAAGTGTTAGCTTCTCCCGGGTCACATCGTCATAATGCACCGTACCACTGTATACTCAACTACTCAGCACTAATTTGGCAAACCAGAACAATCCCTGATTTTACTCTCCATCTCAGAGGTGTGATGTAAATGTGAAAAAGATGGGGCTGGTTTCCTGACTGACAGCTGAAAAATGTCCGGGTTCTCTTCCTCACAGAATAAAGGAGAATCTCTGGCCTCAGATTCCTAACCCTGGAGAGAGCACCATCGGAAACTGGTCTCCTGATTATCCTCTAAAGGTAAACTCCCAGTTTATATGAGCTTTGGTGTGACGTCCGTCCACCCTGTCTGTACCTCTGTGTTCCATGTTAAAGGTCTGACTGTTGTAGGAAGGGTTAAGGGTTAAATTCAAAGTAAACTTTTGCATTCATATCTATAAGTGTTCTATAAATGCTGAAAAATGGAGTCTGTGCTCTAATTCTGTTGGTCTGAGATGTTCCAGTGTTCTTTTTGTCCTCTGCAGGCAGAGACTCCCAAGGAGAACTGTGTGTCTGGTGTCTGTGTGCTTGATGTCGGAGTCTGTGAGGTCAAGCTTGGCATTGAAGAGGATAAGACCAGTCTGTCTCTGAAGAAGGACAAGTACCTGTCTGAGGAGCACAGCAGCGGTATTGGCGGCTCGTCGTGCATGTCCTCACCCCGCCAGAGTGTTTCTGACAGCGACGAGGGCCCGGACCTCGCCGACTCCACAGCCAGCACGGTTCAGTACTCCTCCGTAGTTGCTTCCAGCGGCTACAAGGGCCAGACCCCCGGCTCCCAGTCGCAGCATTCCATCTTTTCCCGGTCCGAGTCCACCCAGCCGCTGCTCGACTCAGAGGAGCACCCAGACGTGTTGGTGCAGGAGGGATGCAGACAGGTCCAGCTTTCTCCCAGACAGTCCTTATTTCCTCATGGTGCAGAGAAGCAGAACACCTCTGGGTCTGATGATTTCAGGCTGCTGGGGGTGGAGCAGCAGGACTTCTGTCCCCTCAGAGAGGACACTGAGCCAGACAGCGTGTCTGCTGCTGCTGACCCAGAGTCTGCTGCAGGCGTGTCCAGCTATATGCCTCAGCTGGGTGGTTACAGGCCTCAGTAAGAACACGTCTGAACCAATTGCTTGATTTCATTTTAAGCCTTTGACACGGTGACAAACTGTCCTACACCCATTTCTTCTTCAGCGTGTGTGTATTATCATATGGGGCTCTATAATGCTTTGGAAAGTATCATGTGAATGTCGGCCTGTAGCAGTGAGGTACGGCCACCAGGTCCTAACTAACCCAGACGTGCTCTGAGTCTCCTCCTGACTGGATCTGTGTTCACACAACATTTTCTGCTGCGAGTTCAAACGACAGTGGCCTGTTCTGGTTCTATGGAGGGAGCTGAAATGTAGCATTTGTACCAACTGGAGCTGAAAACCCATTTAACTGTGTTTAGCAGCTGTTCACGTAGAGAAAACTGTAATGATACAATTCAGCAAGCATGGCCGCCGTAACGCATCCCACACATCAGTCAGGGATGGAGGTTTATGTTAGGCCCCGCCTCTTTAGTGACCACTCAACATTTCTAGCTAAAACACTGTTGCCAGCATGCTTCCAGATAACTATTCGTTTCTACAGTAAACTGCAGGATGACAGGAAGATCATGGAAGAGAAACGTGTTCCAGTCTCTGCTTGGTCTGAGCTGCAGGCTGCTCTAACCCTAACCCCAAAAACCTGTTAGTGGGAGCAGGTCAGCTCACAGTGGAGCTGGGACAAAACAGAAACGACAGAGGCTCCGCAGGGCGGTGTGTTCGGTGCTCCTCGAAACAGCATCAGTAGTGCTTCATATAAAACGGATGAATATGTGGCTGAAGGAAGGTGGTGCTTGATTACCATGTAACAGGAGTTAGAGTGGAGATATGTTAGCTTAATGTTGTTATAGAAACGGAAAAACTACTACTTATCCTAATGCTGTAGCTAATAAATCCTTCACAGGAAGTGGTCACAGCGGCCTTGCAGCTTGTTACTGACAGAAAAGTGCTGAGTGGACGTATGTCTGTATTTCTGCTTTGTCTGTTACAATGTTTCTATGTTCCTCACCTTATTGCTTCCAGTTGTTCTGGCTCTAAGCATCTCATCCTGTGTTCACTTCAGTTTTTTTATATAAAAAAATTCACAACCGGTCCTCAAAACAAACTGGTTCAGTTCCTTCTCTATATATTTGTTATTCCCCTTCTAGAGGAAGACATGCTTTTTGTATTAAAGTAACGTTTAGTTGAACCCTGAGGTTGGCGCTGAGGCAGACTACTCCGGTGGATGGAGAGCTCAGTTTGGGTTGGACCTTCCTCTTCCTGACCAGTTTATTGATAGCTATTACCATTGATTTTTTTTTTAGCTTCAGTATATACGCTGCTCTTGAATGTAACCAGGTTATTCTTGTTAAAGTTAAACCTGTACTGTGTATTAATAAAGTTCCCTTGAGATACCTTCAAAAGCTGAGCTACATGTCATCTGTGGCTTATTGCAGCTCATGTGACTTCTTGACTGATATTGAGCCTTTTCCTTAATTCAGAGATGTTATGTCAAATTGACCTGCCACTAAATTGCCAAAAGAAATGGAGTCACTTCTGTCTAAATGTTCTTTCAGCAGTTTATTTTAATGGAGAATAACAGGAGAGACATTAGACATTGGATGAAAGAACGGAACAATTGTCTTTGTTAAATATGAATGAAAACTAAATGATTTGTTACTGATTATGTAAAGAAAAGTGGATTGAGGATAATATTTTTGGTTTCTGCCATCAAAATAAAGCGTAAAGGTAAATATACCAATGGGTGTGTAGTTAGTGAAAAACTTACTTCATTTTACTGTTGAACAGAGAAAAATATAGTTGAGCATTAATGAGAATCATCCATAGCACTACAGTCCTGACCCAAAGGTTTGGCATTCCAGTGTGGGTTCTGTGACCTACAGGTCAGGGGTCAGCCTCTGCTCTATCTTGGTGTCTACTGTTCTTGAGTGATGGGATGGATGGATTGGAACTCTGTTTGCTGTAATGTGAATGTTGCTCTGAGCTGTTGTGAAGAACACAAGGCAAAGCTCTCCATACACCCGTCTGATCTTCATCTAGAGTCTAGAGAGACTCTAGATGAACTTCACAACTGAAGGAACAAGATCATGGAGACGACTGACCAGGAATCACATTAACCGAATATTTTCCATATTTCACTGTTTTTGTTTTGAGCAGTGACCGAAACATCTGAAGGCTGTTGGTCATTTTAACAGATTAGTATTCACACCTCTAACCACTTGGGGTAGATGCACAGACATTTTTAGCTTTACACACAGAGTTCAGGTAACTAATCAATCCAAACAAAGATTCCCATGAGAGCATCGGAGGATCATCTCAGACCTGGACACCGTACTCCATACATGTCTGAGACCCAGGAGCCTGGTGTCATGCCAACCACTGGTACATGCTGCAGGATTTCCTCCCATTAATATATAGCTAATGATAGCTGTTTCCTTTACATCCTACATCAAATGACTTCCCAAAGTATCGGAGCGTTCATCTACTAAAACTATGCAGCAGGCACCTGCTGTCTACCTTGTGTTTTCTGTCGTCTATTATTTCTGTCGCTTCTGTCGTTTCTTTTTCTTTTTTTGCTGTTGTCCAGGGCTCCTCCTCTCACTGTGTAAAGGTGCACTCACACCCACCTGCTGCTAACCATGAGCAAGCTCTGCAGTGGTGGAAACGGTGCTCTGTTATTTGAGTCAATCTCCATGTAAGGCCAGTTTAATGCAGAGGATAGTTGGCTGCACACTCTTCTTCTCACTGCAACCACATACAGACCATGTGAAGCATGTGCTGCTTTTCCCTAGCAACCAGTCTGATGGAGTGATTTCAGCTGGTTCTGCTGGTTTGGTAAAGAAGCTTGCTGATCATTACGACCCATGGCAGAAACACAGAAAATCATTTATTATAAAATCACTTTTATAAGCTAATAAAACTATTTGCAACCTAATAATAAGCATTTAAGCACTTTGGACAATAATCTCAAAAACATTGAAGTCTCTCCACAAAGACTGGAGCTGTAACAATTGAAAACGTTTGGTTTGATTGTTGCTGGACAGGAGGAGTGTGAACTGTTCCAGTCTGGGGATGATGATGATGATGACGATGATGATGATGATGATGACGACGCTTCTTGTCGCAGAGGTGAAACAGTCAGCCTTCCTGCTTCATGTCCTCCATCGTCTGAATGGACTCGGTTCTTCCCGCATCCCAGCGCCATCAGTCCGCGGCAGTGGAGAGAGGAGCTGCAGTGAACGCAGCCTCCAGTCACTGCTGACGTCACGTCTCTTTAACGGAGGCCTTCTCAGGACGGGGAGGGGTGGGGGGGGGGATCGGGTTCATCGGGTTCATCCCGTATCGCAGGTCGGCTGTTCCCGGCTCGCTCTGTTAACGAAAGGCTGCGGCACAAAGCGCTGAGGAAACATGGACGCAGAGCGGATTCATCGGGTTCATTCTGGACACTGACTGGATGAGTTGATGGCTTTAAAGCAAGCAGCCATTTTCAGGTGAACCTGTGCTCTTCCAGCCAGCTGTACATGCTGGGAATGGAGAGATCGCTTTGTCCCGAGCAGTCTGCTGCTGCTGCTGCTGGAATATAAAGGATGATGATGATGATGGCTGATGGGTGTTGCAGGGGAATGGAAAGAAGCAGGGCTAAGATCCCGTCCGACTCTCTGTCCAGACCCGCGTATCCCCAGCAGTACCTCCCGGCTGGAGCACCGCAGCAGGGGAACGACATTCAGGAACTGGCCTCAAAACGCGTCGACATCCAGAAGAAGCGCTTCTATCTGGACGTGAAGCAGAGCGTGCGCGGTCGCTTCCTGAAAATAGCCGAGGTGTGGATCGGGAGAGGGCGGCATGATAACATCAGGAAGAGCAAGCTGACCCTGTCCATGTCCATGGCGCCGGCTCTGCGCTACTGTCTGGGAGACTTCATCGACTATTACGCCCGAATCGGCCTGCGGGGGAGCCTGGCCCAGACCCCCCAGCTGGCAGAAGAGCACGGCAGCAACGGGCAGGGCCGCGGGCACGACGCTCGCAGGAAAGCGCGGGAGCAGCATGCATCTCCCGCGGGCTCGGTGGGCTCCGATGATCATGCCCACCGTGTTCTTAAGAGCGACTTCATAGAGAGAGACAACAGAAAGTACTTTCTGGACCTCAAGGAGAACCAGAGAGGCAGGTTCCTCCGCATACGACAGACTGTCAGCAAGGGCCATGGCACCATGGGCTACTACGGCCAGGGGATCGAGCAGACCATCGTGCTGCCAGCACAGGGACTCATCGAGTTCAGAGATGCCCTGTCCCAGCTCATCGAGGACTATGGGGACGAAGAGGTGGACGAGCACGGCCGAGTGGGCCCCAGGGCTCGCCTCGACAACCCGGAGCTTCCGGAGGCGGCGTCCTTCCGAGTGGACAACAAACGCTTTTACTTTGACGTGGGCTCAAACCGCTACGGGGTTTTCTTAAAAATAAGCGAAGTGCGCCAGCCGTACAGGAACACCATCACGGTGCCGTTAAAAGCCTGGGCTCGGTTCGGAGAGAACTTCATCAGGTACGAGGAGGAGATGAGGAGGATCTTCTCATGCCACAAGGAGAAGAGAACAGAAGGTCGACAGGACAGCGTGGAGCCTGAGGATTGACCTCTGAGCCTCCAGAGACGAGGCCTGACCCCCCCCCCCCGACCCTCCATGCCATGGACCATGACCACAAGTGGGCTGATTTACCAAGGGCTGGTAAACTCCAACATCTACCCTGCCAAGAAGTGATCCATTCATAGCCTTATATCAACACCAGATTCGTCTACACTGCTGCTGATGCACTTTAACCAGGAGCAGCCTGGGAGTGATTTGGGGCTCTGTGTGGACATTTTAACCCACATTTGCCTTTTATCTTTCAGAATGCACTGTACAATAGGTTGTAAATCAGAAAAGTAACAGTGCTGTGGTATTGCTGGTAAGAGATGAGCTTTTGACTCGGACATTGTTAATGTTGGCCCCCTAAACACTACGTAATATTTATGTGGCTAGCTGAAGTACAGAGAACTGTAAACTGCAACAAATCATTAGGGTCCTTATAAAGTGATGAAATATAATTCATATCTATAGTTGAGTCAAATCAAAAGTTGAGGCAAGTTGCCTTAGAAATGATCTGGTTTGGTGGGATGTCCTGATGGTTGGGGCCTTAGGTCGTCCTATAAGTGCAATAAATACCAGTCCATGCTTGCAGCCTCGCTGACCTGGAGAAAAGTAAGGGCGTAGTAAGCTGTAGGTGTTGACCCAATGGAATAACATATTTCTAACTGTCATAGTAACTTTTAGGGAGAGGAACATTGGTGTGCCGTTGCATGCTGCCAGTGAAATGGTTATGCTGGTGTTGGGACTTGTTTTCGGATGTAGAGTCTAGCCCTTCAGTTGAGTTCTGGTTCAGCCCAACATGAAGCATCTACATTAAAACAGGATCATTGGTTTGACCTTTTTTCTCCTTAGATCATATTTAGGTTCTGGTATTTTTACAAAACGCTATCAGTGAAGATCAAGATCCGGTCTTTACCTTCTCCAGGATCTTCGTGTGCATTGGACTCCATGATGTGTTTAAATTTCAACAACAAGCAACCAGAACCGTCCCCTGCTGCTATGTGCATCATACAATGGCAAACGAGCACAGTAGATGTTAGGTTCTCACATTGACAAGCTCTGGCCTGTTTAGAGACAACTTTTGTGGCGATGCAGACCTGCAGGCTAGTCTAACGCGTTCGGAAACACAGACCACATAATATACCCTGCTACATGTAAAATCTAGTGGTGCATAGAGTTGCTGCTCATCATCATGATAAAAGAAAGGAAACTGTTCTTGTCAGCTGTCCAGACTGTGGTTCTTAATGAGCCAAGCTGTCAGTGCAGGTGTTGCTGAAAGATCCAGCAGGATGCAAAGGTGGCGAAACAAATCTAAAACGCTGAGGTCTGAGTAGTTTCCTGGTGTTAGTGTATAGAGCGCAGGTCAAAACCTGGTCCAGTGTACCGGTAGTCTTTGGATGATGCTCGTCTGAGCCTAAAACTGTCAAACAAAGAAAGGCTTTCTAAGTTGAATATGTATCGCTCTGTGCAAAAATATAACATTAAATATGTAAATGTTATGAGAGATGCAACACAAGCAGCTATATAGTGACTTTTCAGATGTGAATTTAACAGTTTTTCTACATGTGTTCTGCTGAGCACACAAACATGATGTGTTAAAACAAAAAGGGGAGCCATGTTTCTTCTGCTGCAGGCAATCAGCTGTGGTTCATTCATTTAAAGGATAAAAAATGGTGCATGAAGGAGGAAATGTTTTTAGGTAATCTGTTTCCACTTCAATAACGAGCCTTCAGGGTTCTAACGCCCAGGCTGCAAGTAATTAGTGTAAGAGATTCCATGCTACCAGGTGTAGTGAGACCTTGAATAATACCTTTGTGTTATTTTACCCAGTGACTCCCTTCTTCAGACCAGAAAATTTGAAACCCTCAAAGTACTTGATTCAAAACTACTTAAAGTATAAAAGTAAAAGTAATGTATTTTAAAAAATGATATTAAATAAAGCTTAACCCCCCCCCCCCCAAAGAAAGGCCATAATTATTATAATGTTATATAAAAATGTTAATTTTGAAACATTTGGGACACACTAGGCTACCTGTTTCAGCTGCATATATGCCCATTACAATGTATTAATTTTAGTGCAATGCAATTACATTACAGAACCATATGTGGACTACTGAGCATTAATAAGTATATAAATATATATATATATATTAGGTCTGTCAAACGATTAAACATTTAAATCTAATTAATCACAGGGTAGCTGTAAATTAATCACAATTAATTAACATTCCTAAATATGACAGAAAAAGTACATTTTTTGGCGTAAATAAAGGACGAAACCAGAAGCTGTTGCTCTTTTTTTTAAGAAAATACAGGAGAGATGCATGGAACTTTTGTTTTGAATTCCAGCATCACATTTACACGTGGAGCTTTTTACCTATTAATCTTTTAGCCAGTTGCTAAGGCAAACTAACTGGTTAACATTTTCTGAATGTAAAGCTGACAGATTCTTATTCAATTTTGGACAACCCTGAGCATCCTCTTCATGGGACTATCCTACAACAACGGTGTCTTCGGTCAGAGGCTTCTTCAGTTTTGCTGCAACACCGACTTCTACAGGAGATAATTCCTGCCTACAGCCATCAGGATCTACAATAGCTCCTTGAAAAATTAAATTATGTGATTTACAACAACACTTAATCTCTCTCTGGGAGGAATTAAGTATTTTTGAATTGAAAATTTCTGACTAATAGAGGGATTAATTGTTTATCAACACCGAACCTTTACATTACTCCCTGGTTCCCACTGTTATTATTTGCAGTTATCAAACAGTTGTCATGCTGTTTTTCGTGACAAGCAAGCACTGAATGCAGTTTAGCAGAAAGTTTAATTGTGGGGTAAACAGGGCAGGTCATTTTGTGCATGCGGCAATTGCGTTAAAAAATTTAATGGCATTAATTCCACGAATTAATTGACCCGTATAAATTTTGACAGCCCTAATATATATATATATATATATATATATATAAAGAATAGTATCACCAAAAGTCTTACAACCTCAGCACAGACAAGATTGTGCAGACCCCTGTAAATCTCTAATGACCCCCTTGTGGCTCACGAACCTCATGTTGGGAACCACTGTTCTAGAGGCTGAATCCGCGCTGACGCACTGGAGACTGGAACTAAAAGCTCCACTTCAGCCAAAGTTTTAAAATCAGGGAATATTTCTCTGATTCAAGTGATCAGAGGTCGGAAAGACTCTCTGAACTCAGCTTCATAATCGCTTCAGCAGCAGAAAATGTCGGCGCATGCGCTCTTTCGTGTTTGGCACAACACCGGTTAAAGCCTCCCGGTCTGAGACGATGCTCAGATGGCTTCATGCAAACCTTTTTATTATTAATTTATTGATTCAGTTACTTGTCCTCCGCGCTTCAACTCCAACCTAAATGTGTCTGCGCGTCTGCACCAAATGATCAGGGGTGTGAATTATAATCTGTCAAAATGACAAGTGGCCTTCGGATTTTCCGTCACCGTTGTAAAAAAACACGGACTAATATGGAAAATATTGGGTTAACGGGACCCCGTGTGCGCAGTACGCAATGGATCGCATACAGCGGGGTGTCAGAGTGGTAGATGTTTAACATTATGATCAAACCTGCTGTCACATTCTGTCCAGGTGGCGCATTTGTAGATCGTTTTTTTGTGTCTTCTTAATAAAAGACTTAATGAAGCAGGAGTAACGAGGCTGTTTTTAAAATGTAAGGAGTAGAAAGTACAGATAATTGCGTGAAAATGTAAGGAGTCGAAGTAAAAAGCAGGCCCATAGATAATTACTTCAGTAAAGTATAAATACCCAAATGTTCTACTTAAGTAAAGTAACGAAGTATCTGTACTTCGTTACTTGACACCTTTGCTGAATAAGTCCTTGTCATGTGGAAGACATGTAGAGTGGAGATGCAGAATGATGCTTTACTGCATCAAAACAACAGATGCTGCAAATAAGACCACATGTTTGTTTGTTTTTGGATCAAGTAAAAAGAAAATATGGAAATGAATTGCTTCTGGTCAAATCAAATTGAAATGTACTTCAGTGACATGTGACAGATCAGCTTTTTAATGTGTGAATTGCAGCAGCAGTGGAAAGGAGCCTTGATCTGGAGGAAAATGTAACTTTTTATTTTCAATCAGGCTGTGAGAGAAATCTGAATACATTCAGTCTGCTGCATCATGAGAACAACGTTAGCTTTGTTGGATGGGGTGCCGTTTGTAAAGTTACAGTCAAAAATTAACAGCAGTATTTTGGGTTATTTGTTCTAACAAGATAAAAAATGAGGGTTCATTTTTCAAAGTCATGTTTGCGTCCATCTTATTTATTCACTGATAAATGTCACAGTTTCAAACTAAATATTTAGCCAAGAAGCTAATCTGGCTAGCTAAATATATAGCTTTGAATTAAATATTTAACTCAGAGCAAAATATGTGTTACTTGCCAAGAAGCGGAGGTGGAGTATGAAAATAAAAGCTGGCTCTCTATGGTTGGATCTATGGTGTGGTCTGAATGTCGCAGGTGAAATCGAGCCTCATCTGACCAGGCATTTCTCAGTTATCATCCAGTGATGGTGAATCTGGGAGAACTATGGTCTCAGCTGACTGGAGCGACACTCGGTGGGGTGTTCTGCTGCTGTAGCCTATCTGCTTGAAGGTCTGACGTGCTGTGACTTCACAGATGGTATTCTGGGCAGTTTAACCAGTTTAACATCAAGAAGGCATTTTTATCCACTCAGCTGTTGCTCTCTGAATATTTCTTCTTTTTATGACGATTCTGTGTAAAAGAGATGGTTATATGGGGAAATCCCAGTAGATAAGTCGTTTCTGTAATACTCAGACCAACAACCATGTCACTCTCATTTCTTCCTCATTTTGGTGCTTGCTTTGAACTTCAGCAAGTCGTCTTAACCGCGTCTAAATGCTATGGGCTGCTGCCATGTGACTGCTTTATTCACTACTTAGCTATTAAACAGGTCTACCGAATAATGTGGCCAGTGAGTGTATGTGTTACATGTTGTAGTGGATAACATGGTATTCCATGGTTCACATTGTGTTCAGTTGCTGAGCATGTTCAGGACACAGTGTAGCCTCTGAGTGGGAAAATCTGTTCTTTTGATGTAAAGCGGGAAAGAATCTTTAGAGCTCTCTATTTCTCTCAGTCCAGCATTTCCTCATTTAAACAAAGAGTCTAAAAAACCCACTTACCTTTAAAATGAGCTGATTTATCCGTGGCAGAAGGGAAAATGAATACGGTTTCAGTCAGAACATTAAGCTCTTTTTAATATAGTAAACTAGATCAAGCTGCTCTGTGCAGTCTTCCTCGCTGTTCTCTTATTTTTTTCACCAAACTGGTTTCAGTTCTAATTCAAGGCTGGAGCTTGAGCTGCTCTGGAACCCGTTTGGTTAATGGAACAGAGCCATTGGTAATTGTTCAGCTCACCTGTTCAGACCAGTCAAAAATGTCTACTGTGCAAAAGATGCGCTGATGTAGCCTAGTCAGGCAGAAAGCCAACCGATGTGTCTCAGTTGTACTTTTCAGTTTAAAGATGATGGTGTTTCATTGGTCTTGTTCCCGTTGACCCCTTCAGTCAATAAAGACTATGGGTATTTTATGTTTGCTGTGCTTAGAGGAGAGTCTAGTGAAGATTGTTAATTTATAGTCAGTGACTTGTTTTATTTTTTTATATAGAGAAACATAAGAGATATACAATGTATAGTTCAAAGCACAATTTATTTTAGAAACCAAACTAATTTTCCCCAAATTAATTCTTGTCTAAGCTAAGATTTAATATAAGGAGTGCTACATTTGCATTTTCTCTGAAGTCGGAGCTAGGAAAGAAGGTGTAGCTCCTATGATACAGTCACCCACTACATTCTATGTGTGTAGCCATATTAGATAGTGAATACTGGGTTGCTCTGCTAACCTTTCCAGTCAGACCTTTCCAATCGTTGTTGTTTTTCCGACCAAGAACGTGGAAAATCTGACTTCCGAGTAAAAGGGGAATGCACCAGTAGTACAGTCCTGTAAAGGCAGGATAGTCATCGGTTTGCTAAAATGACTGCTATAGAAAGCACTTTAAACAAAATCTGCACTTTTGTTGAAATGATTTCTTGCAGGACCATTCACATTTCAGATTTTAGCATTAAAATGACAATCATTGCTCACAGCATCTATAAGCTGTACTTGAAAAAATGTCATGAAGTTCTGCTTCTTTGTTTTTGCTGCTTCTTTCAGGTGGCAGCCTAGACTTAACATATATAGATGCATGTTTGAATTTTATATTAAATACTAAATGTCAGATAAAGCTTAAGGGACTCAAGAATTACGAGGAAAAAGGGCCCAACTTTTACAGCCATAACATTATGACCACTGATAGGTGAAGTGGAAAAGAGTGAAAATGTGATCATTTCTAATTCCTTTGACAGGTCAGGGAATATAGATAACTTGTGTCTGTCCAATGTGATCCCCTACTCCCCCAGTGTCTTCTCCCTCACTGATTGTCTCAAATATTGGCTCAACACTGGTCCGGGAGGCTGGTCCCCATTTGGCATAGGGGTCAGGACCTGGTGTAGGCGCTCGATCTCAAACTCCACTTCAGGTTTAATTCCCAGGCCTTCACTTCGAATTTTTTTAACACACGACTCCAACGTACCGTTAGCTCCATCTCTTTTATCGTGATTCTCAAGCATCTTAACACAGTACCATAGCCTTTCCATCTTTTCATCAACTTTAGCAGAACTTGTCACAAGGCCCTCCATCATGTCCTCCAGCTGGGAGATTCACGTCTCCGCCTCCTCCACTCACACCTGTAGCCCACACACCGAATCTTTCTGCTCTGTAATGGTTGTCTTGATAGTTGAAATATCTGCAGCCACTCCCATCAGCGCACCACTCATTTTCGTTACTTCAACAAAAACTTTCTCCAGACTTCTCTTCTGTTCAGCACCTTTGTGGGGGGACCCTTCCATATTAGCATTAGCAGTTAGCATGTTCCTCGTGGCCATGCGAGTGGTGTCTTTGAAGTATTTAAACATTGTTGTCGTTTTAAGTGAGGAGAGAGTATACTCAAAACACCCAAGACCACTTCTGGGATAGATTCCCATAATCCTAAACTTACAACAAAAGGTGGCTAGATGGTAAAAAGATATCTAATGAGTGACAGGCAAGCGGGGCTCTTCTACAGCGCAGCCATCTTGCCCATGACTCGATATGGGTGTCTTCCAAACAAGAAGCTCTTACTTAAACATTTAACATAGTTTTTAATCATGATAGTGTAAGCTGATATTAGTTTCCACAAAGTCACAGTTATACTGCTGCAGCCTTTTCTTATAGCCTACCTTCAGTTGTACTTACATTTACATGTTCAATAACTACATAACCAGTGTTAGAATGGCCCTTTTTGCCAATATTCATATTGTCAGTTGCTAAACCTGAATTATGGAATATAGAGGGGGGGGGGCATGGTAAGTTAAACCAACACCTGTTATTTTCTCAGTGTGCAACAAGGTTTTTCCTGTAAGTGTAAACCTTCAGATAAAATTCAGGCGTCACTGCTTGCTACAAGCACAAGACACACTAGTGCATCATGTTTGTCGTCGCACTAGTGTGACGCCACATTAGAGCTTGGGTTTAATCCCACCTGCCAGTGAGAGTCCAAGTGGCCGTGGAAACGCTCTCCTGAATACATCTGACCCGAAAATACCGTACTGTGTGACGTGGAACAGCCCACACATTTGGTTGCTGACTGCCAACTCCAGAGAGTCCAGGGATTTCTTCTCTTCGTGCTGTCCGACTCTCCACATTGTATGATTGGCAAGAATTGAAACACATCACTTGAAGCACTGCACCGGTTTTTTTCAGCTGACTAGTTCCACAGAGCGTTTCCTATCACACCCTGAGCCAGGAAAGCTGGTTTACCCTTTCCTAAGCTGACCATTATGTGACTGTCACTACATCACTTTCAGTTTATAAGCTAGCAGCGGTTGGTTGAATTCAACCACTTGTCTTCTTGGTCCTTTCAAAAATCAAACAAACGGCCAGAAGATGCTTAAGACTTGAATTATTTTGTAAAAGGGGCTTTAGTTGTAGACTAAGTACACCCTTTAAAAGAAGCAGTATTTCCTAATGGGAGTGGTCTCTTTCAGCAACATAATGCCCTGTGAAGAAATGGATCATAGCTGGTTTGAGGAGACAAGGCTCATCCACGAAGGCCCATGCCTTTTAGCTTCCATGACTTCAAAGACCGGCTATTTTTCAGCTACCACAGAAGAACCACAGATTCACAGAAACACCAAGTGACTGAGTGGCACCCATGTCCTAAAAGACCAGATGTCTTTAGATTGAAAAAGGGTTCTACTCAATGTTAGGCAAGTCGTCATGATGCAATGGCTGATTAGTTGAACATCCATAGTTCATGGAACAAAAATAATTTGTTCAGGGTGAACTGCAAAAGCTGAATTAAAGCTGCATTATGTCATAAAATGTGTTAACATAAAGCCGTTTTTGTAATCTATAGTCAGTTTTTTCATGTACTGACGATATGATTGACTCTAGTACTTTTTGCTGCAGTGGCATGTAGGGGTTGCAATTCCATTTATTTTGAGGTGATACGGGTCTGAACAGCACAGCCAGGGGGCGCTTGTGAGAGAACGCGGTCCCTGACGTAGAGACGCTTGTATGCACCCAAGTAGGAGCGTTCATGAAGAGGTGGTGTTCTCCGTTAGTTAGCCTCTAGATAAGCCAAGCTAGCGGCTGGAAACGTACATTAATTACCTAGTCTGTAGACATGTTGTCCATAACATTAGAATAGAAGTGAGTAGTGAAGCGTTTTGCTGCTGCAGCCAGCTCATGCACGAATGAGCACGCGCTTGAACGTCACGGGAGTACGCATTTCGCTGACTGCAGTTCCTCTAAAGTCGACATGTTGGGCAGCTCTCTAAGCAAACTCCACAGAGCAGCTTTAACTGAAAAAATGTAGAAAATATATAATTTTCACATCAGTAATAGGAGAGACCCACATGCTGCTGTTCATTTTAAAAATGTTTGTTGTTCAAACAGAGCAAATCTTGGTTAGCCTGTCTTTAGAACCATTGGGTTTCAACAATGGCAAGAACAAGAATCAACTTCAATTAAATTCTACATTTCTTCTTGAAAGAAGGCCTTAAACCAAACCACATGCATGTGTAAGGCGAACAATGATGATATTACAGGTAAAGTAAAAGTTTGACCAAAGCTATTAAGACTCTTGGGTGTGGTCCATCCTGGTGATCAGTCTCTAAACACAGCAGAAATCAACAGACAAAACCTTCTGTTTTTACAAAGTCTTAGTTCTTTTATCAGTGCAGAAGTACATGAGAAAAGTCTTATTATTCATATTTAAGTCATTTGAGCTTATCCTAACCATCTGCCTAAGTAAATAACAGTGCAAATACCAGAAATTTTAATTCTGTATTCTATCTAAAGATTTTAAATGGTCCATGCAAAACCTGTGAACCGGAAGTGAAGGACTGCAGGATTCTGGATCCTGAAACATAGATCTGCTGTTTCCTAGTTTTGACGCCTTAAAGGTTCCTTTGAATTCCTCTCTGCTTACTTTGATTCATGAGCTTTTTACATTTAGGAGACGAAACATTTTTAAAAATAGCCAAAGGCAAAATAAAAAAAGCGTTCTCATGAATATATGAGGCATTTGTCACACCGAGAAGGAAAATGTTGATTTTCCAGAGGAAATCTTTAACCTGACAAAGTGTTTGTGTTCATGTGCGGTTGTGCAGGTAGAGTGATGTGAACGTTGGCGTACTGAAGAAGACCTTCTGCTTGTTCTGTTGTGTTATGCCTTTGGTTGTAAACTGGAAAATGTAGAGATATAGATGTTTGGCTTTCTTTAAAAAAACAACTAAGACAAATAAAGAAAAGATGAAAAGGTATACATTAAGATAAATGTAATACACTGGTGTGTTCTGTAGTCCTGTAAAGTAAGACTTCTGAAACAAGGAAATGTTGTACTCTAGCACTTTCTTTAATGTGTACTGTATTTAGTTAAAATTTACTTGTAAAGTACTGTATGAATAGTCATTACTTGCCTTGTGACATTTTAATCAATGCTACATTTACAAATGGTATCTAAGAACATGATTTTAGAGTGTATGCATGCTAGTGGTTGGGTGCCAGTGTAAATGACAATGAAATATGGTGCTATGTAATAATGGTGCTTTTATGGACCCCAGCCGAATGCATGCACAGAGGATCTATTAAAGGATGGAAAAAAACAGAAAATGTCCTACTACTGTTCTCAAGTAGTGCTGCTTCCCAAAGATATTCCAAGGTTTGAAAAGTACCACATCCTCTTAAAGGTCAACGACCCTTCAACTCTGGCTTACAGTCGGGACATCTGACAGTGTGTCAAAGTTCTACTTAAACATGAACACTCTGTGTTTTCTCTGTTTCTTATCCTTCGAACATGTGTTCATTGTTCTCTTAGTCTGTCAGCAGGTAGCATTTTACCTACGTAGAAAATGTTTGTGTTGTACAGATTCTTTTTTATTTTGCTGAGCCTCTTTACTAAAAGCCATGGAAAGCAGGTATTTCAAAGCTCATTTGTAACATATGGTATTGATGAAACTTATAGTAAGGGATTACTAACTTCTAGGATTGCTAACAGTAAAGTCTGCCTCTAACTGCCATGCCAAACCTCCCCTGTTCTCAGCCAAGCCAGGATGGGATTAGCTCGACTCCATCTGAACCCCTGAACATTAGTCAGTACTGTAAAACCAAGAGCATCTCAAACTGTAGGTCCAGCCACTTATGAAGTGCCAAAATCCGTCAGGTCTAATTACAGATGAAATAAGATCCACAGACAATCTGGTGACATCATTTTCTACTTTCTATTCTTCAGTTCATGTGATCAAGACAATTTTCTATGTAGCACAATTACTGGAATCCAAACATCATTGCAGTGTTTAAAAAGTAAAACATGTTTGAGCTTGGAAAACTTTGTGTTGATTATTGCTGTAACTCGTTTGAAAGATAAAAATGTGTATGTTTTTAGCTGTAATAATCAGTGCTCCTTTTCTGTTTCTCAGTTATTAAACAGTGTCCAGGATTATGGCTGCTGATGCCACACTACTGTGTGGATCTGTTGTGTGTAATTCATGCTTTTGGCATGAGGTGTACCAACTGTACAATCTTAAAGAAGGGTTAGATGTGCTTGTTCATCAACTGTTCAGACTTGAGTGAAAGGGAAAGAAAAATAACTTTTATTGCTTTGCTGCCTTAATTTCTCATTACAATGAAAACATCTCAGAGTAAGAATATTTCCTCACTTGATAAAGTCTGTCTGGAATGGAATATTTCCTAAAATAACTACATAAAGTGACTATTTGACACGATGTGTCTGTACCTATTTCTCACAGTTGTTAGAGAACCTCAAAGTTGAAAAAGAAGTCCAAAAAGAACAATGAGCCTCAATGAGCTGCACCTGGGAAGGCTTCAGAGAGATGGCTCCGCCCCCAGCTTGATGGACAGGTCTTCAGCTCACACAGGATCTCTGCTGGAATTCTCCAGAAAGGTGGAGAAAAATACAGGAGGCCAATTAGCCAAAAACAAACAGACAAATACACCAGACTCCTAACAGTATTAACCTAACTGAATACCAATATAGAATATACTCTGTTCACATAACCAGTTTAATGCTGTTCTTTGTTGACTATTACTGTAGTTTTCCAGTTCAATACCATCAACTCCCCATTAAGGTTCTACAAATTTTCTTCCTAGTTACCTACTCCACATGCATGTTATTATGGATACATTGAGCTGCTAAGTGCAAATTGCTTTTTACTGAGAGGGGGGTTCCTTAGTGAAATGTACCTTGTGCTTCTAGCAGAGCACCAAAAAGTAGTCTAGCTGCATCTTATTTTTCTATTAACTGTTTTGTTTTAATGACAAGCTGGCGCACTTTTTACCACTGTTGCCTTGGTTTCAGATTCAAAATTAAATTCAGAAATAATATGATTAGTGATTCAATAAATTCAAAACATACTTTATTTATCCCAAATGGAAATTAGATGTTGTCTTTACTCATATCATCCAGGTACCTTCAAAAAGTCGTTATGGATGGTGATCTCTTGTAGCAGTCAGTCTTACAACGAATCTGAAGAGGCCTCTGACTGAAGACTGTTGCTTTATGACAGTTTTATAACTCTCATGACATACTAACAGCTTAAAGTCTAGTTTATACTTCTCTGTCAGCCATGTTTGCACAGGCACGCACACGTATCAAGGACACGTTTTCCTTTGAGACTTCTTCGTTCCCTGGGAAGTCTTGAAAAGCAATTCACTGCAAGGACAACAGGGGGCGTAGCACTTTTCTGTTGCAGTCATGTCTCTGA
Source organism: Valencia hispanica (assembly GCA_963556495.2). Classification (NCBI taxonomy): domain Eukaryota; kingdom Metazoa; phylum Chordata; class Actinopteri; order Cyprinodontiformes; family Valenciidae; genus Valencia; species Valencia hispanica. Next base: position 46,060,145 of record OY747717.1, on the reverse strand, counting down.
TCAACAACAGTGTTTTTATTTTTTCACTTTTTTATATTTAAACTAAAACCGTTTACTTCAACAACAACTTCTGCCTCTTTCAATACTCAAAAGAGCTTTTTGTGCGCAAATATGGTAAAAAGCTCCCCGGTTGGTTGCTATGGTAATGATTGCTGAACACTTATAATTTGTCTTATGCAAGACACTGTTTGATCTGCTCCATGTCTGCTGCTGCTGTATATCTTCAGCACTCTGTTAATTTGTAAATGGCAGTGCTGTTGATGAATTTAAAGGAAGTGGCGTGCTGACCAATCACAGGTTTATGTTTCTGTAGCTTACGGCAGACAGGAAACTGCAGATGATGTGGAAGGATGATGGTGCTGCGTGTCTCCATACCTCCGCTGAAGGAGAAGCATAAACCTGGCCTCATTTCCGGGGAGCGGAGACGATATTCCACAGGAACATGTCTTAGATGACACCATCAGCTGCCAATAAGCAGTGCTTATCCACCTCATTTGGTTTTGCCGCTCCTCTTTAAATCGTTGTCTGGCCGTATGGTTAGAGAGATGTTGGAGTAGGGGATATAATCCTTGCCCATTAGGATGGATGGAAGAGATGGTTTGATCTTCCTCCTTCTCTCCCTGCTCTTTGGTCCTGCTCTGCATGCTTGAAGCCTCACTTTAAACTTCTGTGGGATTTGGGGTCATAATTCAGGTATTATTTGAGCCTCTGAAAGTAAAAAAGTGAGAGCAAAAATCCATCCAGCTCACAGCATCCAAAGCCAGAGGGAATGATTGCCTAAACATTCAACGCCTCCACCAAAAAATGATGAACAAAAGTCTAGAAAAAGAACAATTCAAAACTAACATAACAGAGCTGCTCCGACATGCTGCCACTGTGAGCAACACAGTTCTAGAATGTTTTCTAGAAAGAAAGGTTTGAATGCCAGCCTGGCCTGGGGCCTTTATGGGTGAAATTTACATGTTCTCCATGTGCAATGGTAGGATCTCTCCAAGTACTCTGGGTTCCTCCCACGGTCCAAACATATGTGTCATGTTTTGAGGAAGACTCTAGCGCAGGCACACTTGACTCAGACTCAAAATAATCAGTAAAATATGACTATTTATTATTCTAACACAGTCCTTGTTGGAGAGGGGACACACAGCTTAGGTTCGGAGATGAACAAAAGGCTCTTGGAGAGGTGATGACACTGGAACATGGGTCAGAGGTGAGAAACGGGAAACAATGGAAACCACCTCTGATGGTGAGAAGGAATTGGATCTTACTTGAGAGGGAGGATGAGGAGCGCCGAACAAGGGGTAAGCAGATCCTGTGTGAGGGTGACTGGCAGAGGCGTGGAGTCCTAGATGGTTCTTTTCCTCTTCCTTGATAATAGTAGCAGCTAGACCTGATGGGAGCTCGAAGGTGGACAGTCAAGTGAGAAAGGCAAGAATCCAGAGAAAGGATCGTGGGAGAGCTTAAAGGAGGAGCAGAGAGGAAGGCCGACCCAAGATCCAAGAAGAAGCAGAAGCTGACGAGCTGCTGCTGCAGCGGGAGATCCACCGGTCCAGGAACCCAGGAGGAAACTGCAATAACACTGAGGAGGAAAACGTAAATACGCACACACACACACACACACACAATCTTTACACAAACACACAGAACACTATATGATTGTTAGGTTAATTGCCCTTAGATATAAGTGTGTGTGCATGGTTGTTTGCCCACCCACCAACAACCCTGAAATAATTAGTGTGCATGGATGGATGGATGGAACCCAAGGTCGCTTCACAAGATAAAAACACAATACAATCCAGTAGAATAAATAAGATAAATAAAAAACAACATGGAAATAGTAAAGTAAATTTTAAAGAGAAATCATAAGTTTACAACACGTTTGCTTTACATGGAATCTTCATCAACAAAATCTAAGCACAAATTTACGATTTACGTAACAGGAGATTACAGATTGTCTGGAGTGCGCATGCGTCGGCGTCCATCTCAAACGAGAAACCTGCCAACTCCGGCTTCCTAATTAACACGGTTTTAACTGGTTTTTAATCCTTTTTTTTTTATTTGATTTTTTATGACTAGTTTTAACCGTTTTTATCACCACTAAGTTTTAGCGACTTATTTTTTTTTATCGGGGCGTTTTTAATCAGAGCACGGACTCTATCATGGCTCCACTCACCTGTAGCTCCGGGTGTGAAGGCTGCGTCAACCTCACCAAGAAAATCATAGAATTGGAGCAGAGGATCTAAACTCTCCACCAAATCCAGGACCACGAGCGTGACGTGGACATCCTGTTCGGACGGACTTTCGCCAGCCCAGTGAAGCTGTGGAGGGGGAATCCATCGTTGGGTCTCCAGGCGGACTCGGACTGACCAACACTGGCGGCGGTATAACAACTGCGGCAGAGGAGGAGCGCTGGTTTCAGCTGGGGGCTAAACCAAAAGCCCCCATTAGCTCCACTCCGGTGCCCCAGGGTGCATGGTCGAAGGTCGGGCCTGGAGGTGCCCGGAGCGGCCGCCACCGTTCTCCCCCTCCCAGCCTTCTGCTGTCTAACCGCTTCGGTGCCCTGGAGCACGACTTTGCTCCTCTGGCTGTCCCTCCGACCGCACCGAAGTCCAGCAGTTCCACAGGACCCACTGGCCCCACTCCCACCATCAGCAGAGGAATAGGCCGTTTCAGCAGGCTGCTTTCTCTGAACACCTGGCTTTCCACTGCTACATAACATAACATTGCATAACACTGATTTTATAGACAATTTTAACATTTTCTGGGGCAGGAGTCAACTGTTTGGGGCGGACGGACTACATCTGAACAGACAAGGCACACGTATGCTGGCATTAAGCCTGGCATACCCCCGTCCACCCCTGTCCACCACACTGGCTCCAGCTGCTCCTGCCCTCTCTGCCCCCTCAACCACATCCTGATGTCCAGCTTGTCCCTGCTCCCATAAACTCAGTCCTGATTTTAACAGTAACTCACATATCGGACTTGGACCTTGCCCCACTTCTTTCATTCCTGTAGTTATCAGCAGAGAGCGAACAAATAATCATAAAGTGAACAAATGCACCCAAATAATCTTAAACAGTTGCTGAAAATCCCACCTCCAGTAAATCATACAGTCACTCCATCTCCAACCACTATTAATATGGCACTTTTAAATGTTCGCTCTCTGCTGAATAAAACTTTTATAATAAATGATTTGATTTTAGACCATAAACTTCAAGGTTTATTTTTAACGGAAACATGGCTGAGTGCAGATGCTCCTGCTGTTCTTACAGAGGCCTCCCCACCTAATTTTAACTTTTCTTATTCAACCAGGAGTAGCCAGAGGGGAGGTGGAACTACTTTTATAAGTTCATTAACCCTTTCCGCCAAACTTGTTTTACTTGATAATTTTACCACTTTCGAATATACTGCCTCTGTTTTTAGCACTCCACAGATTTTATGTGTGACAGTTTATAGGCCTCCTAAAAAGAGCGCACTTTTTATTCAAGAACTTTCAGAGTTTTTATCAATTTTGCACAACTCTTATAAACGAATAATTTTAGCTGGAGATTTTAATCTACATGTGGATAACCTTTTAGATCCTTTATCAACAGAATTTTTAAATATTTTGAATTATATGGATTTTAGCCAACATGTCATGCACCCAACTCACAACAGAGGACACACCCTGGACTTGGTCATCACGTATGGCCTGTCCACCCGTGTGTCCTCTGTTGTTGACTTGGCTGTCTCTGACCACTACTGTGTGTTTTTTAACCAAATAGAAACCTCTGTGAGAACTTTCAGGAAACGTCATCTAACCCCTGAAGTGGCTGCAGGTTTTCTTGAAGTTTTTAATAAGTTTCTTCCTGTACCTTTATCTGCCCCCTGTGATTTTATTGTGAATGATTTTAACAGTAGGCTTCAATCCGCTCTCGACCTGCTGGCTCCACTAAAAGTTGTAAAAACTTATTCAAAACACACTATACCATGGAGAAATGAAAACCTTAAGAAATTAAAGAGGAGCTGCAGGGTGGCAGAAAGGAAATGGAGGAAAAACTAAATCACAATAAATCATCAGATATACATAGAACATCTCAAATCATACAATAACGCTGTAAGAAATTCCAGAAATGCATACTTCCCCAGAATCATCTCAGAACATAAAAATAATCCCAAAATTCTGTTTTCCACCATTGACAACATTCTCAATCATACCTCTACTGCACTTCAGAAAACCCCCTCAAACACTCTGTGTGAGGAGTTTGCAAACCACTTCAGAGGAAAGGTAGACACCATCAGATGTAATATTTTATCTTCTCAGAGTAACATGGTTTTAAACAAATCTGAGTGTGTGTCTCTACCAGAGGAAACACTGGACAGTTTTGTCCTGGTGGAAGCTGGGACCCTTGATAAAGTTTTCTCCTCAGTGAGGCCCACTACAAGTGCCCTGGACCCGATTCCCACCCGGTTTTTTAAGGAATTTTATGAATCTTTCAGAGACGAGATTTTGACCTTGATGAATTGCTCCCTTCAGACGGGGGTCTTTCCTGCCGCCTTTAAAGGGGCAGTAGTGAGGCCCCTGCTGAAGAAGAGCAATTTAGATTTTAATGATATAAACAACTTCCGACCGGTATCTAACTTACCATTTTTAAGTAAAGTTTTAGAAAAACTTGTTTTAAATCAACTTAATGATTTTATTAACGCTCATAATGTCCTAGAGAAATTTCAGTCTGGTTCTAGGGTGAACCACAGCATAGAGACAGCTCTTTTAAATGTTTTTTAATGATTTTAGATTAAACTATGATGCCCAGAAGGTGACTGTTGGTTCTGCTGGATCTAAGCGCTGCCTTTGATACAGTAGATCACACTATTCTTTAAACCCTTTTAAAACAGATTGGCCTCTCTGGTGCTGTTCACTAATGGTTCACATCCTATCTCACAGACAGGACTTTTATGGTAAGTTTAGATACCTGCTCCTCTAAGGTCTACAGGATTACATGTGGTGTGCCCCAGGGTTTGATTTTAGGCCCAGTGCTTTTTAACCTGTATATGCTCCCTCTTGGCAGCGTCATCAGAAGACATGGAGTTAACTTTCACAGTAATGCTGATGATACACAGCTGTACATCTCCATGTCTCCCGATGACACACGGCCAATGGATGCACTTTTTAACTGCATTTAGACATTAAATCCTGGATGGCAGAAAACTTTCTCCAGCTCAACCAGGACAAAACTGAAGTTTTAGTCACCGGTCCTGAGGCTCAGAGAGAGAAACTTTTACCAAAACTACAATCACTGTCTTTTAATCCTTCTCTACAAGTGAAGAACCTGGGCGTGATTTTTGACTCTGAACTGACTTTTATTCCTCGCATAAAAAATATTACTAAAATAGCTTTTTATCACTTAAAGAACATCGCCAGAGTCCGCCCCATTCTCTCTCTGGCCAATACGGAGACGCTGATGAACGCTTTCATCACCAGTAGGATTGATTACTGTAATGCCCTGCTTTCTGGTCTTCCCAAAAAGAGTACCTCAAGTTTACAGCTTTTACAGAATTCAGCAGCACATGTCTTGACTAAGACTAGGAGGGGGGAACATATTACATATTACTGTCTTAGAATCACTGCATTGGCTCCCCGTATTTTTTAGGATGGATTTTAAGATTCTTTTAATAATAAAAAGTGTCTTAATGGTCTTGGGCCTTCTTATCTTTCGGAATTGTTTTTACCATATGAACCTTTGCGGTCTCTGCGCTCCTCTGGCAGCCGTCTCTTTGTCACCCCCAAAGTCAGGACACACACTCATGGTGAGGCGTCTTTCCATTATTATGGCCCTCACCTCTGGAACAGGCTGCTGGAGAACCTCAGGGCCGCAGAGAACGTTCATGTTTTTAAGAGCAGGCTCTAGACTCACGTTTTTAATATAGCTTTTAACTGATTATTATTTATTAAATCTGTTTAATTACTCTGCATGTTTTGATTGAATTTCTTTTTAGCTTTTAACTGGCTATTTATCAAATATTGTTTATCTGCTTTGTATTTTTATTTGATCATATCTTATAATTGTTTTAATTTTAATATTTTAACTTATTTTAATTTTCCTTCCCGTGTTTCCTCTGTGGGAGCCCTCTGCCTCGGGGGCGGTGGTCGGCTGTGGCTGCCTTGGTGCTCTCCAGGTGGTGCTTGGGTGGAGGTGGGGGTACCAGCCCTCCCTCCTCTGGGCTCCCTGGGTCAGTACCTTGGCTGCTGCTGTTGATCTGCTGCTGCCGATGTAGATGGCACCCATGATGACGTTTCCTGGCTCATCTGTACTCAGCCCGTCTATTGTTGCTTTTATGTGCGTGCATGCATGGGAGATGGGGGGTTATAGTTGTGGTGATGTTTTTTACTTTTGGGTTTTGGGAAGGGGGGGGGGGAGGGGGGTTGTGGGTCATTTTAATCTGTAAAGCACTTTGAGAAACTTTGTGGTTTGAAAAGCGCTTTATAAATAAAGTTTGATTTGATTTGATTTGAAACAACCTGAGTCACAAAATTGATCATCTTTAGTTTGGGTTTCATTAGATTATAGATATGATGTAAAAACAGTAGCACTGATGGCAACCGCTCTACATCCCTCCCTGTTTTGGACTGTAGTTTTATTTTATTTTTAGTCTGTGATGTATGTATGAAATTGTTGTCTTTAGTTACTGTTCCTCTTTATAGACCCTCGTTGCTGTTTTCATGTGGGAGAAAACTATCTTCTTAATGACGTAGATAACTCTTCCTTAACATTTTGAGTCCACCTAACAGTTTCAATTTGTCCAGAGGCAAAACTAACGGCTCAACAAGGCTGGATCCAAACCAGAGCAGATTTTGCCCATTTTCTAACACCACAGACCTCAAGAAAATGATGGCAATCTATATGAATGCTTACAATCTTTCACAGACCTGTTGTCAGAGTTACACTAAATTACTTACCAAAGATTCAAACTTTTTTTTACTGAAGATAACATTCAATGAGGCACACATTCTCTGCGAAAACTTAGTGTGATACCAGAATAACTATCTGACACAAATGTATTTTGGTGTAAAATACAAAAATTTAATGGTGGTTCAAATGAATGTTGCATTTAATTTCACACTCATTGGAACCGCTGTGGTGTCGCGAATCATTTGATGTGTGTCAGTTATCAGCAGCATGAATAGGACTGAATAGCACCAAAGTTAATCAGAACAACCCATTAAAACGGTTTCTAGAAGGCCTGCTGGGTGCAGTGTTGTGGTGGGGAGCCAGAAGCAGCTCAGAGGAGGACAGGAGGCAGAACTGGAGACACTGAGATTCTCTTTGGGAGTGACGAGGATGGATAGCATCAGGAATGAGTACATCAGAGGGACAGCTCATGTTAAATGTTTCGGAGGTAAAGTCAGAGAGGTCAGACTGAGATGGTTTGGACATGCTTTGAGGAGAGACAACGATTATATCGGTAGAAGGATGCTGAGGTTGGAGCCACCAGGCAGGATGCAGAGAGGAAGACCAAAAAGGAGATTTATGGAGGAAAGAGGACATGAAGTTACTTGGTGTGAGGGTTAGAGTATGCAGAGGATATAACTAAATGGAGACAGATGATTCGCTGTGGCGACCCCTGAAGGGAAAAGCCGAAAGAGAAAAAGAAGATTGCATGTTTGTGCAATTATTGCCTCTGGGTTTGAGTCCTGTGCAGCTGAAAGGTTTTTTCCTTTACTTTCACTTTCTGGCTGTTGCTATAAGGGTGCAGAAATGGCAACAAGGTATTGTTTTTACAGCTAGGAGGAGCTGATTAGCATCTCAAAAGCTCAAATAATACCTGAACTATGACCCCAAATCCCAGAGGAGTTGAAAAAGAGGCTTCATAGACGCAGAGCAGGAGCAAAGAGCAAAGAGCAGAGCAACCTAATGGGCAAGGATCATATCTCCAACTCAAATTTATCTTTGTCTGGTGTTCTAGCTATATGGCCAACCTGAGATTTGAAGATGAACAAATGAAGAGGAATAGCAGTTCTTGCCAACAACTGGTGGTGTCATCCAGGACATGTTCAATTCAATTCAGTTTATTTCTATAGCGCTGATTCACAACAAAGGTCATCTCAAGGCACTTTACAAGAAAGTATTTTCAATACAAACATACAAACATTCCAATCAGTTTAAAGTTTTAGTTTGTTTCCTATCTAAGGAATCCCAGTAGATTCCATCGAGTCATCGGCTTGAAGTTGTGCCCCATTTATGCACACTCCAACCACAGCAATCCCTCAGCAATCCCTCATACTGAGCAAGCATGTAGTGACAGTGGAGAGGAAAAACTTCCCCTTAACAGGAAGAAACCTCCAGCAGAACCAGAACCTGGCTCAGTACGAGCAGCCATCTCACGGTTTGAGAAGACAGAACAGAGACACAGAAAGAACAGAAGAACTGATCTAAGAGTACTTTCTTTATTAAAGCAAGTACTCTTAGATCAGTTCTTCTGACCATGCCGGGGTTCAAGAAGAAAAGAACAGAAACACAGAAAGAACAGAAGAACTGATGCAAGAGTACTTTCTATGTTAAAGAAAGTAAAAAGTTGATAAGAGGACATGGAGGATGTTCAGTTACTGGGAGCATTATCCCAGTCGATGCCCCCCGTCCAACAGGGCATTGCAGCTAAGCAGGATACCAGACCAGGTATATCTTCTATGGAGAGAAAAACACTGAGAGAAAACAAAGTTAACAGTCGAAATAACAGCAAATAATACAACTGGAGAGTAGTAGGAGAGAAAAGTAGCAGAGTAAAAAAAAAGTGGTCAGCCTTCAAGCTCGAAGTTCCTCTGTGATTCATGCTCCACCTCCGTGCTTCATCCTTGCTCCCGGATTCCACCATCTCCACGTCCCCAGAAACTCAGCAGGAAGCTCTCGTAAGCATCCCGGACTCCTAGCTTATCCTCCCTAGCGTTCCATCTACCATCCACCAAGTAAGGCTCACCTGAGTTCACTCAAACAATTACTCTTCATAAAAGGTTCAATTCTCACCGATGGATTTTCTCCCTCTACAGTGCGCCTTATCTCTGTTTCCCCATGCAGTGTTCCCGGCTCCGGCGCTCATTCACCATCATTATCATTTCTCTTTGTTAAAATCTTTAAACTTTTATAACTGGTCTCTCTGTGGTGTTTTTATATGGGTCAAAAGGCTTAACAATAACATGACAGCAACATATTTATGTTTCATGTTCAGTAATAATTTGTCAGTGCATGAATACCAAATCAGTCTATCCCTGATCGCATTCTACGCCTTCAGCAGGATATTCACACTTAGAAATTGTCAAACAAAACAACTAATGTGTTCTAAGTAATAGTAAAAGCAGAGGAGAAAATGTCAGGTCAATATCAAACTGTATATATTGTTTCAGAGTCTATGAGAATAAAGTTGATAAGGCAGAAAAGCAGGCTATGAAGTCATCCTCCCAATCTTTTCAAGAACGGTTTATTAAATCTCATTTAGTGCAAAACCTTAAGCTCCCACATTCTATCTGTAATTGCTCTGCCAGAGACTATTTGGATGGAAGAATGCTGGTCCAGAAGACGCATACATAATTCCTGCAATGCATCTTGGGTTATATGAAAAAGGTCATGGTGATGCTGGTACGTTCCTCAAGCAGTCAGCTGGTGAGAGGTAGAGTACATTCTACACAGGTTGTGTATGGACATACAAGATAAAACATTCAGATACATAAAAAACAAATCACCTCTAAGTAGCTTGATTATAGAAGGATGAGTAGGATTAAATAAGCTTATGTTTCTTCAGAGTCCTTTGTTGAGGTTTGGAGGATGATGGATTTTAGTCATGCCACACCATGTCCCAATCAGAGTCGTGGGAATACTTATGGCACCCATTGGTCCAGCCTGACAGACGGTCACATGGTTCAGTGAGCCTAGCCTAGCTAATGTACATCATCCTTTCATTAGGAGTGTGGAGGCATTTATTGGTCAAGTATAATTAATTTTGAATTAGAGAAAAATTACCAATATTTGAAATAAAATTTCAATAGCTGAAGAAATATTAATGAAAGGGTAACGTTATGTCTTATTGAAATAGCGTTATCATAATCCTGCTTAAAAAACTAAAAGGAGAAAAACATAAAATTAAAATAATGTTTATAACCATTTTTAGAACACACCTTGAGTTTGTCTCCATCTTCTAGGAATGGACGCTATTCCATGTCATAAATAAATCATGTATATATGAAAAAAGACACACACCTTTTTAAGAAGCATCTACAGTGGGGCAAAAAAGTATTTGGCAATTTGTGCAAGTTGTCCCACTTAAAAAGTTGAGAGAGGTCTGTAATTTTCATCATAGTTACACTTCAACTGTGAGAGATAGAATGTGAGGAAAAAAACAGGAAATCACATTGTGTGATTTTTAAAGAATTTGTTTGTATAATGGTGCAAAAGTATTTAGCACCAACAAACAAGCAAGAATTCTGGCCCTCACAGACCTGTTACTTCTCCTTTAAGAAGCTCTACTATCCTCCACTCATTACCTGTAATAATGCCACCTGTTTGAACTGGTTATCTGTATAAAGACACCTGTCCACACCTTCAGACAGTCAGACTCCAACCTCCACCATGGCCAAGACCAGAGAGCTGTCCAAGTACACCAGAGACAAGATTGTACACCTGCACAAGACTGGGATGAGCCGATCTACAATAGGCAAGCAGCTTGATGAGAAGAGATCAACTGTTGGAGCAATTATTAGAAAATGGAATAAATACAAGATCACTGATAATCTCCCTTTACTTGGGGCTCCATTGCAAGATCTCACATGGTGGGGAACACATGATCTAGAGAACGGTGAGGAAACAGCCCAGAACTACACGGGGGGGAACTGATCAATGACCTGAAGAGAGCTGGGACCACAGTAACAAAGGTTACTATGGGGTGTCACGTAGCATAGTGGTTGGTGCAGGCGGAGGCCTCAGTCCTCCAAGCAGTCGTCCCGGGTTCAAGTCCCATCCCAGTGGACCCTTACCGCATGTCTTCCCCCACTTTGCTCCCCTTCTATGTACTGTCCACTTTCAAATAAAGGCCACTGTGGCCACACAACCATTAATAAACCCCCAAAGATTAGTAATTAGTAACACACTACGTTGTCATGGATTAAAATCCTGCAGTGCTCAAAAGGTCCCCCTACTTAAGTCAGCACATGTCCAGGCCAGTCTAAAGTTTGCCTGGATGATTCAGAGGAGAATTGGGAGAATGTCATGTGGTCAGAGGAGACCAAAATAGAACTCTTTTGGTATAAAAGCCACTCGCCGTGTTTGGAAGGGGAAGAAAGCTGAGTTGCATCCCAAGAACACCATACCCACTGTGAAGCATGGGGGTGGAAGCATTGTGGTTTGAGGGTGCTTTTCTGCAAAGGGGACAGGACGACTGATACGTATTAAGGATGAATGGGGCCATGTATCCTGAGATTTTGGGCAAAAACCTTCTTCCATCAGTGAGAGCACTGAAGATGAAACGTGGCTGGATCTTCCAGAATAACAATGACCCCAAACACATCGCCTGAGCAACAAAGGAGAGCCTAAGTAAAAAGCATTTCAAAGTTCTGGAGTGGCCTAACCAGTCTCCAGACCTCAATCCAATAGAGAATCTATGGAGGGAGTTGAAAGTCAGTGTTGCCTAGCGACAGCCCCAAAACATCACAGCTCTAGAGAAGATCTGCATGGAAAAATAGGGCAAAATATTGGCCCCCCATCAAATGAGGGGCCTATTTCCCCTCCGTCACTCCCTGTTTGTGACTGATGCCTCAGTCTGCCGGTGCGTTGGTGGCTCTCTGTATCCAGGGCTGGGTGCTCAGGGGGCATGCCGTGCCGATGTTCTCCTTTCGGTGCCGTTGGTCAGGGCGCCTCTTTGGGAGGGGCCGGTTTGGGCATTGTTTGGTGGTAGCTGTCGGGTGGGTTGGTGGGGGTCGGGTCCGGCGTCTCCACTTGATCTCCTATTCTGTATGTTTCGTGCTTGGTCGGTTCATTAGTGGGTTTGATTGACCTTGGTTGGATGCTTGGTCTTGGTGCTCTGCGGTGTGCACGATTGAGATTCGGGAGCTGGTTGAGTTCGGTGTCTAGGTGCTGGCTGATCTTGGCCTGGAGCTATTAGTATGGTGCCCCAACATGGGGTGGGGGGGATTGGGATGTCGGCTGTGGGGATTGGTCCGGGGTGGCGGTGGCGCATGTCAGCCATTGGCTCTCCCCTGCTCCTCTCTTGTGGGGTGCAGTCAGCCCTGCGTTGGTCTGCCTGGGGCTCCTGCGTTTTGGGGTTCCCTTGGATATCTATGGCTCCGATCTCCTTCATGTCTGCGTCGATTCCTGGGAGGCGGATTGATGGCTCCTCACACTAGCTATCGAACACTCGTATGGAGAAACCTTATATGCACCAGCATGCTCACACACACACACACACACACATGGCCTGTCAAAGGTTGGTCCATACAAGTATAGCTATACATGTACACACACACACACGCATGCACACACACACACACACAGACGTCTTGCTATCCTTGTGTTGACATTGTATTGACTTCCATTGATTTTACTATGCCTAACCCAGACACTTTCCCTAAACCTAACCATTACTGATACATGCCTAACCCTAACCTTAACCTAAACCTAATTCACACCATACCTCTAAACCTAACTAGTAGAGTTTTATAGCTAGTTAAACATTGTGGGGACCAGGCAAAATGTCCTCACAACTACAAATGTCCACACAAGGGTGGTGGGCTGTCAAAGGTTGGTCCTCACAAGTATAGCTATACATGTACACACACATTCACACACACACCTATACACACACACACACAAACACACATGGCCTGTCAAAGGTTGGTCCACACAAGTATAGCTATACATGTACACACACACACACCTACACACACACACACACACACACACCTACACACACACACACATGGCCTGTCAAAGGTTGGTCCACACAAGTATAGCTATACATGTACACACGCACGCACACACACCTACACACACGCATTCTGGTGTTTACAGATGCATTCTTGGGCTGTAGTTAACATTACTAAATCTTATAATGATCGGTACAATTAGCTTTTTAATGACGCTGTTATTGTATTTATATACACTACCGTTCAAAAGTTTGGGGTCACATTGAAATGTCCTTATTTTTGAAGGAAAACCACTGTACTTTTAAATGAAGATAACTTTAAACTAGTCTTAACTTTAAAGAAATACACTCTATACATTGCTAATGTGGTAAATGACTATTCTTGGTGCAATATCTACATAGGTGTATAGAGGCCCATTTCCAGCAACTATCACTCCAGTGTTCTAATGGTACAATGTGTTTGCTCATTGGCTCAGAAGGCTAATTGATGATTAGAAAACCCTTGTGCAATCATGTTCACACATCTGAAAACAGTTTAGCTCGGTACAGAAGCTACAAAACTGACCTTCCTTTGAGCAGATTGAGTTTCTGGAGCATCACATTTGTGGGGTCAATTAAACGCTCAAAATGGCCAGAAAAAGAGAACTTTCATCTGAAACTCGACAGTCTATTCTTGTTCTTAGAAATGAAGGCTATTCCATGCGAGAAATTGCTAAGAAATTGAAGATTTCCTACAACGGTGTGTACTACTCCCTTCAGAGGACAGCACAAACAGGCTCTAACCAGAGTAGAAAAAGAAGTGGGAGGCCGCGTTGCACAACTGAGCAAGAAGATAAGTACATTAGAGTCTCTAGTTTGAGAAACAGACGCCTCACAGGTCCCCAACTGGCATCTTCATTAAATAGTAACCGCAAAACACCAGTGTCAACATCTACAGTGAAGAGGCGGCTGCGGGATTCTGGGCTTCAGGGCAGAGTGGCAAAGAAAAAGCCATATCTGAGACTGGCCAATAAAAGAAAAAGATTAAGATGGGCAAAAGAACACAGACATTGGACAGAGGAAGACTGGAAAAAAGTGTTGTGGACGGATGAATCCAAGTTTGAGGTGTTTGGATCACAAAGAAGAACGTTTGTGAAACGCAGAACAACTGAAAAGATGCTGGAAGAATGCCTGACGCCATCTGTTAAGCATGGTGGAGGTAATGTGATGGTCTGGGGTTGCTTTGGTGCTGGTAAGGTGGGAGATTTGTACAGGGTAAAAGGGATTCTGAATAAGGAAGGCTATCACTCCATTTTGCAACGCCATGCCATACCCAGTGGACAGCGCTTGATTGGAGCCAATTTCATCCTACAACAGGACAATGACCCAAAACACACCTCCAAATTGTGCAAGAACTATTTAGAGAAGAAGCAGGCAGCTGGTATTCTATCGGTAATGGAGTGGCCAGCGCAGTCACCAGATTTGAACCCCATTGAGCTGTTGTGGGAGCAGCTTGACCGTATGGTACGCAAGAAGTGCCCATCCAACCAATCCAAATTGTGGGAGCTGCTTCTAGAAGCTTGGGGTGCAATTTCTCCAGATTACCTCAACAAATTAACAGCTAGAATGCCAAAGGTCTGCAATGCTGTAATTGCTGCAAATGGAGGATTCTTTGACGAAAGCAAAGTTTGATGTAAAAAAAATCTTATTTCAAATACAAATCATTATTTCTAACCTTGTCAATGTCTTGACTCTATTTTCTATTCATTTCACAACGTATGGTGGTGAATAAGTGTGACTTTTCATGGAAAACACAAAATTGTTTGGGTGACCCCAAACTTTTGAACGGTAGTGTATATATGTGTTTTATAGATGTTTTCTTTCTTCCCCTTCCTTTCTTGTATCTTCAACTTACCTCTCCCTCTTAACTTTTTTTCCTACCTCCCTTCATCTTTTTCCTTTCTTACCCTTTATTTTCTATCTCAGTGTCCATAATATCAGGGGAAAAAACAGATTTCTCACACACATATATCAAGCGGAGGACTATAGCAAAAGCCGCAATGCTCCACTTGTGAAAGTAAATCTGTTGGGCTTCTACTTGGTACTCAGACCCCAGAACGTATATACCACATACTTACTCGGACGTCCTGCGTGTGACGTCCTTGCACGTGCTCCACAGTTTGATTGGATGACGCGGAAGAGCTGAGTGTTGTTCAGACCATAGCTGTAGTAGCTGTGGCTACGGCGGAACTCGCTCAGCTTGCCTGGTTTCTCCTACACCGGCCCGCAGGTTAGTGACGCTTTTAGTCGGTCTTTGGCTACACTACCGGAGATAGGGGGTCTCGGTTGTTTTAACGTTTCACTGGAACGTAAACTTTGTGGTGGAAGCCTTACCTGCGACAGTAAAGTGGACGTGATCTAAAAACCCAGGGAGGGGGCTGCAGTCGGTGTTACCCCCACATCGCGCTCCTGCTTCCCGGGAGGATTTAGGGCGTGTTGGAACAGCTGCTTCATCTTTAGGGTTACCATGTGGTCACGGGTCATCAGATTGGGGATAGTTCAAAGGAAACGGATGGTTTTTCCTGTTTATTCTTGTTATTTTTTAAAAACTGAATCGTTATTATGTAGTGGTCGTGTTTTAATGAGACAGTTGTAAACAGTGAAACTGTTCCGGGTTAGTTCCAGTAGTTAGCCTGAGTGTCTGCTCTGATTATATCAGCACGCTAAATGAACTAACACCTTTGTTGTTCTGTCTCATCTTACATCGAGGAGTTGCTCTGCTTCATAAAACACACAGTATAAATAGCTTAGTATTAAGTATAAAGGGAAAAGCTTTCGTAATGCTTAGCTGCATTCTGTTTAACCACAGAGATCGAGACTCAGAAGCTCAGTTTGAATTTCGACTAAAAGCGCCTCAGATTTGCTATTTTATTGGCAAACACTATAGTTACAATTATCTTATGGAGATTATTTCTTTTTTTAAAACCCCCATAAATATTAGGTTATTTCTTTTAAAATCAAATCTACTCTTTGGTTTTATTTTGTTGCCAACAAGGTCTTATTCCTCTCAAATATTACGTACACAGCGTCAGATCAACATGTTAATTATTGGGTGACTAAATATCTCAAATTCTGAATGGGATGGACTGTAGTTCCCTGTTTCTGGACTTCCTCATTTTAAAAGAACTGAGTAAGGCAGTTTCAGTTTGGTTGTAGACCATGAAGAGCTGACTAGACAGTGGGAGCTTCATAAAATGATTGTCAGCAGATCATACCATGTTTAAAACAAATTCCTCATTACGTGGAGAAAACAAGTGTGTGTTTAGCATAAATAGCTGTGGTATACTGTACTTTTCACCATAACGTAATAAAAGTATAATTTTCTCATAGTTTTAAACCTGAAATCTCACCCTAAGAAGACACAAGATGTCTTTTTATAAGCTGACAAACATGTTCTGCACAGCATAAGGACATTTTTATTATTATCATTGATTATTGAGTTGTTGGTTTAGTGATTATTTGTGATAAACACACTTTCCTCCACACTCTCCATATGCTTTATTATCTCTAATGTATGAACATAAAGGACAGCGGGAGTCCATATGTTTGACCAGGAATCTAATAATCCAATATTTAATGGACAGAAAGCCATCCCTGGCAATGTCTAGCACACATTGCTATTAGAGCTGCTCAATATTGGAGAAACTGACATTGCTTTATATGTTGCGATATGAAAACATACAGGAATGTTAAGCAGATGACCTGAATAGCACCTTATGTCTGCCATCTTGTTGAGAACAAAACTGCACTGACCTTACCCCGTTTATGAACGTTTTTTTCCCAGTATATGAGTTGTGTTATTCTTGTTGTAAGGGCTGCACAATACTAGAAAATCTAGCAATGATGATTAATATTGATTAATCATCATTATTAATATTCAATATTAATATTGAAAATATTGGTTGCCATATGTGTCTATTTTCTTCTTTCCTCTCTTTCTCATCTGTGTTTCTATCACTATCCAAACAGTCCTTTGCGATATGAATACTACACACAAAGATGGTGTAATGACAATATATCGGCCTTATGTTGTGCAGCCCTAATCAAAATTGTGAAAACCAAAAATCCTAAAATAAAATAAATGGTACAAATTTGTTACATAAGTAAAAATGAGCTGATCAGGTAGACTGGTTCAAACTAACGCCGTCTGCACATACATTCATAATGTTCCATGGTCTTTTTATTTGGTTGAAAAAATGACCAATTGTCCAGAGATGTGTAGGTGAACAGTTCGCTCATGTAACGTTCTCCTGCACCAGTATATTTTTTTATTATTTTTATTGGAGCGTTGTTTTTTTTGGTTTACTATGAACATTCTCATATGTTTGCTGTAACTTATGATTACTGCAGGTAAGGTGGGGCTGCACAATATTAGGATAATATATAATTGTTAAACAACTAATGGCAATACTATTTATGATCAACCCATATTTTTCTGGATCTATTCTTCATCATTCGGACGGTGATCACCCCCAAATTCTAATCACTTGTTCCTGGTCCCATTGCAGACATTTCCCTAAAATTTCATCTAAATCTCTTCATATCTCTTTTAGGGTTGATTCAGTTCCTTCTTCCCAGCGTAACTTCTGCATGATTGCTTCTGCAAATCGAGCTAAACCAGCATTACTGAAAGTTGTAACTTCAGAATTAGACTGAAGTTTAACTTTGTAAACATTGTTATGCTTCATATTCTGAATGATTAATGTAGCAGATGAGTCAGAGCTAGCTAGCGAGCGAGCGACTGTCTCACATCACTCTGGGAGAAAAGGAGGGGCTTCATGATGATGGAAAAGACAGAACAATGTGGGTTGATTGTATTCTGTATCATCCTAGGAATAATATTGCATTGTCATTCTTCCTAATATCATTCAGTCCTAACTAGTAGTTGATTCAGTCTCTGACATCCCATCATTGAAGCATCATTCATTCTTTACTTGGATCTTCTGTCCTTCCAGACAGGTGATGAGAGCTGAAGGCTTCAGGTGATTTTTAGGAGATCATGGAGGATGACTGCAGGCCTCTGCTGAGCTCAGAGCCCACTGGTGACACTTACTCCCACAGAGGCTCAGCTGGCTCCCTGGACATCAGGACTAAAAGGTAGATACCTCACAGAGACAGTAGTGGAGAGGGACACTCTTTAGTGACAACTCTGTGTAAGCTCAATTACCTTTTTTCTTTACCTCAAAAGACATATTTTCACTTTTTATCTTATGTAAGATGGAATTAACTAAAGTTTTAAATGTCCTAATTGGCCAACCCAATTAGGATTTTCAGTATAAAAGACCCCTTGTTTTTCAGAGAATCATTCTGTTTTGATAGGTTACTGTATGATAACAAACATGTTTGTTTCCAGACTTGGCTTCATGGAAGTCACATAGAAAACAAACTGTATGATGTACGTGTGAGTTTGGCACCACCTTGGCATAATTCCCCTCTCTGTTAGCACTTTGTGGGAATTTTAATCCCGTTTGGTATTTCACAGGGACCAACAAGTTTCTAGCACATTAAAGATTACAAACACAACCTTTCACAGCTCACAAACACAGTCTCTGTTATTACTGAGGGAATTTCTGCAGAACTGCAATGCAGTATTATTTGCTCAGTCTGACGTTGTTGATTGTTCTGACTGCCAGAAGCTGAGGAGTTCAGGAAGCCCAGGTTGCCCATAGATTCTCTGTGTGGTCAGTTTGGAGCAGTGATCCTTGGTGCTGGTACCTCTGGCAGTAGGTATCAAGTCCTGCTGGAAAATAAAATCAGCATCTCAATGAAGTTCATCAGCTGAGGGAAGCAGGATGAGCAGCAGAAGGTTCTGGTAGACGCTGTGCTGACTTTGAACTTGATAATAACACTGAACCAACACCAGCAGATGCAGCTGTAAAGCCTGCTTTCCACCGACGTGTGAGAGCGTCTGCAGAGCATAATACTCAAATCAGTATTGATATTAATAAAGTCAGGATGATAAAATAAATGAATAGGTAACGATTATTTAGATTATTTTATTTCTTTCCCTGACGAGCACAAACATTAGTTCTGTGTCAGGTTTCATGGTGGACCTCTGTGTCGGCTGCTGTTTTCATCATTCTCTGTCCTGTCTAGGTCATCTGTAAACCAAGTTTAGCATCAGATTTCTTTTATCTTAATATAAGTCATTAAAAGGTAATCATAAAAGGAACTGACCTTTGCAACATGATTAGCATTCAAGTGTCATTTTTGGGGGAAATTGGCTCAATTTAATATTTTTAACCAGACCTCTGCCAAGGCAGCTCAGTCCCAGTCAAGACATCGGTCTTTGTACGCAGAACAAACGTAAAACAGTTGATTGAATCAGTGCTGTAGTCTAGTTTTTTCTAGTGCTATAATCTGATTCTTTTTTTCCTCCCAGACAATCATCACTCAGAATGTTAAATCAGTCATTGATTAATCTGTGATTTTATTCCTGCCCTGCTTTCTGCAACAACTCCTTCTGTTTCTTTGTTTATGAAGATGCTACATTATAACTTCCTGTGTAGATAATATTTTGATGAATAATAAGACAGAGAAACGGCTTTAATTAGTTAGAATTATTTATGGGTTTTATGTATTTATGTTGACGTCAATCTTTAAACCCCCATGTTGTGATTCGGATGTATGTCATTCAGTCTAGGCCCCGCCCCCTTTGTATCACAGCCCGGTTTGTATTTTGGTGTGACATCCCATGATCATCACTGGCCCCCATTTAGCCGTCTTTAAAAACTTCTTGGATACACTCTTGCTCAGCAGTCTTAATAAAGTATTTTTAGGCTTATATAAACATTATTCAGGCATTATTACCTATGATCATTTTGAATATGACGCACTGATACTGATTTCAGGGTTAAACACAGCGGGTCTGACCCACATGAATAAATACTGTTTTTAATTCAAACTCTTAGAAAAGTGTTTGTTTCAGAGCTTTGTGCAGAAAGTGCTGCTTAAAGCAAGCGGCCAGTTACGGGCTGGGAGAAAGGTTGGAATATGAGCCGTCTGTAGCGACGAGGAGACGTAGTTAGACACAGATCAACGGGGAGACGCAGACGCATGCAACACATGTTGTATTGAAAAAATAAAATATTAATGGGAATATGTATGCAAGGTTTGAGGAGAAGCACGCATGTCCGACAATTTTATGTTTTTCGGCAGACAGTTTTAACTTAAGTCTGTAATATCTGACTGATGTGTCGACCTGCTTAGTGTTCATATAATCTGAAGAAATACAGGATTTAAATAGTTAGGTTACCTGTTTTATGTGTTGGCCCAGAGTTTTCCCAGCCGCCACAACTAAAGAATTGTCCTTCTTATTTCTGTCAATCGTCTGATGTCCATTTTCTGTTGGGACCGCTCTACAGTTTAGATGAAACACCGGGCTGTCAGCCAATAAGACGCGGAGGATTCCCTGTTTATGTACAACTCCTCTCTGATTGGTCACGCTGTGGTGCCTCTTCTGCATTTACCGAAACGCCAAGAAATAACAAAACTACCTTCTTCATTGATGTCATAGGGCGGCTCAGTTAATGTAAACTTATTCCTTCTGGGATGAATAAAACATTCGGGGCTTGATGAGAAATGTTCGGTCTAGAGCCGTGAATGCCCAGCCCAGGCGACGATAAAATATGCCTATCAAACCACCACTTGTTTTTTACGTCTTATTTATGTGACCACTAGTTGCGATTCACAGTGTGGTAGCATATCCAGTAATTAATAGGTTAAAACAGTGCATTAGCATATGCCTTATTTTTGATAATGATGACTTGGCGTAACAACAAGAAAGGCGAGAGCGATGAGAAAGACAAGATCTTAAAGTTAAAATAATGAACTGATCAACCAGGTTTCAATCATTCACTAAGTAGATCAAATCAAAAGAAATACATTTATAAATTATATCAATTTTGTTCATAGAAAGTACATAAATACACCACCTGTTAGTGAGGGGATGACTCCCTCACTATGTAATTATTGCTTCATTTCTGATATTGGTTTGCTATGATTAAAAAATGTTTTTAATGGTTTAGTGTTGTCAGCTAAACATTAGTCTGGGGGGTAGACTGCTTACTGCCACCTCTTAAAAAGTTACATTAATGATGCATAACAATGAATCCTCTCTCTTTTAGAGAACGTTTAAAAAGTGTGAAATATGTTCAGATTTTCTCTTATAGCTCCTAGATTTAATTTGGGTAAAATTCTCCATCTGTTGTGTAAAGATAGTGTATTTGATAAATTTCTTGCTGGGATTAAACGCTGTGACTGAACCAAAGGAGAGGAAACGTCTGAACTGATCCATCGTTGGACATTCTGCCTTTTTTCTATTAAACCCCCAAAAGGACTGCTTCTGAATTTAGCTAATTTCCTAAAAACGCTAAGCTGTTTTCTGGAATTGAAAAGAAAAGTAAATGTAGTGTGGATGTTGTGGTTGGTGTGGACCTGCAGGCCTTTCTATGTGGAGCCCAGGAACATTGTGAGTGATGACCCACAGGACAGAATCTCTGCTGAAGCTGCTATCCTCAACAGTAGAGTCCATTACTACAGCAGACTGACCGGTTCCTCCGACGCAGTGCTGGTACGTCAACTCACACTTTGTTGCTATAGTGAACGTTGATTTAGTCCAATTATATATCATGGCTTACTCTATGCTAATAAAATATCAGAAGGAATGGAAGATTCACAAATAATAAAATGGCTGTTTCTTGTTTTTCCCTGTTACCATAACATCCAAAAGAATTAAGAAAAAATGTTCTGCTTTATTTCTCTGAAGATGTCATTGATTTAAAAAGTGTAGTATTTATTTCCCCCTCCAGAGTCCCCCAAACCATGTGATCCCCACAGCAGAGGAGATCTACATCTACAGTCCGCTGGGGACAGCTTTCAAGGTTCCAGACAGCGACCAGGCTTCTAAAAATCCCAGCATTGTCACCATGTAAGCCAGAACTGCTTCAGCCAGCCAGCCCTCCCTCCCTCCTACCCTCCATCCCTCCCTCCCTCCTACCCTCCCTCCATCCCTCCCTCCCTCCTACCCTCCCTCCATCCTTACCTCCCTCCCTACCTACCTCCCTCCATCCCTACCCTCCCTCCATCCCTCCCTCCCTCCTACCCTCCCTCCATCCCTCCCTCCCTCCTACCCTCCCTCCATCCCTCCATCCCTCCCTCCCTCCTACCCTCCCTCCATCCTTACCTCCCTCCCTCCCTCCCTCCCTCCCTCCCTCCCTCCATACCTCCCTCCCTCCATCCCTACCTCCCCCCTCCCTCCCTCCATCCCTCCATCCCTCCCTCCCTCCAGCATAGCCATCATTCTAAAGGCCTTTGACTACACTGTGTGTGCTTCTTTACAGCTTTGCCATATGGAACACCATGATGGGTACATCCATTCTGAGCATACCGTGGGGTATTAAGCAGGTTGTTTAACTTCCTTTATCTCCTCACAGTTTGAGGCTTTAAGCTAACAGGAACTAGAGCTGAACTGCAGATACACTTTGTTGGATGTAGAAAACTAAATAGACTGTTGTATTCTCATGATTTCTTCAGTCTGGTTTCACTCTGGGGATCATCATCCTCGTCTTCACTGGCCTGCTAATGCTGTACTGCTGTTACATTGTCATCAAATCACCAAAGGCAATTAGTAAGTTCAGTTCTTCTTTTTCTTTTCTTCTTTTCTCTCTCAAACCAACGTGTTTTGCTTGAATGAAGTGAGGAAGGATCTTCTTGTCAGCTTCCCTGCGACCATGCAAGGATAAGCAGCATAGATGATGGATGGATAGATATTGTAGTCTACAGGATTGATGTTCTCACCTTTTCTGAATCTGAACAAACCTTGCGTATAGAGCACTTTGCCCATCCTTTGTTAGTAAAAAGCTGAGCGTATCCTGCAGTACTTTTATCAGATTGCTGTTGCTCAGCAGTAAGCGATGGCTTAATGAATGGTGAGGAGGTGACTAGAAGAAGCTAAAGGAATCCCTGAGGGTTGTCTTGTTGCCCTATGTCAGTTCAGTCTTGAAATCCTGTGAGAACTGTGGATGGAGAGTAAAGCTGTTATCTGCTGAGGTACTCAGAGTTGGTGGCTGTGGGTGTACTGGTGTTAAATCGGATACAGAACAGGGTGGAAACACACATCATGTCTTCAACATGAAAACATGAGAGACTGGTGAAGATTTGAACAGGAAGTGCTCTGTGAATCAGACCTGACTTCATATCGTAGTGTGGAAGTTTCACTAGTACAGATTTGAGCTCTGATAGTTTAATTTCTTGTTTCCAAACGAGTATGATTCATGGCTCCCCAAACTTCTCTCCACTGATATGTAGGGCACAATAAATCATCATCGCAATATCAGTGTGAGCAATATTCATGTCAGAAAGGACGGTTTGTATTTGACTAATATGTTCCAGGAGTTATGAACTTGTGTTTTTCACGCTAACCTAAGGCTACGTTCACACTGCAGATCTTAATGCTCGATTCTGATTTCTGGATTAAATTAGATTTTTTTTGTGTGTGTGGTTGTTTGCACTACAACATATGAAAGTGACCCGGGTTGGAATTGTGCTGTTCAGACTGTCATTAAAAAAATTCCGATTTGGGTCGCAGTGTGAACGTAGCCTAATATTAGCCAGTTGGACAGAGTCTCAGGGCAGCAAAGGCTCACACTGAACACTAATGACATCGACTTAAATGTTGGAAGGTCATAGAGCGATGGAAGCACAGATGAGAAGAAAACAGACATATTTCAAACTTGTTATCATCATCACAAGATTTTCTAATATCGTGCAGCTCTATCGATTTGCATAAACTCATGTTGGAATACCCTACAGGAAGTATCTTTTGTAGACATTGTAGTTAATGGTTCTGATGACCAGGAGCTCTCTGAGGTTTGCTAGGAAATGACCTGGTGTGTCTTTCACTAATCTCTTCTTTACGACTAGCCTTCCACTTGGACCAGTTGTCATGAGCTTCTCTGCAGCTCTTTCCTGTATTATGTTTTCAGGAAACTCTTCATCCACTGTGGCTGTAGCGCTGCTTCCTGTTTTCTGTACCTATTAAGTCTTCCGTTGCCTTGTGTTTTAGAGACCGTGTCCTCCCCATTCATATACATATACCAGTTGTTCAGCTAACACTTTGTTGATACAAAACTACCATTCTGTGCTGCTCAAAGACACTAAATCTTCAGACTCATTTTAAAGTTCCATGTTTGTTCACTCAGCTCAACACTAATTCATCCTTTGTTTTTAATAGGCTGCAATGATTCTTGGGTCAGGAGTCATAACCAACATTGGAATACTGAATATTGACTGAATATTCTCTGTTGTTCAGAGGGCGAGAACACTTCCAACTGGGAATTCCCTGATGTTTGTAGGTTCTACTTTGGAAAGTTTGGCCAGTGGTCCAGTTTGGTCTTCTCCATGGTGTCACTTGTTGGAGCCATGGTGGTCTACTGGGTCCTCATGTCCAACTTCCTCTACAACACTGGGCAGTTCATCTACAGTAAGTCTAAAGAGAAGTTGATGAACCTTATGTTCCATGTTTACTCTGCTGTCTTGGATCTTGTCTGGTATGTGCTGCTGTCTGCATGTTTTCCAATGATCTACCAAAGTGCAGCGTTGCTGTTGTGTTCTGCTCATATTGACCTCATAAACATGCGATTCCAAAGTCCCACAGCAGCTTTTCTCTACTGGGTTGTTCACCATGTCATGTGGGGCATGATGACTTGTTCAGATTGCTGGTTTCCATTTTTACCTCAACGCTTACTTCAGCAGATGTAAAATGCTGACTCAGCTGTGAATGTTCAGCTCATACATCCTGTATGAATGGCTCATTCACCTCAACTGGAGCCAGAAAATCCTTTTTAAAAGTGAATCCTTAATAGTATTACAAGTTGCTACTATAGTTGAATTGTTTATGCAACTATCAAGTCACATTACACTGAAATGATCTTTCACTAAAAGAAAAGTTAAACAAAACAAAGTAAGGCAACGAGCTGCAAAGCTTTTATCAGAAAACTCAACAAAGGGTTCTGGTATTGTGTGAAGTATAATTCAGAATTTAACTCGAAGACTAATCCAAAGCTGAGCAAATTTAAAATAACTATTCGGTTTAACTCCTTTGTTTGAGATGAAACAACCCATGATGAGCTGAAGAAGTTGAGGCAACCTATGAAAAAGGAGTGGAACTGAAAAGCTATTTTAAATTGGTTCAGCTGTGGATGAATCCTTGAGTTAACTTCTTAATTATGCTTCACACAACACCAAAATCATTTGTTGAGTTTACTCATATGAGCTGTACAGCTGGTTGCCTTACTTTTTTACGTTTGTTCAACTTTTATTTTTTACAATGTAACGTCATCTCTTAATGTTGGTTAAGTGCATGGGAATGTTATCCTGGGAATGTGTGTGTGGTCAGAAGTAGAAGCTGTCTGCATATTTCCTTATTAAAACCTTTCATAATAATTATTGTTTGTTAGTTTATCTGGAAATGACTTGACTCAAGTCTGGTCCTGTATAAATGTGTATTCGATTAATTGTCCAGCAGTGCTTTATGATAAAAAAATGAGTGAAATTCCTTGAAGGGAATCCATAGCACTAACATCCGAATATGATCATTTTAAGCACAAAGATAAAATGCTAAGTGCTTTAAAAGCTTCTTCTTTCTCCACCTGCTAACAGACCACGCTCACAATGTCAGCACATCCGACTCCGAGTTTGGAACCAACGGCTCTGTCAGAGGTGAGGCGCCTGCACCAGGAAACCTTCATCTTTAACGTTTACAGCAGCTGGAAGTTCAGATCATCTGTGTACCACACTTCTACACCAATAACTACATTCTGTACTTAATTAGGTACACAAGATTAGTGTACACAAGAAAACTATTTTCAGTTGTGCTTTTTCCTCATTTAAAAAAAATCTTTTTTAGTGTTTAAATATACATCCTGTTGTATTTTTTAAAGATTTCTAAACCAGGCAAAAGTTCTGAATCTGAGAATCTTTAAAGAAAAATCATTTTCCTTTTGAAATCTTTTTTCTCTCAGTGAAAGTATGAGTCTTGTTCAATTTTTTCCTAGCAAAATAAAACCTTGATTAGGAAAAATAAGGACATTATAAAGACATTATTAGTACCAGGATTATATTTGTGTTGTTTTTGTTAAGTTCTATTTAATAATAGGTTGAGCTCTAATTATAACGAGTTGTTCATCACTACGTAGTCAGAAATGTATGAAAAGACTTTTGTGCACTAGAAAACATTTTTTCTTAACAAACCATTTGAACAGATTTTAGCATCTTTAGAGCAAAAAATTCTTAAACAATTGGGAAATCTGAAAGAATTTTAGTTGGTGCATAAAGAGCTTGGAGGCAAACCTAAAGTGGACATCTCCAATCAGCAGTCGCTCAGATGGTACCTTATTAAGTCCCATCATTCATCAATAGCTTAAAGAAGCACATGGAGTCTGTTCTACAGAGTTACATTTACCAATCTATTCATGCAGGAGTTTTATCTGAAGCAGTATCTAGTTAAGGGATATGACACAATATGATTCACCCCTTTATCACTCTTCAATTTACTTATTTTAGGGCAAACAGTTATTCAGTTCGATTCAAGGTAGGAATGGATAAAATAAATGCTTGGACACTGCTAACATAATGGACAGGTTTCTGACAAGGCTGCCACATAAACGCAAAGCAGAACATAAGACACCAAACATGCATCTTAACGAACTTCCTTCCAAGCCAAAGAGTAGAAAATATGACAAAGCATATCCTGCCTTTGGTTTTGTAACACCAAACTCCTGCAAATGTTCAAACGAGCTCAAAACATGTTTCGAACCGAGTGGCAACGTGAAAAAAGCCTCACACAATTATAGAGGATTTAATACCTTACTGTGGATGATTTCAACAATGACTGACAACAGCAGCCAGAACACTAACAGTTGTTCCTCTGTCCAGTAATACCACAGGTCGCACTTGATATTTTTACGGGGCAACAAAATAAATTCATAATCTAGTTGTACAAGTAAATTTTTTTAAATTATAACCTATTCAATAGTATTTTTTATTTTATTTTAAATAATATTCAGTCTGAACAAGTGCATGCCTCACATCCTCCTCCCAGTCTCCATGGAACTGAAATGGTCACTTGTCCTTAATCAAATGTCTCAGATTGCTGCAGAGGTTATTGTCATGAGGCCTCAGACAGAAGACTTATCATGGGGGTTTAGATGTTGTTCTAGAGGCTGAATCTGCGCTCTGCTGCCACACTGAACCTCTCAAATATGGAAAATAGTTGGCTAATGCTAATAAAAACTGCCTTTTGTGTTTCCTTGTTTTGTATCAGACTCATATTGAAATGTGTTTGATGATCTGAAATATATAAGTGTGACAAACATACAAAAAAAGGAATGAGGAAGGGGGCAAACAGTTTTTCACACCACTGTATATCACTAGGCTGCAGATGTGATCAAGTCATTCAGTAACTGTGGAGTTAACAACAAAATCCAGTTTCTATATCCTGAACAGTAAAGCACAAAGTTTAGTTTCTTTTCTAACTTCTCTTAAATGCTGCTTCAAACTAGCATCAGTATCATTTCTAAGAGTTTACTGTAAGGACAGTGAGGCAGCTCAGCTGTGCTGAAAATCAAGTCTGGGCTCTTCTGAGACAAGAAGGAGGTACTAAAACCATGGAGGAGGAATTAAAAGCCTTGCTCTCCGTAATACTATGAGGCTGGGTACAGAATACATTTCATTATGAAGTAAATCATCTTGTAAAGAGTATATATTAGCGGAATATCCCCCATAATCAGATAATTAGGTGCAATGCGTTTTTAAATAGAAGTGTAGAGAAACTCATAAATACATGTAATCATGCATCACAGCTGCTCTACTGATGCACTAGCATCTTACACATGCATATTGATGCAGCTATGTTTATGTTAGCATCCCTAACAGACAGTATTGAAACAATGAACGTAATTATAATGTTCTAACTCTGTTAAAAACCTAAGGATGTTGGAAATGTTGCTTCACTAGTTCACATCATCTTTACCAGTTGTTTTAATTCTTGAGAATATTAGCATTACAAAGAGATAAAAGCCTAACCCAGAATTCAGGAATGAAATAAATATTGTTAATAAATGAAATGAAGCTGACTCAACAAAACCTGACATCTGTGAGGGTTCTGGTGTGTGAGGGCGAAAAACGAGACAAGCAACATTGTTTTTCTGATTTTATGCACCATGGCTTCATGGTAGCTAAGCCTTTTAAAATGTCTTGTTGATGTGTTCACCAGTCATCTGTCCTTACCCCAAAACTAACCCTGGAGGAAATGACACCATGCTGGGTCTAAGCACCATGGGGAATGACACATCTGGGAGCAGCTTTGAGCACTACTGGAGTAAAACCAGCACCACCCCTCTCTACCTCATCATCCTGCTACTGCCACTGCTCTGCTTTCGCTCAGCCTCATTCTTCGCCAGATTTACTTTCTTCGGTAAGTGGAGCCCAAGCTGCTGGGAAGAAATATTTGGGATTGGTTCAAGAACTTGCATAGATTTTTCTTAGGAAGATTAAAACTCCTTATTTTCGCTAGGAGAAATTATTGCAACCAATAAGATTAGCTACCATAACTACGCGGATGACACTCAGCTTTACATTACAATGTCACCAGGTGATTCTGAACCCATTCAAACCCTAAATGAATGCATCGACCAAATAAATGGATGGATGTGCCATAACTTTCTCCAGTTGAATAGAAACAAAACTGAAGTAATTACGTTTGGACCCAAAGAGGAACAATCAAGAGTCAGCACACTGGTTTAATTATTAAAGCTAGAAACTACTGATCAGGCCTGAAATCTAAGTGTAGTAATGGACTCAGACCTGAACCTCCAGGGTCACATAAAGGCAATAACGTCAGCCTTCTATCACCTGAAGAACATTTCTAGGATTAAAGGACTGATGTCACAACAGGACCTAGAAAAACTCATACATGCATTTATCTTTAATTCAATTCAATTCAGTTTATTTATATAGTGCCAATTCACAACAGATGTTTCATCTCAAGGCACTTAACAAGAAGTCATTTCAATACATTTATACAAACCTTCCAATCAGTTAAAAAGTTTCCTATTTAAGGAATCCCAGCAGATTGCGTCAGTCATTGGCGTGAGGTTGGGCCCCGTTGATGCAGACTTTCCAACCACAGCAATCCTTCAGCAATCCCTCATCCCTTAGTTGGATTGATTACTGCAACAGCGTCTTCACAGGTCTGCCTAAAAAGTTAATCAGACAGCTGCAGCTGATCCAGAACGCTGCCGCTCGCGTTCCTCACTAGAACCAGGAAAGTAGAGCACATCACCCCAGTTCTAAAGTCCTTACACTGGCTCCCTGTAGCTCAGAGAATAGACTTCTAAATACTTTTACTAGTTTATAAATCATTACATGGCTTAGCACCAAAATATGTTGAAGACCTGTTGTCACCATACCAACCACCAAGACCACTGAGGTCCTCTAATTCCAGTCTACTAAACATTCCTAGACTCAGAACTAAACATGGAGAAGACTCTAATCTGGAACAGACTTCCTGACGAGTGTAGAGCTGCAGAAACACTGAACTGCTTTAAATCGAGACTAAAAACCATCTGGTTAGAATTGCCTTCGAGTAAATGATTACTGTGATATGTATCAGATGTGTCCATGCTCTCTTGCTTTATTGATCTTTCTCTTGGTTTATTGTGTATCATGTGTTGTGTATGTTTAGTGTGTTTCATGCTACTTTTACTTTTAAATTTCCAAAGTTATATTCTATGTTTGTTTGTTTTGATTTTTAATCACCAAATCATGTAAAGCACCTTGAATTACCCTGTTGTTGAACGTGTGCTATACAAATAAAATAGCCTAGCCTTGCCTTGGGGAGTGTGCCACACACTCTTTGGTTCCTCTGTGTCACTGACTTTTGTGCTGTGTCACTCAGACCAGCTAATACAGCTCAACAGCTCCTGTAATTTTAGTGCTGAAATATAATAAATTAGATACAATCTCTTTAAAGCAGGGTTAAAGTAAGTCCAGAATGTAATATTATATTCCAGAATCAGTCTAAAGTCTCTGTGGGCCTGTATGTGACAACACTGCTGCTGCACAATTAGCTGGTTATGTGGTGACAGCTTGCTCTTTCTAGGCAGACACCATAGAGCTACAGTGACTCTGTAGGAATGAGTCAGCAGAATCATATGCATATCAAAGGCATCGTGTCACCACTATGAATGGGCTTCTATAGAATACCATCATGGATAAGCAGCACATAAAAATGACAGGGAGGACAGTTTATATTTAATTTGATGAACGCTATTTTAAAAAGGTGTGAGACCATTTTTTAAAAAGTATTTCCCTAAAAATGTCCTTTACACTGGACACTGGAGTACATCTCCAGAAACATCCACTCCTGGAAATGTTGACAGCCTTCCTAAATGTTTTCCACTAATGGAACATTTCTGTCAAGTAATGAACTTCCAGCTGTTTTTAAATGATCTTATGGCTCCTCCCAGATTGATGTGAAGCACTAGGGCTGGGCAATTTATCGATAATGTCGTTTTATCACATTTTTCTACATTACATTTTTGGAATATCAAGATAAAAATCTCACCAAGGCATCTCTTTGGTTTCCATAGTTCAAAGTTATGGGGTGACTGTGACTCAGGAGTGAGGAGTTCGTTTGTAACCGGAGGGTTGCCGGTTCGAGCCCCCGCTCCGTCCGTCTCAGTCGTTGTGTCCTTGGGCAAGACACTTCACCCTTCTGCCTACTGGTGGTGGTCAGAGGGCCTGGTGGCGCCAGTGTTCGGCAGCCTCGCTTCTGTCAGTGTGCCCCAGAGCAGCTGTGGCTACAATGTAGCTCGCCATCACCAGTGTGTGAATGTGTGTGCGAATGTAGTGTGAAGGACTAAATAAAGCTCTATACGAGTATAGACCATTAACAGGCCATGTCAGCCTGCAAAATCCTGCATGTCAGACTTTGAATTCAGGTCATCTGTGAAAAGAGATGATTAACCTAACCTCACCCTATCCTCCTTTAATTTTTCTGAAATTGTTCCGTAATGTCAGAGGATATGTTCAACTTTTGAAAATTAATCTTAAAATTAAAAATAATCTTCTGATATCTTCAAATAATACCAGGGAGTGTTAAATACTGTTACACTGTATTTTATATAATGATATATATATATATATATATGTATGTGTATATATATATATATATATATATATATATATATATATATATATATATATATATATATATATATATATATATATATATATATATATATATATATATATATATATATATATATAATATAAAAATTTTCATATGGCCCAGCCATATGAAGGGCAGAACATGACAGTTCCTACTTTTACACATGTGGTCACAGTTTCTAATGTTAGTCAGGTGGGTTTGATGTGCAGCACCTGGCTCTTATGTCCTTTCTAATGGATCACATGACTACATCCACAGCCACTAGCTCCATGTCAGTTTGTTCTTTACTGATTTTTGTGATTGAAACATAGTGGTTTATGACATCTACTAGTTATTCACTCATTTCCAAGTATCATTGTGTCTCCTTCAGGCACCATATCAGTTGTTTACCTGATTGTGCTGGTCACAATCAAAGCTGCTCGCCTCGGCTTCCATCTGGAGTTCCACTGGTTTGATCCATCCCAGTTCTTTGTTCCAGGTAGATTTGCCTGTCTTCTTTACCAGAAGCACATTTTTTTTGATAATTCTGTTACCATAAACATGCAAGTACATTTATCTAGCTGTATCATTTTTTTAAAATACCTTTTAGCCTAAAACTGAAAGCCCATCTTTATTTGTTTGATCATTTAAAATGTTTTACATGTAGAATTTTACCAAGACTGGACATAGCACTAAGAAAAGTACAAACATTCACACCACTGTAAATATATTCTGGATGAAAACTTGTTCCCATCCAGTCGTTGGGAACAGAGATCTTGATCCTGATTGTTACATTTCCTCTAAAACTTCTTGTTTTTCTCTTCTGTCAGAGTTCAGGCTGCTGTTTCCTCAGCTGACTGGTGTCCTCACCCTGGCCTTCTTCATTCATAACTGCATCATCACACTAATGAAGAGCAACAAAAACCAAGAAAATAATGTGAGTTTGTGCTGAATTACTGTTGTCCACAAAATGAGTTGCGTGAACTTTTCCGTGCTGGTTCCTGGAACATTAGGTCTATCAGACGGCTGTAAGAACTTTCTACCTTGGCCCAAAGTTGAATCTTAATTCAGTTTTTAAGAATAACCAAAGCATGACATTATGTTAGGGCACTTTACTACATTTGGTAGTATTGCTCTTTACAACGTAACAATTCCTGTAAAAATATGAATACCCTTCAAGTTACAGATATTAAGTTCCTCCCATTTAAATAGACAAAAAAAACTACCAGACGTTTTTATTCAGGCAGTATTACAGGAATCCTACGGGCTTCAAGAAAGCTCTGAATCTTTGTTCTGACATTCCAGATATATTTACCAAATAGTGAAGATAATTTTATTGGAACCAACTCTCCCAGTAACATTATTGTGGTCAGGTCTCATAGAAACTGTTCATAAATAGTGGGAAGCAATAGTAACTCAGAACCCAGAGCTGTTGGACTACATCTAACTTTTTTTAGGGCAAATGCTATTCTGTTATAGCCAGGACTAACAAAGCTTATTATGGGTACTGTAGAATTTTCCTGTCTGGTCAGACCTTAACAAAAGCCTAGCAGTCATTGCAATCAGACTGAGATTCATCAGTCATGCTTGTGTGTGTGTTTGTGTTTTTGCAATAAAAACTGGGCCGTCTATGTGACAGGGAGACTTAAAATACAAATGTTACTGAAGGATCTTGAAGGTCTGATGGATCTGATGGGAGATGTTTTTTAGAACATAGACATTGCAAAGTTGTAATAAATTGGAACACTTATCTGTACCATTCATAGGTAATCAAAACTTTCCTGTTTGGGGTTGACTCAGCATAAGCTATAAATGTCTGGTTTCTCTGAGCATCAATAATTATGATCAATAACTTAATATTAATATAATTATTGATGAAGTTCAAGTTTAATCTGTTTATTAAAGATAATCGGGGCACCCATCTCTAACTAGAGATACTGGGACATCAATAACTGTACACACAGTGATGAGAAACAGGAAACTTCTCTTTAAACTACAGGGGATTTATTTAAGGGGGGGTTAGCATACACCCCACCTTTGTCATCAATCACATTCGACTTAGTACTAATCAATTGGCACGATTGGTTCACAAAAGGAGACAAAGTAAAGCCGCATAGCGATTAGACAAAGGCTAGCTTCAATTAGTAATGGTGGCTTGGACAAAGAAAGGGATTAATGTTAACGGGGCCACGCGACCTGCCTAAACAGACACACAAGTCAACCACAGCGGAATGTATATAATCAAGCTGGGGAATGATATAAGAAACTGCTTCTGGCTGCAACCAATAAACAAAATGAAAATAACACACAAAGCATGCAACACTCAAGGCCAGAGTACGGGGATGCCGATGAGTAACAGTGGTTTTCAAGTTCACAAACTTATATCAACCAACAGAAAAACGAGATCTAACCTGTCGGACCTAAACTCCTCTACCCAGACTCAGCAGTAATAAATCAGGTTTATCCTACTTGGCAATGATTCTCTTCCGTCCACACCAGTCTACGACGAAAGATGTAGAAACGGCAACGAGAATGTTCACTTGGAAGGAGCGGCTATGCACAGCCGAGGTCAGAAAAGCCGAGGTCCGATTGCAGGCAATGAGCGGAGTTAGGCCTGTCTTCAACTTGGTAGAGCTCGGAGGCCAGCGGCCTTCCTGGATGGGAACGGGAAGCCGGATCGCTTGGCAAGTAGTAAGTTTCAGGGGGAGTTCTCTCCTGATCCAGCAGGTTTGAAACAAAAAAAGGGAAAGTTTGCTAGAGGTTCAGTAAGCGTCTCCTTTCAGCTCTGCGAGCCGGAACAGAAGACGATCATTTTAGTTTTCGCGCCCCCTTTATCAACTCTGCGATGTCATCACTGGCCACAGACCAATGAGAATGGGTTGAGGGCGGTGCAAAGGATGCTGGGAGATGCAGTTCGTTCAGTAAAAGAACATGGATTCCAACACCTGCAATATTTTCTGGTAATGTTTGTGACAGCATATGTAATGATTTAAGGCTATGTTCACACTGCAGGCAAAAGCGCATCAAATCCGACTTTTTTGCTCATATCTGATTTTATTATGACAATCTGAAAAGCACAAATCCTATTTTTTTTAACCGAACGCAGGTCACCTTCATATGTGGTACTAAATTTGATACATACAGTGCTTAGTATAAATGAGTACACCCCCCTTTAGAAAGTACAAATTCAATCAGTAGCTCAATGAACAAAAGAACAATTTCCAAACTTTTCACGAGGCTGAGTTTTATTGAACACTTATTTAACTCCATAACATGAAATTAAGGTTAATAATCTACCTTAGATCACAAAATATTCAGTTTTACTCAAATTGGTTGAAGCAAAAATGAATACACCCTGCAACAAAAACTACTAAATCTAGTATTTTGTATGAGCACCGTGATTTTTAAGGAATGGAATGAACAAGTTGGCGACATATTGCAACCTCTATCTTTTTCCATTCTTCAAGAATAGCCTCTTTTAGAGCCTGGATGCCGGATGGAGAGTGATTCTCAACTTGTCTCTTTAGAATTCCCCACAAGTGTTCGATTGGGTACAGATCAGGAGACGTACTTGGCCATTCAATCACCTTCACCCTGTTCTTCTTCAGAAATGCAACAGTAGCTTTAGATGTGTGTTTTGGGTCATTGTCGTGTTGGAAAAGTGCACGACGACCAAGTGCACGGAGTGATGGCAGCATCTTCTCCTTCAGTATAGAGCAGTACATTGTTGAGTTCATGATACCATCAATGAAATGCAGCTCCCCAACACCAGCAGCACTCATGCAGCCCCACATAAGGACACTGCCACCACCGTGTTTCACTGTAGGCACCATGCATTTTTCTTTGAAATCCTCACCTTTACGACGCCATACAGTTTTTAAACCATTAGTTCCAAAAACAGTGATCTTTGTCTCATCACTCCAGAGTATAGAGTCCCAGTAGTCTTCATCTTTTTCAGCATGGGCCCTAACAAATTCTAGGCGTGCTTTTTTCTGCATGGGCTTTAGGAGAGGCTTCCTTCATGGATGATACCCTTGCATGCCATTCCTCTGCAGTGTGCGTCGTATGGTGTCACGTGAAACAGTCACTCCAGTTTGGCTTTCTACTGCTTTAGCTAACTGCAGTGAACTTGCATGGTGATTTTCTTCAACCCTTCTCATCAGAAGACCTGTCGAGATGTTAACTTCCGTGGACGGCTGGACGTCTGTAAGATGGTTGCACTTCCATCTTTCTTAAATTTTTTAATCACTTTTGCTACAGTATTTTGACTAATATGTAAAGCTTTGCTGATCTTCTTGTAGCCCTCACCTTTTTTGTGTAAAGAAATGATTTCCTTTTTCAGATTTTGTGACATTTCTCTTCCATGGGGAGCCATTGCTGACAGCATGAAATGGGAAGGGCTTTTCTTTAAGTAATGCCCTTTTATAGTCACCTGTCTCCTGGACACCTCTTAAATGAATCATTAGACTCACCTGTGGTTGAATGCCTGTTAATTAAAATTTTGTAGTCTTAAGTGTGGCTTTTCTTCTAAGACTATAATTGGGGTGTACTCATTTTTGCAACATGGGCTTGAATGAATTTGTTAGGAAAATCACTTTTTTGTGTGTGCAAATTAACAAATCTTGTTTGCAATCAATGGCCCACGTTTGTGGGTGTATTTTGTAGTATAGTATCTCATAGAAAATGTTGATTCTGAAAGGAAACTAAAGGTTTTCTGACAAATGTAGTTGGGTGTACTCATTTATGCTGAGCACTGTAGCTGGTGTTTTTGAAAGCGACTGCAGTCTGAATGGTCATGTCGCATTAAATCTATCTTATACTCATCCAGAAATTGACAGAAAGGGAGGTTTTGGTCTTGATTTTGTCGGTTCTGATTGTGCAGGAATTGCCAAACTGCTGCACACACACTAACATCTGTAGCCGCCATTTCTACGTCCGCAAACAGAGCGCGTTCTGTGGGACATCTTGACTTTTTGCATGCAGGCCGTTTCATGTCTGTGAACCGTTCACACTGGAGCATGTTTACTGTCACATTTCAGTTACAGTGAGAACAACCACACACAAAACATCTGATTTAATCAAAAAATCAAGACCGAGCATTAAGATCTGCAGTGTGAACATAACCTAAGCAAAGTGCAATTTAACATATTGTGTTTGGCTTTAAAGATGTCAAATAGGCTCACAAATGGACTACTTTAAAACACTAGTAGTAACATAGACTGCCTATATGGTCCACAATACTTAACTGTAACTGTAAATGTACTTGTATTTTTCAGTACGTCCCTGTCGGTTCGGTACCCACGTGTACTGAACAAATCTACCTGAGCACATGAATAATGCTTATGTCCTGAACTTAGAGCACAGCGCAACGTTCTGCAGCGCAACGTTCTGCAGCGCAACGTTCTGCAGCGCAACGTTCTGCAGCGCAACTTTGAAAAAGTGACACCAAAACAGAAAGGACTCCCAGCTATCATTAAACTCTGCTGTTTGGGAACATTAATGGTTTCTCATGCAGCTACAATAGAAAAAGATAGACTGGCTGAAGCAGAAATTTGTCACCAGCAGTAAGGTCCATAACACGCTCTGCACTGAACTGAATGACTCACCTGAAACAATGTCAAGCTAAATGGAAACATCAGTGATACTAGAGGAAAACCAGCTGGTGTCCAAAATGGCTACAAGTAGCATCCAATCAGACCAAACTCCTTATTCTGGATCAAATGCAAGTCAGCGGAATCCCCATTGATGAGGGATTTTCCCTACAGCTGCCCATGCTGCATTTAAGTACAGCTGGGAGACTAGGCTGTCGAAATATCAAAACAACTCTAATGTGATTTAAACATGTTTTGTTCTGAAATATGGGCAAAGCATTATTTAAACATTTCTAAACATTAACACTGACAGTTTTTAAGTGCTTCTATTGTTTTCTACTCTGACTATGTCTCCTTGTACTATTTTATTTATATTTTTTAAAATCAATAAAATTTCCAGTCAGTTCTATACTTTCAACTTTTTTAAGTTATAGATCTTAACAAAATCAAAGTAATTTCAGGAATTGAAATGAAGGAATTCAGGAAAAAATCTTTGTTTAATGTTGATCAAAGTTGGACAAAAAAGTCATATGCATATTTGTATACACAAACATAAAGAGCATTTGATTTTTTCTAGAACTTATAGAGAAAGTAATAGTTTTTAAAGCAAAACTAACAATCCCAGTTCTGATTTGGGAGTTTGCAGATTTCCATATTTGAAACCAGAGTACCAAGAGAGAAACACATATTTCAGCTGACACGGGTCATGCTTCCAGAACTATTATATTTCATGTCAGTGCAAACTGAGTTCATGTGATAGATATTCCACATGGTTCCTTCACAGTGTTATTTTAATATTTAATTAAAAAACCTTTTTGCAGGTAAGGGATCTGTCTCTGGCCTATCTTCTCGTTGGAGGGACATATATGTATGTGGGGGTGTTGATCTTTGCTGCCTTTCCCTCACCTCC
This sequence comes from Valencia hispanica, assembly GCA_963556495.2. Classification (NCBI taxonomy): domain Eukaryota; kingdom Metazoa; phylum Chordata; class Actinopteri; order Cyprinodontiformes; family Valenciidae; genus Valencia; species Valencia hispanica. Next base: position 46,022,515 of record OY747717.1, on the reverse strand, counting down.
TCTCTCCAAGGACTGCATTGAACCAGTAAGATTTTAACTTGTTTACTGTTTTATATTTATACAATATGAGTAAAAATATGGTTTACATTAACAGTCTCCTTCTCATATAGCATCAAAGCAAAATTAATGCATCATAAACATAAAAAAAAAGTAGTTTAATCTTCTCCCTCGAGTATCCAATTATGTATTTATAGTTACTCCCGTGTGTTTCTGCATCAGTAATAGTTATTTTAAAGCAAATCATAGCATCGTTTATTGCTGCATAAAAACCTGATGTTATATGGAGAAGCAGCTTTCAGTTTTTATGCTCCTCTTATCTGGAACAAACTTCCAGACCACTTCAAAGCTGCTGAAACACTGAGTTCCTTAAAATTAAGGCTATAAAACCATCTGTTTAGAGCTGCCTTTGATTAATTGTTTAATAATAGCTGGAATGTCATAACTGTACTATGTTTTAATGTTCCCTATGTCTTTGATGTTCTGTTTTCTGTTTTTATTGTTATTTCTGTATTTTTTTCCCTAATCACCCAAAGTGTCTTGAATAGCCTTGTTGCTGAAAGTGTGCTACGCAAATAAACTTGCCTTGCCTTGTCTTGATGTTATATGTAAAATGCCAGCGCTCATGTCTTCAGACTATAGAAGGCTATAAAGGGTTAGAGGGATGGAGGGAACACAGATAGAGTCTAGGATGTGTGCCAATGAAGTAAATATGACATATTAGTTCTACCTAGTCTTCTTAGTCTAACAAAGCTTAATGACCAAAATGATTTCCTTATTATTGACACTGTGTGGAGTCCTAAACATAGTAGCACCCAATTTGGCTCCATCAGTTCATCAAAGTATCCTAGCATTAGAATGTACATACCCGTCTCTCATTTGATTTTACAGCCAGGACGAAGTCCTAATCCTGAGAAGATTATTCTCCATAATCTTTCAGTCCCTGCTCAGTGACAACATAATCACATGTAACTCTATTCTGACACCATCTGACAAAAAAAGTTGCATCTCAGGGATATAAAAAATGGGATGAATCAAAAAGGCTGGCAGAGTGTATTACCTAGTGTTACCTAGTTTTAGGACATGATGGAAGGCGAGACAACGTTCTTTGTACAGCACTCTTTCAACAAGAAGGCAATTCAAGGTGGGTGGGGGCTGGTGTAGTGGCAACAGACCTCCAACATCAGAATCAGAACCCTTTTATTGTCATTTGTTTGAACAGGCTCACAACATTAGGAAATTGCTGCGGTACTTTGTGCAAACATAAGATAAACACCTCTAAGCATGCAATAAATAAAAATAAAATGGGGTAAACAGATTATTATTTACATGAGTGCAGGTTATGATGAGTGCAAAATCAGACGGGTGCAAAAACACAAGACAAGGTCATGCGACAGAGCGGGTGGTGGGAACAGTCTTAGGGTTATTGTTCATGACATACTTTGGTGCTAAGCCATTTCATGATTTATAAACTAGTAAAAGTCTTTTTGAAGTCTTTTTTCCTACAGAGAATAAACTTCAATAGAAGGAGGTCAGTCATGTTGTAATGTTTATATATTTCCAGCTTCTGTTGTGTTGATCCCTGAGGTTTTCATACTGTTTTCAACCTTCTCATTGTATGTTTTTTGATCTCTTTAATACATATAATCAGAAATGCACCAATCAGAATCTCAAAGCCAATTTCCAGTCTTTGTTTTTTATGAATCCCCTCTCCCTATTCCATTCTCTTTAGGAACTTTGAGTTCCCACTTGGGAAAACAAGAAATATCCCGACTTAATGTTTGAATCCGGACTGTTGGCGAGCAACCCAAACCTTTTTCTCCAATATGACTTCACACATATGAGTTCAGACCAAAATTATTCATACCCCTGGCAGATTTAGATTTAAAGTCTTTAAATCGTTTAATTCATCCAACATGTTTCTTCTGACTTGTAATAATAATATTTTGTAGCGGCGCAGCCAGACAGCCATCTTAGCAGTAAAGGCATGCAGAATACTGCTCAGCAGTTAGATGAAGGATTTGACTGCTGTAGTTCCAGTAAAGAACTTTCCATTGATTATTGAGAATGGTGTTAGGAATGTTTGCCATGCATTTTAAAAATCAAATGAAAAAGAGAAATGGCTTAGTTTTATAATTGATGCTCATTTTACCTTTTTCTTTATAAATGTGACAGGATGTCCGTCTCACCTTCTGTCAGAAACAGAGTTCTTGGTTGAATAAAAATCATTTTAAGTCTAATTCTGAGAGGGCTATGAATCATGTCAGGCTTACTTTTGTTAGTTTATATATAAATCATTGAATAGCCAAAATCACCAAAGTATGTTGAAGATCTGTTGTTACTATATCTCGGGTCCTCTAATTCTAGCCTACTAATTATCCCTAGAATCAGAACCAAACATGGAGAAGCAGCTTTCACTTTCTATTCTCCTCTAATCTGGAACAAACTTTCAGAAAACTGCAAAGCTGCTGAGACAGTGATGCCTTGTCTACACATAGCAGGGTATCTCACAAAGAAAAGCTATTTTCCACGATGTGACCCGTCATCAACACGAAAACGCAGATTTGGGACACCACAAACGAGTCTTTCTAAGTTTTAGGTTTCGCCTGAGTTCCTTTATATCAAGGCTAAAACAGGTCTGCTTAGAGCTGCCATTGATTAATAATGGCTGGGATGTCATAGCCTTAGTATGTTTTAATGTTTCTTATGTCTTTGATGTTGTGTTTTCTGTTTTATTGTTATTTCTATGTATTTTTCTTCCCTAATCACCTTGAATTGCCTTGTTGCTGAACGTGTGCTATACAAACAAAGTTGCCTTGCAGTACCTTACCCTTAGCATGTAGTGAGCAGAGCACTTCTGAGAGTTTGTACCTCTTTAAACCAGTGGCATACACAGTACTGTAAATATCTATTTGTGAACATGTTGTTTTTGTGTTTCAGTGCATAAAATAGAAAGAGATATTATTAGCAGCTTGTACTGCTAACCGAGATTAGCACCAAAATAAATCTGACTTTTCTCCTACTTGCAGCTAGAAATCTTCTCTTAGATGTGACTTCATTCTGAGCTTTGGCTTCTGAAATAAGTCGAATCCAGCAAGGCTTTAACAATGTCCACTGCTAGCATTAATACCAGCACTTGCTGTCGGTATTCCCTGAGGAATGGAAGTCTTACCTTAACTGACATTTGCTAAAGGCAGTCAACACTTCCAGACCTAGCATGTTCCAGGAAAAGGGTTGAAAGCTCCGAAGGATAAATGAGAAGAACTGTCCTGTGCTCTTCAGCCTTCTTATCTACTGAACGTCTTGGTCTTGGTGTCTTGCAGCCTAAAGGAACCTTTTCTAAGATCTTCTTAGATCTCTGTACCTCCTCTTATTTTAGTTTAAACACCCTACGTAGAACCAGTGTTGTCAGTGTGACCTGTCAGTGTTGTTGTCACTCTGAGGGAGGATGCAATGACATGTTGCTTTTACTGATCTGAGATCCTGACCAACTGGTCAGAGCCAAGAAAGGCAAAACTCAGCTGATTCTGGTCAGACCTATAATGCCAACTTGTGTTCTTCCTTCCTTCCAGAACTTCTTGGATAACTTCTCCAGCAGTGATGTGATGGTGTTTGTGGCTCGGGTATGCTTGCTGTTCCAGATGATCACGGTCTATCCTCTGTTGGGTTACTTGGTACGAGTCCAGATTATGGGTCAGTTGTTTGGAAATCATTATCCCAGGTAAGAGAAAACAGTTCAGTTATACAGTCATGGGAAATTAGGTTAAATATCAGTTTTGTTTACTTTCAAAGAAATATATTAAAGTATATTAGCTATGACTGGTTAACCATTTACTCAGTAAGCAAACCGATTGAGTTTGCAAACCTTAATCTACCAGTCCTTTTCCAATAATGGTTCTTCAGTGTAGCCACAGTAGGAGCTCATTTTTGACAAATGCAGTTATTCCTTCGTTACCTTCACTGAATGAACCAATCAATGCAACCACTTCATTTTCCAGGGTTTACTTCCACTTATGAAGTTAGTCAGCACAGTCACAGTTGTGTATCAGCTTTTACAGCAGCCTCTATCAAACCTGAAACATGTGGGAGGGGAATAACATTAAAGCAAAACTACTTCTTACATTTTCCTATGTGTGGATTTTTTATACTGTTACAATGTTTCATTGTAACCTCTAGACTTATGTCCCTCCACTCAGGTTGCATCAATTATCAATGTGTTCCAGTTATTGAGCTTTTTCAAAAAAATGTATTTTATGCATAAGGAGTTTTTCAGCGTATTCTGTCATATTTTCCATTATTAATACGCACTGTATCACTGAGTGTTTGGTAGAGTGAATGATCTGGTAACGCTGAACCAGTACAATAGGGCATCAGACAGGTTTACTGTCCCATTTCATCACTAAGATAATAGTTTGTGTTAGCTGCTTTAGTAAGGTTCATATCTGAGCCTGATAGCCAACCCTGAACTTGTGTAGGTAAGTCCAACACTGACATGGTCATGGCACAGCCGTACAGTGGTGGGAAAAACTTTTTCCCCCTTCCTCATTTCTTTAAAAAACATGTTTCTCACACTTAAATGTTTCATCATCAAACAAACTTAAATATAAGTCAAAGACAACACAAGGAAACACAAAATGCAGGTTTTAAGTGAAGGTGCTTATTACAGTAGAAACAAATCCAAACTTCCATGGCCCTGTGTTCAGGTCAGGACTTTGACTAGGCCACTCCAAAGTAGAGCTGTAATCGGGCCTTAAAAGTTGGGCCCAGCCCTTGCCCGAGAGAATTCAGCCCGAGCCCGAAGGGTATATTTTGATTGACAGCTTATTAAAGCCAGAACCCGATTACAGCCCGACATTATTCAAAAGTCACACATCAGGGTTTACGCTAAGAAAAAAATGGAACCGGACAACGTGACCGGCAGGTTTTCAGTTTACTGGACAAATGTTTGAATTCAATGAAGTCAATTAGGCGGTATCTCACATGCATGACTTCTAAAATAAAGGCTATTGCACAAACCTGCCCTCTTTAAACATGAACATAAAGAAACTGAAGGCCTACTTATTATCAGATTAAATAATTTGCAAACAAAAACACATCTGGACTGGTCGTACCATTTTGATAACGCAGCGTACTGCCGAAATGAAATCAAATAATGTCTGTTTGAAAGATGGAATAAAAACTATGAACTCTGAAAACAAACTGAAATATCCCTGAACATGGATTATGACATTTTACTTTTTATAGGGTGACCATAGTCTGAAAACCCAAAAAGAGGACCTTGGCAGTGGCTGAGAAAATAGTAAGATCATCAGCTTTAACCGCTTCTGTTGCGTAAAAGTCTGTCTTGTCTCGCCTGCGTGCGTTTATGTGTGTGCTCTTGGCCGCTTGCTCTAGATTTCAGGAGATTTTATCTGACTTGTCGGCATCAGGGAGCTGCTATATAAATGCAGGAGACTTCTGCAACTTGAGACTTGGGATAATAGAGCATTTACACTTCAGCACATTCTGTCTGAGAGCGCAGTGCAGCAGTCAGAGCATGTTTTCTGTTTTGATCTGAGAGAAGGATTGGCCTAACGCCTGGGTCTTTCACATCATGACGCATGCGGTGTGCATCCAACATCTTGACAGGTAGATTGGAATAATATGAATGGCCCAATGCAGCGCTTTATTATAAATATTCTTGGTCTGTAAAACTGAGCAAAACCTGGACATTTTCGGGAATTTTATTAACACCATAAGTTTGCGCTAATGAGATGATCAGCTGACCACTAAAACCCGAGCCCGGCCCGAGCCCGTGGACAATGATGGAAATTAAGCCCGAATCTGGCCCAACCCGTTGGGTCCCGACGGGTTGGGCCAAAGATCTTCAGCTCTACTCCAAAGTCTTCTTTTCTTCTTTGAGTTTTTCTTCAGCCAATCAGAGGAGGACTTGCTGCTGTGTTTTGGATCCTTGTCCTGCTGCAGAACCTTGGTTGGTTTCAGCTGGAGGTCACCAACAGATGGCCGGACGTTCTTCTTCAGCAGAATTCATTTCTCCATTTATCACAGCAAGTCTTCCAGGTCCTGAAGCACCAAAACAGCCCCAGACCATCACACTACCACACCTTTTCTGAAATGAGTGGTCCTTTTCCACCAGATGGACACACACCTTCCAGAAAGTTCAGCTTGTGTCTCATCAGTCCACAGAAGATTTTCCCAGGTCTTGGCGATCATCAGAATGATTTCTGGCTAAACTGAGACGAGCCTTAATGTTCCTTTTGCTCAGCAGTTGTTTTTGTCTTGGAATTCTGGCATCAGGTTATTTTAGCTCAGTCTCTTTCTTATGGTGGAGTCATGACCTCTGACCTTAACTGAGGCAAGTGAGGTATGAAGCTCTCTGGATGTTGTTGTGGGGTCTTCTGTGACCTCCTGGATAAGTCGTCGTTGAGCTATCGGGGGGGATTTTGGTCAGCCAGCCGCTCCTAGGAAGGTTCACCACACGTTTACATGCAGTAAGAGAAAACCGAAATAGTCCGACTGAATTTGGGAGCGGGCTATGCCAGGGCAGATCCAGCCATGGACCCAGAGGCCCGAGGGCACCCAACCCCCCAGCAGAGACCCTACCAGAGATCAACCGACAAGAGCCGCTGGCGCCAAGCTGCAGAAGCCATGGCCAGCCAATGGCCGACATGCGCTGCCACCACCCCTGGCCAATCCCCATAACCGACATCCAAATGCCCTTCCGCCTCACGTTAAAGCGCCACCTTTGACCGCTGCAGTGCATCCATCCCCACCCCAGCCCACGATAAGCACAATGGACACCTGAACCATATACACAGCTTAGCGGCGCACCAAAACCACCCACCAGTGCATCTTCTCAAGGGCCTCTGCCGTCAACAATCCGCCCACAGATCACAAATCAAGCCGCCATGATCAGACCACAGAATAAAAACAACCCCCCCCCCCCATGCTGCACATGCAAGGACAGCTCCACCCCTCCAGCAATCCCCAATATTCCTGACCGCCAGCTCCTGACCAATCCAACCCAGAGACAAACTGCACGATTCAAAGAAGAGGCCCCTGCCAGAGCACGTCACCAGACCAGGCAACCAGCCCTCTCCCCCCACATGTTCGCTGGTCCGCCAGGCAACACCTTCTTTTGGCGCAGAGTTCAACTCTGGTAGGGGAGTGAGTTGCTCTTAAACAGGGGAGGTAATCCCTTTGTCACACAGGGCCATGTAGGTTTGGGGTGTTTTCCCCCCTAATAAAAACCTTCATTTAAAAACTGCATTTTGTGTTTCCTTGTGCTGTCTTTGAATAATATCTAAAGTTGTTTGAGCTGATGAAGTGTGACAAACATGGAAAAAAAAAAGAAATCAGGAAGAGGGCAAACACTTTTTCTCACCACTGTATCTTTATTTCTGGTCTTGCTGTATCAGTAGTCCTAATGCCCAAATATCAGAACTCTTCATCAATGTTTTATATGAACTTCTGCTCAGATTGCTGTCTGTCCCATTCTCTCTTCAGTTTTATTCACATTCTTTTGCTGAATATTCTCATCGTTGGAGCTGGAGTTCTGATGGCCATGTTTTATCCCAACATTGGATCTATTATACGGTATGTATAGAGTTGTATTGAATGAATGGTAGATGATGTATCTAGTAAAGTACCCTGGAGATGCTTGTTTAGAGCGAGAAGTTCTCTAGAAATATAACCAATTTTATTTGTGCTGGTAGCCGGTCTCAGAGAACCGTTCAGTTTCATCAGACTGAAGAGGTGTTACTGACTGCTGTTGAATTAATTGACACGTCCCTGTTTATTTAAATTATGGTCTTTTAAAGTGCCCCTTGCATGAAATTCCCCGCGACGTTTGGGCCCTTTTTAGTCACTCTAAGTACCTTAATACTGTATCAAAGGATCGTTAGCCGTAGCTCAGCCTTGTTGTAGAACTGCAGCCCCTACTAGGAGGCTCTTCTTTTAGCATTAACAGAGAACGACCGAGTTTTGGTGGGCGGGGCCCAAGCCATGCGCCTCTATTGTCAATTGAGTCTCTGTCCGCATCAGATGAAACATTGACAGACATGCATTTGCGCACCACAAATTGCCAAAATTCCAATATTACCCTATGGAAGAAATGTAATTAGGTTTAGGCCTAATTATATTGTGAGTTGAACAATAATCTGTTTACAAATTACAGGTCTAATAAAATATTTGATCATCCATCCACACATCCATCCGTCCTTATTACGTCTCTAGCTTCACCCCGACAATAATGGCTCAGTTATCGGCTACTCAATGCCGTTTCAATTTAATCCGGAATCTGATCCGGACGGCGAGGCACCTGAGGAGGAACCAGATAGGTAGAGGACGTCTTCCACAGGTGATCCAGACAGACGTGCTGTGCACGGAGGGAAGGGGCTGTGTGTGTGTATGTGTGTTCTTGTATTGCTATCCTATTTAGGACCTTTTCTGGCATGTGTGTGTGTAGGTGTGTGTGTGCGAGAGAGAGACGTGAGTGACAGAGACGAAAAGAGAGCAGGGAATGAATGCGCTGCGTGTTTTAAATAGCGTAAAAAAGAAAAACGAAACGCAATATGTGACGGTCGGTGTTGATTTTTAACATTTTTTTTGGGGTCGGTGTTGAATCTGTGGCGGTCGGAGTTAAATCTGTGGTGCACCGCCACAGATTCGTCTGTGTGGGAAACACTGGTATAAAACAGCTGAAGGACATTATTGCGGAAATATAGGCTAATTACTTGAATAGGGACATTTGCTGGTTCATAGAGGGTTGGTATTGATCCTGGTAAAAGCTAAAGACGATCCGCGAATCCACTGCTGTATTGTCCCAAGTTAATTCAATTTCAATTCAATTCAGTTTATTTATATAGCGCCAATTCACAACAGATGTCATCTCAAGGCACTTAACAAGAAGTCATTTCAATACATTTATACAAACATTCCAGTCAGTTAAAAAATTTCCTATTTAAGGAATCCCAGCAGATTGCGTCAGTCATTGGCGTGAGGTTGGGCCCCGTTGATGCAGACTTTCCAACCACAGCAATCCTTCAGCAATCCCTCATACTGAGCAAGCATGTAGCGACGGTGGAGAGGAAAAACTCCCCTTTAACAGGAAGAAACCTCCGTCAGAGAAATGTTTGCCACAAACGACCAGGCGCTTCGGGAGTCGGTCGGGTACATTGCCAGCATAAATGGAGCCCATCCAAGAGCTTCACAGTGGGGAGGAAGTGTCGATGCGGTCTGGACTCCATGTTGTCGGTTAGTTGTTTGCCTTTTACTGTAGCTCTCGTTGTTTAGGTTGTAATACGTGCCGCGGGGGGAGGGACTTGGAGAGTGTAGTTAAGAGAAGAGGGTAATTGGCTGGAACTCAGTGACGACATATGCCGAAACGTGAGGTCATATGCCGAACTGCAAAACAGCCCGTTTCTGAGTGCTAATTTCACTATGTAGGCAGACACACCCGAGGACAAGGGAAACACTAATCAGTCATTTTAACCCCTTAGGGGACATAGGCAGGCTGGGGAAACTAACAAATATGACCAAAAAACTCCTAAAAAATCAGATTTCATGCCAGGGGCACAAAGAAAACATGTAACAAGATCTGAATGTGTCAGTGTAGTAGAATGAATTAGATCATTCAGTCTGACTGTGTATTCAGTTTAAAGGCCGCTTCTGCCAAAAAGTCAATTACCAGTATTTAGAATTGTTAGTGTTTTGGGAATACAGTTTTTTTCCTTTGCAAGTGAACCAAAAGCTTAGAATGTGAAGTCTGTTGTACCTTGCAAAGCATTTAAACACCATTTACCTATAATAGATGTTACAACCCCAAACTTCAATATTCTTCAGTGGCATATGTGATGGACCGACACAAAGAGCTTTATTGTGAAGTGGAAGAGAAAGTGCACATTGTCTTCTCACATAAAATTAGAAAAGTGCAGTATACATTTGTATACTAGTACCCCTTTCTCTGAAATCCCTTGATATAATCCAGCCCAATCAGTTAGCTACAGAAATATTGGATGAGGAAAAAGAATCCCATCAGCCAAACAACTGGTATTGAAGGAAAGCCATTTACAGTTTGCCTCAAGCCGCTGCAGACAAATGGACGAAGGTGCACTGGTCATGAGACCAAAACTAAACTTTCTGGCCCAGACTTAAAAATGCTGTGTGTGGAGGAAACTAACATGCACATGGTCCTGAACACACCATCCCCACAAGGAAACACAGAGGGGGCAGCCTTATGCTGTGGGGTTGCTTTTCTTCAGGGACAGGAAGGATGATGAGATGTTCGGAAGATGGACGGAGCCTGTTAGAGGCTGATAAAGACTTGAGGTCTTTATCAGCCACCAGGCTAATAAACCTAAACATGCAGCCAGAGCTACAATGGAATAGTTCAGATTAAAGCATATTTATTTGTTTAAAAACCTGAAGAAGATTGAAAATGTAATATTGATGTTTAGATGCCATCCAAAAACTTTACAATTGTGCAATGTTATAAAGCCTCCAAATTGATATTAAACTGGATGTTTTTGTATTATAACAAAATGTAACAAAGTTCAAGAGATACGAATGCTCTTGCTGATGTGAGATCCACTACACTCACTGCTCTAGGTTTAGTCTAGGGAAACATGACAGATTTACTAATGTTATCTTCATTCTTCGGTTTTTAATTCTCACTACCTTTTTTAGTTGTAAATTCTAATTCCGTTCAAAAAGATTTTATTGATCCCAGAGGGAAATCAAATAATACTTGTCAAAGTTTACATCATTCTTTTTGAGATCACAACTGAGAAATTAACTAGATTAGCTGAGAAGGTGATTGGCTGCAGACTCCCATCTCTACAGGACACGTACACCTCCAGGACACTTGGGCGTGCATTCGGACCAGAACCTCTCGACAAAACAGTTTCTTCCCCTTTGCTGTTGGACTCATAAACAATAACTCTAAGACTGTTCTCACCACCCGCTCTGTTTCAGTCACATGACCCTGTGTTGTGTTTTTGCGTCTGTCTGATTTTGCAATGATCATAACCTGCACTCATGTATATATTCATCTATTTTCCCCATTGTATTTTTACTTATTGCATGCTTAGAGGTGTTTATTTTATGTCTGCACAAAGTACCGCAGTAATTTCCTAATGTTGCGAACCTGATCACACATATGGGAATCAAAGCATTCTGATTCTATAAAGGTGTGAACTATACGACTCTCAGATACATTAGTCTCCTCCCTGAATGAGGTTTCAGTTTGATCAGTCACACATCAGTTACAACATGAAAACCATCAGTGACTGTATATAGCACATATAACGTTGTTGATTAGTTCAACCAGGGGAGGGCAGTGTTCTGTTTCATGACAGATTCCTATGGCCTAACACAGGCAAGGAGGGATGTCATCCTGAACACGCTGCGTAGCAACAGTCCCAAATATTCATATCTCTAGAATATGAAAAGAGAGGCTAGGTCTTGCTGTGTTTTGTTGGAAGCATATAACATGGTCAGGTTTCATGTGTGACACCTATCTGTTCTGATTCTCTGATCATGAATCTGTTTCTCTCTGCAGATTTTCTGGAGCAATCTGTGGACTGGCTTTAGTGTTTTTACTTCCTGCTTTGGTCCACATGTACTCCCTGAAGATGGAGGGGAAACTCACCTGGCTGTCAGCTGTTTTCCACAGTTTCCTCATCCTGCTGGGTGTGGCCAACCTGGTTGCTCAGTTCTTTATGTAGGAAACAACCAGCCAATGGTTCAAAGATGAGAAGATCCAATGGAAAGTTTAGCTGGTACCGTCTAAAAGTGGTGGGGTTTAAGTATTTGTACTACAGGCTCCAAACATATCCAAACAGTTACCATCTGCTTATTTATTTGAAGATAACCTTCATATTAAAATTAAAATGAATTTATAACCATGATTCGTTTAAGCATACAGCGAGTAAAATAAGTATTGAACATTTCAACATTTTTCTCAGTTTAAATGTTTCTAATGGGCCATTGGCAGAAGGTCTGTGCCAGATGTCAGGAACAACCCAAGTTATTCACCCATATGAAGAAATCACAGAAAATGAGTCCACAAATGGAGTTATGAGTAAAACATGGATTGAAACATATATATTGAACATCTGAAGAAAAGGATATGAGACAAAGAAAGCCGAGAAACCAGCGGAAATCTGTCAGTGTGTAGAAAACATTCCTGCTGCGATGTACAAATCCATATCAGCTGGTTTAAAATTTACTGATGGCCTAGGAAAATGTTCTCTTTCCGAAATTATTGAACAGAGTGGAATGATTGGTAAGTGCAAAGAGACCTTCACAAAAAATCTTACTCTTACAAAGCATACTTATGACAATGGTTGCAGCTGCATTTCTAAACTCCTGGATTTCTCAGTGAGCACCGTTGGAGCCATATTCTGGAGATGGAACAAACATAATTTCACCAGAAACCAGCCAGGTGCCCCTTGTAAGATTTCTGACAGAGGAGTGAAAAGAACAAGAAAAAGAATTCTCCAAAAGACAAGCACTTGCAAAACCTGGAAATAAAGAGTTTTTCCCATGAAAACGATAAGCAATACCTTTAACCGCAATGGCCTCTATGCACACTAGCTGCACAAGACTTCACTCCTGAAGAAAACATGTAGAAGCTTGCTTAAAGGATTTGGACAAGTCTGTGAAATACCGAGAGAATATACTCTGGTCTAATGAGAAAATGTCCTTGCTGACATCATGTTCGGAGGAAGAATGGTTTTGTACATCACTCTCAAAGCATCATGCAAAAGGTGAACATTTGCAGGTGGGAACATCATGGTGTGGGCTTTGTTACAGCATATGATTCGGATAGACTTCATATAATGGAGAAATGTACTGGTCCATTCTTGGTAAGAATCTGAGAATTTAACAAATATGGATTTCAAAGCAAGTCCCACTCAGCCTAGGAAACTCTTAATTGGTTTCAGTAAAAGAAAAAACAGCTGCAAAGGCCCAGATAGTCACCTGACTTAAAGAAAATAAATGGAAAGAACTGAACAACAGTTCAATTAAAGGAATCCCTAGAACTTTCAGGATTTAAAGACATTTTGTGTGGAAGAATGGGTTCCTGTGTCATTCTATTATTTTACTTGCATTTTAAATGCATTGGTAGATTCATTTGCTTTAGTTTTTTGTATTTGTGGAGCACTTGGGTTGTTGCTGACATCTGGTGTGAGTTTTGTGTCTGTTTCGTCCTTGGTTCACACAGCAGGATTTTTAGGCTGATTTTGCCCCGACTATCAGGTTGACTAAAGATTATCCTACCAGATATTCCTGCTGTATGTGGTGTGGTCAGAGGAGCGCTCTGGTCTGCTCGGAAGGATGCTGGGACTGTTCCAAGCACAAATCGGGAATATTCAACATGTCGGATTGTCTTGGCCCGATATAGCAGTGTGTGTGGTGTGTTGTGAAGGTAAACGGGCATGCAGCCTGTTGAATGTGACATCTAGCCAATCAGAAAGCGAAGTGACAGGCAGCGATAGCCTTGGAAGTCTTTATTATTATGACCAAGTGTCTGCTCACTTTACCGCAGTCCACAAATGCATAGAAACAGAAATTCAATTCCGTTTATTTATATTGTGCCGATTCACAACAGATCAAGGCACTTGAGAAAAAAAGTCAATTCAATTTCAATTCAATCATACATTCCAATCAGTTTAAAAGTTTACCATCTAAGGAATCCCAGCAGATTGCATCGAGTCATTGACTTGGGGTTGTGCCCCATTGATGCAGACTCCAACCACAGCATTCCCTCATACTGTAGCGCCAGTGGAGAGGAAAAACTCCCCTTTAATAGGAAGAAACCTCCAGCAGAAGCAGAACCAGAACCTGGCTCAGTGTATACATATGGACCAATCAGATCTCTGATGTATGATGGAGCTGATTATTAAGCTTTATATGGAAGAAGGACGATCTTAAACCTGCAGTCTGAGAGCAAAGTGCTCTGTTGGTATGACACGTGTGTAAGTATGTAACAAGTGTTTCCCAGTGAAAAAAAAAAGTCAGGCTCGTTCCCGGTGAGAGTTGGACTCCGCCAAGGTTGCCCTTTGTCACTGATCCTGTTCATAACTTTTATGGACAGGATTTCTAGGCGCAGCCAAGGTGTTGAGGGGATACGTTTTGGTGGCCTCAGGATCGGGTCTCTGCTTTTTGCAGATGATGTGGTCCTGTTGGCTTCATCAGAATGTGATCTACACCTTTCTCTGGGGCAGTTTGCAGCCGAGTGTGAACCGCTGGGATGAAAATCAGCACCTCCAAATCAGAGACCATGGTCTTGAGCGCCTTCTCCGGGTCGGGGATAAGGTCCTCAAATGGAGGAGTTTCTGGGGGTCTTGTTCACAAATGAGGGAAAAATGGAACAGGAGATTAATAGACGGATTGGTAGGGCATCTGCAGTGATGCGAGCGCTGTACCGGTCTGTCGTAGTGAGAGAGCTGAGTTGAAAGGAGAAACTATCATTTTACAGTTCGATGTACCTTCATGCCCTCATCTATGGTCACAAGCTCTGGGTCGTGACCGGAAGAACCAGGATCTGGGAGGGGCTCAGAGTAGAGCTGCTGCTCTTCCACATCGAGAGGAGTCAGTTGAGGAGACTCAGGCACCTGGTCAGAATGGACGCCTCCCTGGTGAGGTGTGCTGGACACGTCCCACCAGGAGGAGACCCAGAGGAAGACCCAGGACATGTTGGAGGGACGATGTTTCCCTGCTGGCCTGGGAGCGCCTTGGGATTCCTCCTGAGGACCTGGACCAGGTGGCTGTGGAGAGAGAGGGAAGTCTGGGTCTCTCTGCTTAGGCTGCTGCCTCCGCGACCCGACCCCGGATAAATGGAAGAAGATGGATGAATGGAAAAGCAATTGTGTAGATTAACGAGGAAATAGTAAAATATATATCAGTAATAAAAATTGTTGTAACCTAAATAGTAAGCTATTCCATCTGAAATAATAGCAATATTGACCAAAACACATACCTGCAAAAATATGAATAGTTTCAATAGAAATTCCAAAAAACAGAGATATATAATATACTAGCAAAAATAATAGAGATGATGGATATTTATAAAGTAAAAATACAAGCCAAACAGAATAGATGTCTTTAGTGTGCTTTTTAAAACATCCAAATTCTTAGCTGCCCTCAGGTCTTCAGGAAGGTTTGTCCCAACTGGAGGAAGATGCCTCACCATATCATTCAGTTCTCTCTTCAGGTACCAGCAGAAGACGTTTTACTGTAGGACAGAAGTCAATCTGATAAATAGGGTGGCCTAAGACCATTATTGGCATTATTAAGTTTTAAATGCCTCTAAAAGCATCTTAACATCAATTCTAAAATGCACTGGTAGCCAGTGCAGAGACTTTGGTGTGATGTGAGCTTGGTTCTAGTCTTTGTCCAGTAGAGTTGTGAATTAGCTGTAATAGAGCTGTGGGTTTTTTTATTTTATTTAGGAATATCAGAAAGCAGAGCATTACAATAATTGTTTCTACAAGTTATAAAGGTGTGAATCAAAGTCTACATTGGACTGTTGAAGATAGGGTTGCAGTCTAACACTGTTCTTCAGATCCTAAAACTATTTTTTCTAAAAACGTTTTTAATGTAGTTTATGAACCCAATGCGTAAATTAAATGTTTGCCCTGATTTAGTTAAAGTAAATTCTTTGCCACCCTTCCTACAATCTGTAAGAAAAAGGGTCATCAGGAGACCTGATAATAAATGGAGCTGTTTATCATCAGCTATGAAAGTCAATGCCATGTCTCCTGATGACACCACCCATCACGCCACCCAACAGTAGCATATAAAGATTGGGGCCTAAAATTGAGCCTTGTGGAACACCGTAGTTTAGATCATAACACCCTGAGTAGATTTCCTATATATACAAAAACTTTCCTATGGGTGATGTATGAGCTGAACCACTTTATGACAACCCCAGTAATTCCCATCTGTCTGTAAATGATCTGATTATGAAAGGTTGGATAATTTATTTGCTGATCCCCCCGTCCATTTTTGTTCTGAGTTTCTCATTATCATTTCTTTTTTTCAGAGGTTTGGTATTTCTGGGTTCACTGTTGAATTTTTCCAACCATAAAATGTAATTTTTTAAATATATTTATGAAAAACTATTTAATCTGACAGTGTATTAGTGACTCTTAGTATTGACCAAAGTAAAACCAGCCATTTTCTGTCATCTATGTGAGGTATTAAAGTTGCTGCTCTTTGTAGAGCTTCAGTGTTACAGCTCTCATCTCACTTTTTGGGTTGCAGCTGATTTCTGTGGCAGAGCTCCTAGAATCCACAGTAAAATGGCTGCTCAGCGGTCAAAAGACAGCAGCACTCAGCAGTTGGACAGTGCTTTCAGTCTGAATGAGTAGCAGTGTTGTTTTTCCTCCTCTGTTGGACTAAATACAGGCTGTTTGCTGTCTGCTTTACTTCATGTTAAATATATTATGAACTTCATGGTTATGGAAACGTTTTTGTTTGTTTTTACAATGGTACTGTCTGTTGACATTTTTGGAAAAGCTTTTGCAGCTTTTGTCATTTCTGTTAGAACTGTACCAATGTACTTATTGCACATGATTTTTGCACCCAGCAGATCGTATTTAACCAGTAGTGATAGACAAAGGGAATTTGTGTGTGAAGATGTAGGATGTGTCTTTAAGACCTGTATGTTTGTTAACTTTTAATAAATTTCCTGTTGGATTTTAGCCATCACAGTTTGATGCTATTGCTTTGCTTCCCAAAAACCATAAAGCTAGAATATAATATTCAGAAGCCTCATGGTTGGTTCTACGTTCCTTTTTAATGGGAGGGATGAACTATTCCATAGGTGTGAAAAAAAGTCTGTTTTTATGTCTGAATTTACAAGAAGCTGTCTGACTGACCAGCAGGTGGACGTTTAAACTTCAGTTAGGTAAGATGGGGCCAGTCCTTATTAAAGTAAAATGAGGGTCAATCTTAAAATGCATCTAGTAACAGAGGGAAGCAGTGCCTGAAGTTGTGATCAAACCTTTTCATACCAGTTATGTAATCTGTAAACAATTCAGAGATTAATTTAAACTCTTTTTAAATCTCTGTTTCACTGAGAGTCTTAATTTTGGCACCAAGTCTTTCTTAGAGAAACATTAATGCAGCAGTTGTAAAAAAATGTTTCTCCAGTTTTGACGAGTAATTGTACACAGGGTCAAGGATTAAACCTTTTTCCCCCAGTATTTAAGTTTTTAGGCAAAAAAATAAAAGGAATACAAGCAATACCAATTATTCTCATCTGCACAAAGATATTTACCCTCTTCATTCCCACACTTTTCCCCTGCTGGTGTGCTTATGTGTATCTACGTACATCAGTAGATGACTTAAAGCACAAAAACTGAATTAGTAATCAACAACAAAATCAGCAGGGTAGAATGTAGTCGTGCTGAATCGTATTTCACCTGTAAATTGTTTCTCCATGCCTTTTCTTTCATTATAGGGGAATAATAAAAGCAAATAACATTAACAGAGTCTTGAGCCACAAGATTAATAGAGAATAATCCTCATGTGATTATTAGGCAAACAATAAATATATAAATGAATAGATATACATACACACATATGTATAGCAAATAAATAAAAACCAAAAGGGTGGAGCTGGAACAAGGGGCTACAAACCACCATTATGCTACTTATTTGTGTTATTTCCACATATTTTATCAATTTTTCTCAATTACTTTGAAACTTATCTTGTTCAGATCATAAAGTGTGTGTTTGTTTTTCCATCACAAAGACGTCCTGTATCTCTTTAATCCAGTTCTCTACCCTTGGGGAGTCCTTTGGTTAGCCACTTTCTAGTAAAAGCTTTTTTCCTTGTTAGTACTAAATATTATACATGTATTAATCTTCAGTACTTTTTACTGTCTCTGGTCTTAACCCCCAAAATAGGAACTCAAATCCCGACAGAATCAATATTTTCCTATTTTTTTCCATATTTATTTTAACTTTCTCCCAATACTTTGAGACAACTGGGCAATTCCAAAACAACAGTTGTTTGCTTTGCCACTGGACCTCCAGCACGAGGTGTTACCTGTTGGGGGAATTGCTTGGGCTGGAACGTCAAAATATTTACACTTTCCACCCAAATACTCTCCAGGACAAAGCAGATGCATTTTTCAATGTTGCATTTCTATTTTCCCCCATGAGTCTTGGTATTGAAAGGTTGCCCTCTTTTAGCCATTTCTCCCTTATGTATGTCATGTTCCCTCCATCCATCTCTTGTAACATCTTATAAATCTTTGTTTCCACAACTAAGGTGTGATTTGTAACTAAGTATAAATATCTTAACTAAACATAATAGTATTTTGTAATTCTTTCCTTTTTTATATTTTCTCCAAGATTTCTCTAAGCTGCACAAAGTCAAAAAGGTCTTTAAGGTCTTGGAAGGTTCGTACTGAACGTCCCTCATAGAGATCACTATGTGTTGTTACTAACCATCTTATTTGGCAGGAAATCTGAATCACATCCTGCCCATTTAATCAACCGATATGCCTCTTCAAGTTTGTTTTTGCTAATTACTTTGTGCCGTATCCATGAGTTTGTATCTTGTAGATGAGTGATCTGCCCTGTATCCCCTATAATAGCTTCTGATTGAATGTCACTGGAAATTTGGCATTCTGTCTTTCCATGTTGCATTATGCAAAGAGTTACAGATATTAGCAAACATTTTTATATGCACTGCATGATAGTTATTTTTAAGGTTTGAGATATAGAGCCCCCTATATCTTTTGTTAATTAAAGAGTCTTGAAACAGACTCATGGCTTTTTCCCTTGCCAAATAAATCGTGAAAGCAACTTGTCCACATCTTAATATTTTCCTTTTGGGAGCTCTGTTGGTATGTTTGAGAACTAGTAACAAAGTCTGGGTGACACGTTCATTTTTATTGCTTCAACCCTCTGTCCAGTTCCTCAAAAGAGCACTAGGTTCCATCTGTTCAGGTCCGAGTTGATTGTAGTGATTAGGGGGTTATAATTCTGTGCTACGATTTTGGATTGGTCTTTTGGAATCTTAACTCCTAGGTATTTAATTTGCTTTGCTTCCCAATTCACTTTAAACTCTTCTAATAGAATGTCAAAATTTGGGATTTATGGGTATTTAATTTATAGCCTGACAAATATCTGCATTCCCATACTGTTGTAATGAGCTCTGGAAAGGAGGAAGTGGGGTGTCCTAAGTATATCAGAATGTCATCAGCAAACAGGGAAATTGTGCAGTGGGGCAAAAAAGTATTTGGCCGTTAATGAAAGGTAATTTCAATACTTTGTAACGTAACCCTGGTTGGCAATGACAGAGGTCAAAGGTCACCTGTAGGTCTTCACCAGGTTTTCACACGCTGTTGCTGGTATTTTGGCCCATTCCTCCACGCAGATCTTCTCTAGAGCTGGGATGTTTTGGGGCTGTTGCTGGGCAACACAGACCTTCAACTCCCTCCACAGATTCTCTATTGGATTGAGGTCTTGAGACTGGCTAGGCCACTCCAGGACCTTGAAATGCTTTTTATGTAGCCACTCCTTCATTGGCTAGGCCAGGGGTTCTCAACTTTTTGCAAGCTGGCCCCCCAAAGCTGGTTCATTGCAGTTGGGGACCCAGTCCATAGATAGATAGATAGATAGATACAGTGGCTTGCAAAAGTATTCGGCCCCCTTGAACTTTTCCACATTTTGTCACATTACAGCCACAAACATGAATCAGTTTTATTGGAATTCCAGGTGAAAGACCAAAACAAAGTGGTGTACACGTGAGAAGTGGAACGAAAATCATACATGATTCCAAACATTTTTTACAAATAACTGAAAAGTGATGTGTGCGTAATTATTCAGCCCCTTTGGTCTGAGTGCAGTCAGTTGCCCATAGACATTGCCTGATGAGTGCTAATGACTAAATAGAGGCACCTGTGTGTAATCTAATGTCAGTACAAATACAGCTGCCCTGTGACGGCCTCAGAGGTTGTCTAAGAGAATGTTGGGAGCAACAACACCATGAAGTCCAAAGAACACACCAGACAGGTCAGGGATAAAGTTATTGAGAAATTTAAAGCTGGCTTAGGCTACAAAAAGATTTCCCAAGCCTTGAACATCCCACGGAGCGCTGTTCAAGCGATCATTCAGAAATGGAAGGAGTATGGCACAACTGTAAACCTACCAAGACAAGGCCGTCCACCTAAACTCACAGGCCGAACAAGGAGAGCGCTGATCAGAAATGCAGCCTAGAGGCCCATGGTGACTCTGGATGAGCTGCAGAGATCTACAGCTCAGGTGGGGGAATCTGTCCATAGGACAACTATTAGTGGTGCACTGCACAAAGTTGGCCTTTATGGAAGAGTGGCAAGAAGAAAGAAAACCATAAGAAGTCCCGTTTGCAGTTTGCCACAAGCCATGTGGGGGACACAGCAAACATGTGGAAGAAGGTGCTCTGGTCAGATGAGACCAAAATGCAGAACTAACATTGCACATCACTCTGAACACACCATCCCCACTGTCAAATATGGTGGTGGCAGCATCATGCTCTGGGGGTGCTTCTCTTCAGCAGGGACAGGGAAGCTGGTCAGAGTTGATGGGAAGATGGATGGAGCCAAATACAGGGCAATCTTGGAAGAAAACCTCTTGGAGTCTGCAAAAGACTTGAGACTGGGGCGGAGGTTCACCTTCCAGCAGGACAACGACCCTAAACATAAAGCCAGGGCAACAATGGAATGGTTTAAAACAAAACATATCCATGTGTTAGAATGGCCCAGTCAAAGTCCAGATCTAAATCCAATCGAGAATCTGTGGCAAGATCTGAAAACTGCTGTTCACAAACGCTGTCCATCTAATCTGACTGAGCTGGAGCTGTTTTCCAAAGAAGAATGGGCAAGAATTTCAGTCTGTAGATGTACAAAGCTGGTAGAGACATACCCTAAAAGACTGGCAGCTGGAAGTGCAGAAAAAGGTGGTTCTACAAAGTATTGACTCAGGGGGCTGAATAATTACGCACACCCCACTTTTCACTTATTTATTTGGAAAACATGTTTGGAATCATGTATGATTTTCGTTCCACTTCTCACGTGTACACCACTTTGTTTTGGTCTTTCACCTGGAATTCCAATAAAATTGATTCATGTTTGTGGCTGTAATGTGACAAAATGTGGAAAAGTTCAAGGGGGCCGAATACTTTTGCAAGCCACTGTAGATAGCCCGCCCTAGGCTATTATTTTTAGGCCCACATTATTATTATTATTATTATTATTATTATTATTATTATTATTATCATCATCATCAGTAGGCCTATTATCATTACTAGGCTATTGCTATAATTGGGAATTGGCACCAGACCTCTGCTATTAATTTATGCTTTATTATTGTTATTATTACTAGGCCTAATAATAGGCATCATCTACATTTTTTACAGAAGTTTGCAGGTAGTTCATGTTGATGTGAGACCTGAGCCTGCTTTGCCTTGTAAAGATCCTCAATTCTTGTCTCAATGTCTGATAAACAGAGCCTCAAATCATCCTGGATTTGTGCACGATTGCAGTATTTTGTTTTGAGTGCAGTCATTTATGAGAATCCTGCCTCACACAAATATGTCGACGTGAAAGGAAGGAGAATCTTCAAGGTGACGTCACAGAGTTGAGGATATTCCTGCATCAATGCTGCCCAGAATGAGGAAAGAGGGGAGGAGCTAAAGAGTTCCTTCAGTCTACTGTCACTCTTCAGCTCAGTAAGCTGCTCCTGCATATTAATAGGGTGACCATATTTTGATTTCCATCTGGCACAGTACTGAAACACTTTCAGGACTTGGCCAAGACTTTTGATTTTAACATATTTAAAGTGTGCATTCTCAATGTGGTTAGAAAAGATTAGATAAATAACAAACTTCAAAAAGGCTTTCACAAGAAGAAAATGATTTTATAATCTCTGGAAATAAATTATAATAGAAATAGTTACTCTTCTGAATTAAAAAAAGTTACCAGCAACAATATTAGTTTACTTTTTAAATTGCACTGGAGAAAAACTTAAGAAGAATCTGAAATAATCTTCTGAGAAAACAAGTATTATTTTCTTTTCACTGTAATAAAAGTAAACAGCTGCAGACTAAAAAACACAATAAAAAAATGCTTACTCTGTTTAGTTTGCATCTTCATCCTCCACAGTCAGTTTATAGATGAACTCTCACTTTGCTCAGGCTTTTTATAGTTTTTGTGCCCATGTGATCTTTGGGATATTTGCCACTTTTGTCACACAGAAACACCCATGCCAGCTCTGTGAATGGTGCACTCCACCACCCATTTGATGCGACTTGACAGTATATCTTTTGTGGTTCGTGCACGAAGCTTGTGCTTTGACTTCTTGTAAACAGCAGTAACTCGGCGCTGCGCAATTGCGTTGTGCAATGCAGGATAACCCGGGGCGGTGCGGTGCAACTCGGCGCAGAGCAGCTCGGTGCATAGCCTGCTGTCTGTGCCATCAATAAACGGATCAGAACGAGCTCGGGAGGACGTTACATGAGAGAAAGGCTGTCATAATGCATTCATCACACCAGTCAGTTTAAGCATGTTCCTATGAAAACAACAAATACCCGGACATTTTCATCAGTCTATAAATCCTCCCGGATGATCCGGACAGCACATGAAAAGTGGACATGTCCGGGGAAAAGAGGGCGGTTGGTCACCCTAAATTGACAGATCCTTTGCTGTGCACACAAACGGATCTCAAACCCACGCAAAAGAGCGATAAACCTCTTTAAAGTACCTCGCAAATTTTTCTCATTGCTGACAGGCGCTGATTGAAATAGGGAGGAGAAATCGTGTGACGTGCCTGCATCAGTGATAAAGTCTACAAGGCTGGGGTTCTCTGACTGATGCGGCCATAGAGGTCTAGTTTTTGTGTGAAGGCGTGCACTTTGTCTGCAAGGAGCAAAATATGAGTTTCGCGGCCTTGCAAAGACAGTTTAAGGACATTCAAGCGGTCAAATATAGATCAAATAGGACAGAGACGCAAGCCACATATAGTGTCATCCAGATACTTCACCAGATCTGATTTGATTTCTGTCTAAAACCACTTTACCTCCTCTCACAGCTCATACAACCGCTGTAACACGCGCCCCCCCCTGGAGAGCCAGAGAACTTCAATGTGACTCGCTGAAACCGCTGAAACCGCTTATCACCTGCATTTGCGTTCACGATCGACAAACAAATCAAATTTGTTCAAAACTTCTTTTTTTAAAAATCAGTCCAAACACATTTTAATTTCTATTCAGGAGTTATTTATATACAAAACTAGAACTTTTTATAACAGTAGTTTAATAATAATTTTTTTTTTGCAAATTTTCTTTTTCAGTTTTTTTCCTCCCATCCTGTAGCCTACTGGCGCCTCCCCAGGGGCGTGTCCGCGCCCCCCCACCGGTTGAGAGTCACTGGCCTAGGCGATGTGTTTGGGATCATTGTCATGCTGGAAGATCCAGCCACGTTTCATCTTCAATGCTCTCACTGATGGAAGGAGGTTTTTGCCCAAAATCTCACTATATACCTCATTCATCCTTTCCTTAATACGGATTAGTCGCCCTGTCCCCCTTTGCAGAAAAGCAGCCCCAAAGCATAATGCTTCCACCCCCATGCTTCACAGTGTGTATGGTTTTCTTGGGATGTAACTCAACATTCTTCCCCCTCCAAACACGGCGAGTGGCGTTTATACCAAAGAGTTGTAGTTTGGTCTCATCTGACCACATGAGTGGTAGTTTGTTGGCTCACACTGCAGGCATTTAGGAACAAAAAGAAAAATCAAAATTCAAACATCTTAACGGATCTGGAACCGGACGTTAAGGAATAAACCCTAGTAACGAGTGGAGGATAGAAAAGCTTCCTAAAGAAGGAGTAACAGGTCTGTGAGTGTCAGGATCTGGCTGTGTGTGTGTGCGATGGAAGAGTCCCTTTCCTCCCTGAAAAGGTTTGAAAGGTGGGCATGTCCGGGCCTCTGCATTCCATGCACCTGTGGAGGATTTCCTCATCAGGCTGAGAGGTTTAAAAGAAGCTGCAGCATGTCTCCTCTTTGCTTGATGGTCCAACATCTTTGGTAAAGTCTAGCCAGAGATCCTATGTGTCTAATCCTGACCAATGTTCTCTTTGAGTAGTTCTTTAAGCTAGTGGTGCTGTGTTGTCACTCATCTCGCCTCCTTGTCTTCTCCAGGTGATAGCAGATCCCGGCTTCAAGCTCAGTCTCAAAACTGTTCCATGAAGAACCCCAGGACTGTGGCTTCTCCCCTCTCAGCCGAACTCCTGCCTGCCTGTTCTCCAACATTCATCCTCACCCACCTGCCTTCCC
Organism: Valencia hispanica; assembly: GCA_963556495.2. Lineage (NCBI taxonomy): Eukaryota > Metazoa > Chordata > Actinopteri > Cyprinodontiformes > Valenciidae > Valencia > Valencia hispanica. The sequence goes on along the minus strand of OY747717.1, from coordinate 45,998,185 downwards.
CAGGATTCTAATCTCACCTCCACTGCTACCATCTTCATAATCATCTCCAGACCGGACGGAACCCTTCAGTCATCCACACCCCTTCGGATCAGTAAGCCATAGTAACTTCCCTCACCTGTAATTCTGCACATCCCTCCTCCTGGCTGAAGGTACCCGCTGTCTCCCCGTTTCAGATGAATGCTGCTGATCCATCCTGATTTTCCCTGGCTCATAACTGACTTTGATCCAAAATTACAAAATAAATCAACTGAACCGTATACTCTGAGTCAGCTTGTTGTTTCTGCATGTGGGTCAGAAAACTCCAGCCCGCTATGACAGTGAGGGCCAGAGCTTGTTTGTTGGTGACAGATGCTTATTTTCTGCACCAGTGTACAAATTAATTCTTTAAAAATCATACAATGTGATTTCCTAGATTTTTTATTTTTACATTGTCTCACAGTTGAAGTGTACCTATGATTCTTAAGTAGGAAAACCTGCACAATCGGTGGCTGCCAAATACTTTTTTGCCCGACTGTATCTGTTAATGCTGTACTTGTTCTTGCTTTACTCTTGCCACTCAGTCTGACATCCAAAAAGGGGCTGGTCAGGGCCGTCACAAAAAGGCAAGCAAACGGGGCCCTGAGCTGGCCTGGGGGCTGGTGTTCCTATTAGGCTCCTACTTTCATTAAAATGCATTTTCAATTTTAGATGAGAGCACAGAACCTCCCTTTGCCTCTCAGGGGACCTCATGTTCCATGACAACCAAGTGCAGAAATATTCTGCTTCTTTAGTTATCATCTGGGAGTTTTTATTTTCCTTGACTCTTGTTTACCCTCCCTGTTTTCTGTTTCCTCTGATGTTAATCTCTAAGTAAGTGATGTGACTTGCTGCCTTGTTGAAACGAATGAAGTATTCAACAGAGAAATCCAGATAGGTCAGATTTCAACCTCCATCCTTTGTATGGCTATGAGCCTTCTACCACTCCCTGGTCTGTCCTGCTTTGTTTAACAAAATCAGCAAAGTGTTGAGCTTAGTTTGCTTCCAAGCTTCAAGTCTAAACCATGTGTAACAGAGTCAGTTGACATACCTGTTTAATGAGTCTGTGAAGATCTAACCCAGTCTTCTATATAAAGAAAACAAGTGATCACGGAATAATCAAACATTGTTCTGTTTAAACTTCGTTTTGCTCAATGGTTGTGTCATCTCTCTGGATTTGTTCATGTTTCTGCAGCCATCTGGGCTTTGTGAAGCTGAAGCAGATACTCCCACATACAAAGAAGCATTGCAAAATGTTTTAACTATTAAAACGAATCGGCAATAACATTGAGTTTAAACTAAATCCAAAAAACCCCTCCATCAGTAGAACTCCTCTCTATGGCATCTCAGAGATGTCTTCAAGATTCACAAAGTTCATAGTTGGATTGTATCGGACTGTTGGAACTGGACTTGTATCAATCAGTATTGAACTGAATAAATTTAGACAAAGTTGAGAATGTAAATTGGACCGGGTGTGTGTGTGTGAGTGTATATATATATATAAAATATCACTCTTTTTCTTACAGTTTGACATTAAATCACATTAAGTCTTTTATCTTAAATAGTAAATTAGGATAACCAAAACTTTTCAGTTGCCAAATCCTAGAACGCCTGTCAACAGGTTCGAGGTATAAATACCTCGGAGTTCACCTTGACAACAGGCTGGACTGGAGGCGCAACAGTGAAACAATCTACAAGAAGGGACAGAGCAGACTGGACTTCTTGAGGAAGCTTAGGTCCTTCAAGGTTTGCAGCAAGATGCTGCAGATCTTCTACAAGTCTGTTGTGGAGAGTGTAATCTCTTCAGCCGTCATCTGTTGGGGTAGCAGCATCAGAGCCAGGGACTTAAAAAGGCTCAACAACTTGATAAAGAAGGCTGGTTCTGTTCTTGGGACAACTGTGGAACATCTGGAGATAATGATGCAAAGAAGGATTCTTCACAAAATAAACAAAATCATGGACAACCCTGAGCATCCTCTTCATCAGACAGTCATACAACAACAGAGCGTCTTCAGTCGGAGGCTTCTTCAGTTTCGCTGCAATACAGACCGCTACAGGAAATCCTTCCTGCCCACAGCCATCATCATCTACAACAACTCCTTAAAGAATTAATTATATGAGCTATACCAACACTTAATTTCCCTCTGGGATCAATAAAGTATTTTTGAATTTGAACTGAATTGAATTGTCCAGGTGAACTCTGAGGTATTTATACCCCTCAACCACCTCCACTTCTTCTCCCATGATGGAAACAGTGTTTGACTTATCCCTGTTTCTTCTGAAATCTACAATCATCTCCTTTGTTTTGTTCACATTCAAGGTGAGACGATTGTTTTCACACCATGTCACAAAGCGGTCCACCAGCTCTCTGTATTCAGGTTCTTGTTCATCTCTGATACACCCGACAATTGCAGAGTCATCTGAGTATTTCTGCAGATGACAGGTCTCTGATTTGTACTGGAAGTCTGAGGTGTACAGAGTGAAAAGGAATGGTGAGAGTACGGTCCCCTGTGGTGCTCCTGTGCTGCTGACCACCTGGTTTGACACGCAATTCTTCAGTCTCACAAACTGGGGTCTGTTGGTCAGGTAGTCATTGATCCAGGCGATTGTTGAGGGCTCCACCTGTGTCTTCAGGAGTTTCTGACAAAGCAAATCAGGCTGAATTGTGTTAAATGCACTGGAGAAATCAAAGAACATGATCCTCACAGTGCTCCCTGCTTTGTCCAGATGACAGTGGGTTGGTTGAAGCAGGTGGATGATGGCATCTTCAACTCCAACTCCACAACGATAAGCAAACTGCAGTGGGTCCTGATACGTTCTTGTTTGCTTAGTCAGGGGTGCCAACAGGAGTCTCTCCAGGACCTTCATGATGTGGGATGTCAGGGCAACAGGTCTAAAGTCATTGATGACTGATGGGTGAGTTCTCTTTGGTACTGGAACAAGGCAGAATGTCTTCCACAACACTGGAACCTTCTCCTGAGTTAAGCTAAGGTTGAAGAGGTGCTGCAGAATCCCACAGAGCTGCTCTGCACAGGCCTTCAGGACTCTGGGGCTGACACCATCTGGACCTGCAGCCTTGTTCCGGTTCAGTTTCTCCAGCTGCCTCTTCACCTGACTTTTGGAGACAGACAAGTGGGAGGGGGAGGCAAAGGGGGTAGCAGCATATCCTGACTTGGTTGAAGTCAAACTTGTGGAATCAGAAGAGTCCATGGCTGAGGTGAGGGATAAAACATCTGAGGTGTAACAGGAAAGCTGTTGATCAGAGGAGTGTGGGATGTCTGTTTGGCTGGGAACAGGAGAGGAGGATGCTGAGCTAGTTCCTGAACTGAACCTGTTGAAGAATATGTTCAGTTCATTGGCTCTGTCCAGGCTTCCATCTCTCCAGTCCTTCCTGTCCTTAAAGCCTGTAATCTTTCTCATTCCTGACCAGACATCTCGGATATTGTCCCTGTCTCTGATCTTGACTTTAAGTTGATTCTGTATATTCTTAAAAAAATTCCCTGTCTCCCTCCCTGAAGGCTCTTTTTTTCTTGTTTAGCAGTTCCTTCAGGTCACTGGTGATCCAGGCTTTGTTATTAGGGAAGCATCTCACTGTTCTGGTGGGGATGATGTTGTCTGAACATCATCCCCACCTGAAAAACATGGCATTGTAGGTGTATGCAATCTTCTGACCTTGAAAAAAAGTAAAATTCTCCAGAAATCATTTAGGTAATTCTAACTGACCTAAAACAGAAAACGTTGAGTCTGATTTAGTTTAAGGATAAAAATTCTATTCAGTGAATGTATTGGGTTTATGTTAAACCTGGTGAAGCAGAAGAGCAACCATTGTTGGAGTGAAGTTGCTTTAGCTGCATTTGTTTTTTTAACGGTGCCTTGCCAGAAAGCAGATGGTATTTTAGGAGCTTTGTGTAAAAGGCAGTGCATATTTAAAAGTTATTGTTGGCTTTCTTTATTATGCAAGACTGAAGTACTATAGTAACATATGTGGTTATATATATATTAGGACCTTTATACCACACCTTCTGTATCTTTGCACCGACTGGGCAGGATGCTGAATCAATTCACTGGTTTAGGTTTCATAGTAAGTGAGTCAATGGAGACACAATGAGAGTTATTAGCAAATGTGAATGTTATCCTTTTTAAATGCCAACAATTACAAACCAAGACCATACAAATATTTCAAACAAAATAAATTATTCAACTCTAATCACCAGTTGACCCAGTACAATTTGAATCCTTATCATGCTGTATATAGTTGATCATTTATCTGCTGAAGGCTAAGCCGTATTGTCTTCTGGTCTAAACAGAGAATATTCTATGACAGTAATAGATCTCTGGTAAACCCCACAGATATATATATTGTTCTGCACTTCCTGTGTCAGATTATGTATCCTGAGAAGTGAATCAATATTCAGGTCACTAATTCAGAGGCCTGACAGGAAGTGCTCCCCCACCGATACCATTACTGGTATTAATTCTGTCTGAGGATGGGATAGGGTCACCGGAGTGTCAGTGCTCAGTATGGTGATAAACTGACCTTTTAGACTCTCCTCGTCCTCCCACCCTCCCAAACACCACCTTGGATTTTTCCTTTATCCTATTTATAAGTCTGCAGTCTTGGTGGGGGGTGGGGCTTGGGAATTAATTGGTTTGATGAGGATCTGGTGGCTTTATATCACACTTGCAGCTGATTTTACAGAGAACAGTAAGCACATCTCCTGAACCCATGTATCCAACTATTTTCCAGTGGACTGTGGCAAATGTTCTTAAATTGTATGTTGATGAACATCAATATTTTATGTCCAATAAATTTATTAGTTTGTCATAGTTTCTGACCCATTAGCTGCTAGCGGTCACAGAAAGTCCTGCTGTTGTGGGAATATTCAACAACTTTTTAAAATAAGACCTGGGAGACTCTTCTCTATAGATGGTATACATTAAATATGGTAACATTTGAAATATTTTTAACTTCAATATCTTTAAGTTGTAATTATTTTTTCAATTAACCTATGCCTATATGGCATTCATGTGTATCATATGTCGGCTTCATTGCTCTTTCCCCACCCTTTCAGTATAATCAATGGGGAGTGGTGCTGGAAGGGGTGGCTTCAGCGGTTTGGCTGTCTGTGATTCGCTGACATGCACTCTAATTGGATAATGTTGGAACTTGCTTAGCTGGATGCTTTGTGCTTGGATTGGGAGCAGCCTGCAAAGACAGGAAGTGAGGCAGAGAGGGAGGAGGCCAGAGGCAGCTGTGCACTCCAGTTGGAGAAAAAAGACAGAGAGAGGAGGAGTGAGAGAGGAAAAAAGGGGAGTATCCAGCCTCCTCTGACCCACTGTGCTACTGCAGCCCCCCTCCCTCTCTCTAGGATTCTCTTTCTTTCCCTTTCCCCCTTACTCATCTATTTCTTTGGCTGCACTGAGAGGAAGGACACCTGCCGCTCCCTGATGATTCAGCCTTTTAGCGACTTGGAGCACTTTAGAGCAGACAGCATGTCCGTCCTGCCACTGCAGTGCCTGGCCAGCCTGTCCTTGATGATACAGTTACTGCAGCCGGCCCATCACATCGACACCGCCCCTTCTCTTTCCCCTGCCAAAGTCTTCAGGTGAGTCACAACTACTTTTCCACCTTCGCTCACGATTCAACCAAATAATATATTTTTTGCCTGCAGATAAATTGACTCCTGTACAACTCCATGACTGTGTGTGTCGTTAAAAACGTGATTAAAGAGCTGGTTTTCCTTGGATGCAGGTCGTCTTCCTACCTCGTGGACTGCTGTCAAGCTTTCACTCTCTGAAGGGCATTTTTTTTTACTGTCCTCTGAAATCTGTCCTCTGACTCTGCAGCCTCATGTTGGAAAGCCTCCTCATAGACTCTAGAGGCAGACCACGGTTGTGTGATGCCCTGTTTTAATGGTTGAAGCATTCAGAGACACTTCATCCAGCAGTTTACAAGGATGACTGAGGGAATGGAGGACTACTCTGCAGGACCAGCTCCATCTCCTGAAACAGCCTCCCCCACTGGCCCGCCTCCTGATACTGGACCAGTCCCAGAGGAGAAACCAGAGGAGACGGAGGCAGCTGGTGAGAGCGGGGATGAGGGTGTAAAGGGAATTACAGAGGAAGGTAGCGCCGATGGGGAGCATGAGGGCACTTTGGGAATTGTGCCTTTGCCTGCGACCTGCTGTGTGTGCATAGAGATGGAACAGATTAATAATTGTCTGCACTCTGAAAAAATCTGCATTCTGCCCATCCTGGCCTGCCTTCTTAGCTTAGCTCTTTGCACTGCTGGACTCAAATGGGTCTTTGTGGATAAGATCTTTGAATACGAACCGCCCACTCACTTAGATCCTAAACCCATCGGACAGGACCCAATCATTATATCAGTTAACCCCACACTTGGAATCACGGTCTCAATTCCTCATTCAGCTCCCTCTACTGTCTCCCTGACCACTACCATCGCTATTACACCAGGACATCCTGACGTTTTTGGGAAAGAGAAATCTACAGTCGGGCCGTTTGTGCCTCAATCTCCACAAGTGACATATCCTTCTGTGACCCTGAAATACAACGCTGAACGTTCTCCTGTTCCGAAGCAGAGCTCCAACCCACAAACAACACAAGGCAAACTCCTTCAAACTATCTGTAAGTATCCCAACATTCTCTTCAGGTTAGGGAATAGATGAATGGTGTTTGGCAACACAGTGCAACCTGAAACGGTCATTTCAGGTACAGCAGACTAAACTCCACGTTCTTCTAAAAAGGTTTTAAATGTTTTTTTGTCCTCTGAACACCCGATTGTCTCTTTATCTGGCAGGTTGATGACTGTAGCGATTGTAGAGTGGCTTTGGTCTGGACCAGAGATCTGCAATCCCTGGTCTAGAGGATGCACTCAGAGATAGCTCATTGTTCTGTAGACGTGTTCTGTCAGCTGTTTAAAGAATTTCCTTTGAAAGACAACAGGCTGTGACATGCAGAGTGTAGCATTGCACCCTCCTAACTGTTACTACACACGTAGGTGTGTAGGACGCAACAGATGAACAGGTTCCAACTGCTACTCCAACCTCCACCACTGATTCCGATCCAATTCTGTAAACAGAAACTATTAAAATACTGTTTGGAATATATCTGGTATCACACCAACTTCATTTTTTTCTTTGGAAGCTTCCAAGTTCAGTGAAAAGAGATGGAAGTTTCCGTAGAGATCATGAGAGCTTGTCAGAATTTCCAGAACTCTGAGGAAAAGGTGTCAAAGTTTCATTTCTAAGCTCATTTATCACAGGAGCAGCTGGAAGGGAAGGGGCACTTCTTTTTACCTTTTCTTGGATGTTACCAAGTCAACTAAAAACAAAAAAACTGGAAGGCTGCTCGTGTCACAAATCGGACTTGGTAAGTCCAAATCCAAGATGGCTGCATCATGCATAATTCAGTAAAAGCACAATGAAAAGATTGCTGCTTGTAACTCCCCGACAGTCAGTCAGACACAGTACTGTGAAACATCCATTTATAATCAGTCCTTTTTATGTTTGAATGCTTAAACTGGAATTCTATTAGTTACCCTGATCACTGAGTGAAATGATCGGGAAATCCAGCAAAAAGTTGGAATATCACTATGGTGTCCTCTCCATGTCCAAGTTATGCTGCCAGTTTCACAACACATGTTTTCTGAAGGGACAAGTCCAAATCATACATCATGAAATCATTCTATCACAATTAATTTACAGTTGAGCCCAAAATTGTTCATACCCCTGTACATATTTAGTTATTTTCTTACAACCAAGAAGTTTGTTTCTGATAGGAAATAACATAGACGTCTCCTGATAGATTATCTTTTCTTTTTTTTGTCCTTTATTTATACGGGTTTGTCTCTGAGACTTAATGTCTCATTTGCAAGAGAGACCTGTTTAAAACATACAATACACACAATTTAATTACAAGTTCATCATGTAAAAAGGGCGTTTGAATTTTAATTATATTTCAATAACTAATGAGAAAGTCTTCATTGGCATTACAGCATTCAAGTCCTGAGCAGCTTTTTGCTTAGTTCCTCTGGTTTTTAATTGATTTTTCTTTGGTGATGGACTCAAAGTCTGTGAGGTCGGGAGGTCATCTTACCATCACCCTAATCTTTAGCTTCCTCCACAGATTCTCTGTCAGATTTTAGTCAGGAGTCCGAAACACTAATATCTTTCAGTCAGAAGAAACATGTTGGTAACATTAAAGGATTATTTTGAACATAATATGAATGAATATGAATAATTTTGAAAATTTTAAAAGTTATGTGTGAGTAAGCTTAGTTGATTTTATCGAGTCACTGACTTTGCAGCATTCTCTCCTCCTGAGCGAGCATGTGGTGATGGAGGAAAGGAAAGAAACATCCAGCTCCATATGAGCGGCCATGTGCCACCGTCATCTAAACAACGATTACTGTATCCTGCACTCTATTTGCCTGAAATGTCATAGTATGGATCTAGGTACGAGCTGCTTGAACTGACAACACACCCAGTTTATTCCAGTAACAAACCAGAAAACCAGAAGGATGGACTAGCTGTTGGCCTCACTGACCAGGCTAATTAGTATTTTTCAGGCAGTTACAGTGCATTTCTCTGTGTTTTACTTCATATTGTGTGGCGCAGGATTATATATGCTACTGAAATACAAACCATCAGGAGTGTAGAAAACAGGGCATACATGCAATCTTCACCAAGGTTTGTATGATTTGCAGCTTTACTGGACTCTAGAGAAAAACCTCTCACTTTCCAGTTTAGAAATACAACTTCAGCACATTTTCCAGTTGATATTTACAGCTAAAAATGGAACACACCATTCATCGTAAAGCAACACCAGTTTTTCAACATTCATAATATATTTCCTAGACCCTTGTGATGTTACATCGACTTCAATAGGTTGAATGACACGCATGCCATAGCCTGACGGGGTCTGTATCGCTTTTACTGGCACTACGTAACTTCGGGGCGCGGGTAGTAACCTGTGCACAAAAAGAACTACAAAATTCGAGTGCTGCTTAACGGCATACCTCACTTCTGCCCCCCTATCCACTTTCAAATAAAGGCCCCTGTGGCCACAAAACCTTTAAAAAAAGCATTAGCCAATTAGCTGCTATAATGACGCTGGCTTGTAAACGTGAGCTACACCATCTTTTGGCGTTTGAAAAAAACAAACAAAAAACATGAAATTGTATTCATTCATTCTTTTGCAAACCTATAGAATGAACTACAAACAAATACTTTATGAAGTTTCTTCTGATTCATAGTTTTTTGTAAAGCATACCATGTGTTTCTAGCCACGGACCAGATTGCAGTAAACCTTCATGTATACTGGAAAAACATCATCATTAAGTAGTCACGCTATTACATTTGTTAATTTCAACTTTATTAAATGAAGAATTATACCTACTAAAATTTGGAGTTTACCTCGAATGATTGCTATTGTGTGTGTGTGTGTGTGTGTGTGTGTGTGTGTGTGTGTGTGTGTGAGCTTGTTAGCTCTAAGACCAAAACCACCACGAGCCTCAATCTGTCTGCACAGAACCTGTGGGTGCTGGAAAGGTCCTGCACAACTGTAAGCAATGTGCAAGCTCCCTGAAACGTGTGGATGAATAGTTCCAGTCTTATGAATAAGTAAAAATCAATAAATGATGCATGACACTAACTGAAACCCTGGGCTCTGATATGGAGACACTTCCTGTTTTCTGTCTGTGCTCCATTTCAAGGTCAGAGCCTGCTGGAAGCTAATTGATGCTGCCTCCTTCCCTGTGCCGCCAGAAAAAAACAGCACAGTAATGCTGTCTGTCTGCCTGCGGCTTGCCACCATGATGTTTCTGTTGTGGTGGTCACCTCACTTTCTGATTTATTATCCTCTGAGTGCGTTAGATCATCTACAGTGATGATGATGCTGGTGGTAGTTTCTGTATGACTCAGTCAGGGTGAAAACGTGTTGGTTCCACAAGCAGTGAACATGTCACAACTATTTCTGTAGAAGAAAATTTCTCCGGGACTAGCTAATATGGGAGATCGTTCTGTTAAAAAAATACAGGCATGATTTTCATAGCCTAAAATTGTATGCTCTTAATTTAAATACTTTATTTACCCATGAAAGACTTAGTGAAATTGAACATGTCAATAAGGGTCCCCTGTTAGGGTCATACACTGGGGGCTAACAGCATCCTGGATAATAATCCTGAGAGCCTCAGCTGAAATGTAAAAACATTTAGATGGCTTTAAGATTAAAATATTACATTCAGCACAATAAAAAAAACTTTTTAGTAAAGAAGTGTGGGCTTAAAGAAAAGTATCTTTATTGCCTGCTTAAAGGTTACTTTCAAACTGTACTTTTAAAATGACAAATGACTCATCGGAGCGCAAATTCTAGTTTATTGAATATGACTGTATATATAAATCTAAGAAATGACTTTTGAATGTTCATTTAGGTTTTACTCTCACCAAAGTGTTTCTTTTTCTACAGTCTTTTGATGCATGTTGGACTAGAATGGCTTCTTTAAGTAAGAAACCAATGTGTTGCAGTAGTGATGACATCATCAATCAGCTCTTTCTGCTATTGGACAATAGACATGGGCAGTACTGACAAAGAAGAATGATCAGAACATGTTTCCATTCTCCTCACCTGTATGACACGGCCAGGCTTTGGAACAGTGTTGTGTCCAGTTAGAGGTCACTTCGTTTCTACCATCACCTGCTGTCAGCACTGCAGACTCTGGTTCAGGATTCACATGATGAACACTTTTACAAATTTGTTTCCAATTCACTTCTCATCTAGATGGTAGCAGCTGCCCCACCTGTTACCGACGCTGTTTCATACTGACCCAGCATTTTAGATTTTAACAGACTCTGAGCAAGCAAAAACATTGGCTTTGCTGAAAATGTTAGCATTCCTCATATTAAATATAAAGAAAATGACTTCCAATGTAATGTCTATTTAATTCACAAAATCTCTGTTCAAGTTTTAAAAATGGCTCTTTAATGTTGTCAGTAACACATAGCTCAGAATTATGTAGTTTAACAAACAAACATGCAAACATTCCTGTAAAATCAAGGCATTCATAAAGCCTGAAGATGTACAATTTAGCTGTCACTTTAAAGGATTACGAAAGGTTTGACGCAAAGAGCTCTAGAGAAGATCTGCATGGACGAATGGGCCAAAATAGCAGCTACAGTGTGTGAAAACCTGGTGAAGACCTACAGGTAATGTTTGACCTCTGTCACTGCCAACCAAGGTTACATTACAAAGGATTAAGGAAAACTTTTGTTATCGAACAAAGACTTGTGTTCTGCACCATTATACAAATAAATTCTTTAGAAATCATAAAGTGTTTTTATTTTTTACACGTGTCCTGTCTGGGAGTGTGAATCTCAGAATTGGTGTCTGAGTACCAAGTAGAAGCCCAACAGATTTACTATCACAAGTGGAGCACTACAGCTTTTGCTATATAGTTCTCTGCTTGATATATATAAGAAATCCTTATTAGAAATTACTGTGGGTTAATTGTTTTTTTTGATGCGCCAGAGACACAGAGAAAAAAGAAAGAAAGAAATGCATCCCTTTGCTTCCACCAATATGGGTCACCATGGTAATAGTCTATTTCAGTTCAGTGGCAGAGTTGTCAGCCTGCAACCCAGAAATCATGAGTTCGATTCCAGCTTCCACCTGCTACATGTCGTTGTGTCCTTGGGCAAGACACTTCACCTACCCGCCTACTGGTGTTGGCCAGAGGGGCCGATGGCGCGATATGGCAGCCTGGCTTCTGTCAGTCTGCCCCAGGGCAGCTGTGGCTATAATCATAGCTTGCTTCCACCAGTGTGTGAATGTGAGAGTGAATGAATAATGGAGTTGTAAAGCGCTTTGAGGGTCTCGAAAAGCACTACATAAATGCAAGCCATTATTATTTTGGAAAATGTTCAGTGTTAGTTTTCTAAAATAGATTTTATGCAGTGTGCATGTTGTATGAAACGGCCTTATCTGACCAAATCACCGTCTTCCACATGTTTTCCGTGCCCCCTTTGAGTTTCTTTATTCCACCATTCCATAAAGGCCAGCGTTGGGGATTAGACAACTGACATGGTGTTTAGATTGAATGCAGTAATTGTTGGGTTTGTCATAAAATGGGAGTCACTGGTGAACCCTGTGGAGCTAAACTAACAACACATGGTGCTGTACTCAGTTCCTCCTCAGCAGAGTCCAGTGCAACAGTGGATTATGTTCATCTGCAAAGCTGCAAAATGCTGAGCTGTGTCTCAGCAACGCCTCTAAATTGTGTTGGTCACATTTCAATGAAATATAAATCTGATCTGAAATAGAACACCTTTATACTAAAATCCAAATTAGAAAGATGAGTCACAGCATGCTTTTGACAATTCAGAATAAAATGAACAATAAAAACAGTAGTTCCTATGCTTGCTTTTTCTAACATGTAAATGTTGCTTATAATTTTAAAAAGTTTTAATGTCAGCCAGAGATACCCTGACTAAAAACAAAATAGCAGTTTTCAAATGAGGATTTTATTTGTTACACTATCCGAACCTACTGAGCCAATCCTCCCTTCTTTAATCAGAAATTAACAGTGATAATCCATGGCGGTATATTGGGGTAATATTCCCAATATACGGCGTGTCTGGATGAGAAAAGAAAGAAAGAAAGAAAAAAAAGAAATCATACAATGTGATTTCCTGGATTTTTTTTGTTTACATTCTGTCTCTCACAGTCGTGCAGAGACCTTTGGAGGGACGAGTGCTCATAGTTAAAAAAAGGGCACATAGAACAAGTTTTGCAACACCTTGCAACAACATAACATACTATACCCTCCTGATTAATAACCGATATTACAGCTGGGCTGTGTTGATCTGAGACAGTAGACATTGAAAAGACCATTGGAGAGCTGGTAGCTGATTAAATGAATATTATAAAGTACATTATGAAATCAGTTGCTGCTGTGTCTTGCTGAATCAAGCCTAATATTTGACTGGTTAACCTCCACAGTAACTCAGCTGCAGAGAACTTCAAAGATCAAAACATCTCAAAAGGGCTAACTCTACTTTTCTATAGTAGTGTCAGCAACTCTGAGAGATTTATATTTTTAAAGTGGAGAGATAAATAAATGTATATATTCAACCCACACCAATGAGGTAAAAATAATAATAAAATTTCAAACAATTTAAACATAAAATAAGATATTTATTTATTTATTTATGATAAGAATGGATTAATTTATTTGACAAATGCATTTCAAGTTTTATTACAATTTTCACATGTATCAATACCAATTTTGTGACATTTTCATTTATTGTATTGCGGCACGTCTGGCTTTCCATACTGCTGCGGCCCAAAGTGTTGATACAGAACTTCTAAGCTACTGTTTATGTACCATTTTTAGATATGAGCTGCAATGGCTATGGGCTGAACCTTTCTTTACAGCAGTAACTTCATTCCATTCACGGTTGCTTTTCTTCAGCCCAGATCTGGTGTGCAGTGATGATGTAACACCAGCTCCTGATAGTAACGTTAGGTGAAAGGAGCGGCGTACGAACCAAAGGTAGGCTGTACCTGCGCTTTGAGGCGTGTTCCTCAGGTGAAAGTCACGAAAGTCATGAAAGTGATGGAGGCTGGCTGACCCAGGGCAGAGGGACTGACTGAGGCTGTGTTGTTTTTCTCTCCCAGCCTGTAGCGGACTGAACAGTTTGTAGCTACCGTGTTGGAGCAGACTAATAAACTGAAAGTCTGAAGTTTTATCTGCGGCCAAACCACTTCTGTGTTTGGGAAAGGGGGGGGGGTGTTGTGCCACAGCTAGGTAGGTTTAGGCTATGAATAATTTCTTAGGGCAATTATTAATAAGATTAATAATTTTATGTAAAAATAACCAAGTTTGGGGCACCACCTGGATTCCAGTAATATCAATAGCCAAATTGTTCAGTCTCAGTTTATGTTTATGATTACCTCCCTGATAAGGCTGAGATAATTAAACAATAGATGAAGGAATAAGTTCATGGCGTTCTTTGAACAGCAAGTTACTACACATGTAGGTGAAATAACAACGGTTTTCCAAAATACAAGAGTTTATTACAAAAAGAATTCAACTTTCAGTTAAAAATACTTAATGAACCGATTCAAATCCTAAGTAGATGCATCGAGCAAATCAATGAATGGATGTGTCATAACTTTCTCCATTTGAATAGAAACTAAACAGAAGTAATTACTTTTGGGCCTAAAGAGGAACGATCAAGAGTCAGCACACAGCTTCAGTTAATCCAGCTAGAAACTACTGATCAGGCCTGAAATCTAGTTGTAGTAATGGACTCAGACCTGAACCTCCAGGGTCACATAAAGGCAATAACAAGGTCAGCGTTCTATCACCTGAAGAACATTTCTAGGATTAAAGGTCTGATGTTGCAACAGGACATCAGAATCAACAGGAATCATCTTGTTGTTGAAAGTGTGCTATACAAATAAAATTGCCTTAATCAACAAACTCACTAAGCTAGTAACCCACAACTAAACCACTAAGAAAAGAATAATTTATAATAAAACTAACACCCAAAAGTAAACAGTAAAAGTGATAAATATGCACAGAAATAGAAACAATTACCAATAAATTGATAGTGATTTCAGAATGAATATGTTTGCTTAGGAACCAAGGCTTTTGTGTTTAGTTTAAGAGTAATCAGCACCTTCTGGTTTGTTTTCAAACCACTAATTCACAATGCTAAGCAGAAGTGAAGAAAAACATTATTTGGAAGAAGTAATATTTCAATAAACCATTCGCTGAATTAGAAATCAATAACTTCATGGAGAATTGATTCTATTTTATGGATCGGTCACCGCAGTGATTGATCTAATTTATTTATTTAGACTTTATCTTGACGTTAACGGCCTCACACGGGGGGAACCAATTATGTTGATTTAATTTAGTATTTTGACATACTAAGAAGGCGGTTTCAAAAACGACTTAAAAGATTAGTTTTGGTGTTTAACTATCTGTTTTAAAGTCGATCTCTATTTTGGATACCATTAATGGCAGTCTTTATTGTTCATGAAGCTGAGCAGTCAAAGGCGGGCCCACGTGGTTAGCTAAAGCATGTAGCCTACAGCTAACTCATGTGGAGACGCCTAAAGCCGCTCTGGTTCATTTACTAAACACCAAACAGAGGAAAACTGTCGGATTGAGTAACTCAGGTTGCAGGATATAAAACAACTTTCCATCGGAAACCTCAAAAATCACTGTTTAAACCACAAGGCCGACCGGCCTGTTTGTACCCAAACAATAAATGAAATCTTACACAAAGTAACAAATCACAGTGAAAACAAACAACCCTTAAATGGCTAAACAGCGATCAGCTCCACCTTTTTCTGCAGCTTTTCAGCAAAGCATTCATCCCTGCGCATTGTCGCGGTGGGTGTAATGTCTTGAGTCTGGACGCGGTTCTGCGGCACGCAGTAGCTTGTTAGCGTCTCCCTTCCACACGGCAGGGTCTGTAATTCAGAAGGCTTCTGCAGGGCTCAGGGCAGAAAAGTGGGGTTTATCTCATCAGTGGTTTGCGATTCACCTGATTGATCAGCAGTCTTTGTCTTCCTTAGAGTGAGTTTCTCCCAGATACTCGCGTCCTTTCCCCTCACCAGCGAAGGAAGGATAGGGTCTCTCCTGGCACTGTCTGGCCGAAAGCCCAAACGGAAGAGAGCGTGCTCCGGGGACCCAGAGCCCTTATAAAAACTCTGGTCTTCTTCTTCTCCTGTTGGAGCTAGAATGTGGGTTAGCGCCACCCAATGGCTGTGTGTATCCCAACAGGGGCGACGGGGGGGATTTGAAATCACTACCTCAAGGATGACGGAGAAGAATATATTAATAAAAATGGTTTTATGTAACTTCAAAATCCCAACTGTATGGTCCCTCAAAAACATGTCTATTTAAAAAATATATATTCTTGGCCATAAGTAGATTTGGAGGGCAGTTCCGAGCCCCCTTACCCTACCATGGATGTGTGGTGCATTCCATTTACCTTGGAAGTCGGAACTCAGAGCTGCATTTGACGTCACACCCAAGTAAACAGCGTTCCAGTTAACGTAGTCGAATAAGTATTCCAATATGGCGACGCCCTGGTTACCATCGTTGGTAGTACCACTCACAAACATCATTATAAGCTGTACTTTCCATATGGATACTTCACTTTTATTTTGTTTAAGTTTAAAGTTGCCGGCGCCACATGTAGATTGATTTGATACGCAATCTTACAAGTGTGTCTTGTAAAACAAATATGGGTTAGGGTTAGGGTTAAGGGCTAACCCTAACCCTTCCACCACTTACTGCTGTTAATGCAGTAAGCGGGCATATTGACAGTCAAAGTTGGAGCATGAAAAATTCTCAAGACATTCCGAGTGGGAGTCATGCCGGGTTCCCACTGCAGGCTTTGTCGCCGTCAAAAAACGTCAAAGAGAGTGTGGGCGGGGCTTCTTCGGTTGCCGGATATTTTAAACAATGGCGGATCATATTGATAGAGTTACTTGACTTTATTTGCTAAATAAAGCTAGACTACGTTGTCAATGGCCGCATGAGGGCCGTTTGTGGAAACACTCCATTCTTGAGAGGCGTTTAACTATTTGCTCCAGGCGCTGCATATGGATGAGGTTTGTGTATTGATATATGATGTGTAAAGTGTTTCACCACTAGTTGGCAGTTGTGACGTTAAGACGCGTTATGTACGACAAGGAAGTTGGGAAGTAAACATTCGGAATGAGCAGTACTCGGTGTGTGTGTCATCAATACATGGTACCAGGAGAAAATATCTCGAACCGACAGTAAAGATGAATTACATTTGTCAGCCTGACAAGTTAAAGTTGACCGGTAATGTCAACGAGAACTGGAAGATGTTTAAACAAAGTTTTGAACTTGATATGCTTGCTATCGGTCTTCAAGGAACGACAAAAGGAAGATAGCATTACTGCTAACAGTGGCAGGGCGCGGTGCGCTGGATGTGTATAACACATTTGTCTTCACAGAAGATGAGAAGGACATGTTTGACGCAGTTATGGCGAAATTGGAACAGTATTGCACACCGAGAAAGAACGAAACGTACGAGAGGTATGTGTTCAGGAACCGGCTTCAGAAAGAGTACGAATCTATAGAACAGTATGTCACAGACCTACGATTGAAAAGTCACACATGTAACTTTGGACCACTGTGTGACTCGTTAATAAGGGACCAAATTGTAATTGGAGTCCAAGACAACAAAGTGAGGATGCATTTATTGAAAGAGACAGACTTAAAGCTAGAAAAGGCAATTACAATTTGCCAAGCGTTTGAGAGCACAAAGGCGCAAATAAAGACTTTCAGTAAGGAAAATGAAACTGTCGAGGTCGACGCAGTGCAGCGAGCAAAACCGAAAGTAACAACGTACGCAAAGAAAAGAGATGCAAGGCCCAAGCAAGAACGCAGGAACTGCGAGAGATGTGGAATTAAACATGCGCCGAAGCAGTGCCCAGCCTTCGGGAAGGAATGCAGAAAATGTGGCGGAAAGAACCACTTCGCTAAGTGCTGTTTCTCAAAGAAAAGGGTGCAACTCGTGGAAAAGGAGAGTGACGGTGAGGAGGACAACATGTCGCCATTCTTCGTGGACGCCATCAAGGGAGAGCTCAGTGTTTCAGGTGATGAATGGATTGCATGCTTGAACGTGAATGGCACGGACATTTTACTGAAACTGGACACGGGGGCGCAGGTAAACATCCTGCCAATGAAAGACTTTGATAGACTGATGAACAAACCTAAAGTAAGAGATAAAAAGATAAATCTGAGAACATATGATGATAAGCAAATACCTAAGAAGGGAATGTGTAGAGTTACACTGTCTAGCAAAGGTCAGAAAGGGAATGAATCTTTGGTGCTAGTAGAGGGAAAAAGACAAGCAATTTTGGGTTTGTAAACTTGTGACCAGCTAGGTCTGATAAAGAGGGTGCATGTCATAGACACAGATAAAGTGGCAGCACGTGAGAATACAGAGTCAACTACAAGTAGGACCAAAAACACAGACTGGGTGAAAGAATACAAAGAAGTGTTCAAAGGCATAGGCCTAAGGCTTAAGGATAATGCAGAGCCAGTCATACAACCAGCAAGAACAGTGCCAGTTGCACTTAAAAAGAGACTGAAGGAAAAATTAGACTCACTGACAGCAGAAGGAGTCATAAAAAAAATTGAGGAACCCACTGAATGGGTGAACTCCTTGGTTATCGTAAAGAAACCTAATGGAGATCTGAGATTGTGCATAGATCCTAAAGATCTAAATAAGGCGATCCAGCGAAAGCACTACAGGCTACCGACAAAGTCAGACATAACAAGCACAATGAGTGGAGCATGCTATTTTACAAAACTAGATGCTTCATCTGTGTTCTACCAAATAGTGCTTGATGATGAAAGCTCTAATTTGTGCACATTTAAAATACCATTTGGAAGGCATTGCTTTTTAAGATTGCCATTTGGAATTAGCTCCGCCCCTGAAGTTTTTCATAGAACCGTGCAGCAACTGTTTGACAGAATAGAAGGAGTAGGAATCTTTATTGATGATGTGGTAGTCTGGGGAAAAACAAAGGCCGAGCATGATGAAAGATTGGAGAGGGTTCTCACTCAGGCGCAATGATCAGGTATGAAACTAAATAAAAGTAAGTGCCAATTTGGGGTGCAAGAGATTACTTACCTGGGCGAGAAGTTGTCTGTGGCTGGAGTCCAACCAGATCCAGAAAAGGTTAGGGCTGTAGCAGAACTGCCAGTACCGCAGGACAAGATTTGCAGAGAGCCTTAGGGTTAATTAACTACTTAGGGAAATGTATTCCAAATTTATCAGCAAACACCAGAGCTCTTAGAAGCTTGTTGGAGACTAACACAATGTGGCAATGGATGGCAGAACATGCTAAAGAATGGTAATGGCTGAAAATCAGTTTAACACAGGAGCCAGTTTAAAAATTTTATGATCAGGACAAGCCGCTAAAGGTGTCCACTGACGCATCCAAAGCCGGCCTAGGAGCTGTGCTGCTTCAGAAGCATGAGACAGAATGGTATCCAGTCGCATATGCATCACGCACTATGACAAGTGCAGAAAGAAATTACGCACAGATTGAGAAGGAGACACTAGGGGCAGTGTTTGGCTGTGAGAAGTTTCATGAATATGTGTATGGGAGATCAGTAATATTAGAAACAGATCCCCAACCACTGATAGCTATCTAACAGAAACCACTAGGTGATGCTCCGCCGCGCATCCAGCGCCTAATGCTAAGACTCCAGGAGTATGATTGGACGTTTGAGTTTAAGCCTGGCAAGCGCCTAGTGGTAGCCGATACACTGAGTAGGGCTAGCTTATGCAACACCAAAAGCACGACAGAAGAAGCTGTGCAGATCCATGTAAACTCTATTAGAGTACAAATGCCAGTGTCAGATGCAAAATGGGCTGAGATAGTGAAAGAAACACAGAAGGATGACAAGCTCAAGAGAGTAATGGAGCAGATACATCTACCGGGTCAGGTAAAGCTAGATAAGCCATATCAACACTTTAAAGGGGAACTGTCAGTGATATATGGAGTTCTGTTAAAGGGCACAAAAATAGTCATACCTGCCTCCATAAGAACAGAAATGTTGAAATTAGTGCATGAAGGACATTTAGGTATTGAAAAGTGCAAAAGACATGCACAAGATGTGTTATATTGGCCGTGTATGCACAAGGACATTGAGGCATATGTGCAGCGCTGTGTGACTTGCCAGCGTCACAGATACCAACAGCCAAAGGAGCCAATGAGGCCACATGAAAAGCCTCAAGAACCATGGAGAAAAGTTGGAATGGATCTATTTCAGCTAAAAGGCATTTACTATCTGTTAGTCATGGACTATCATTTAAACTACCCTGAATTCGCAGGGTTGAGTGACACAACAGCAGAAAGGGTAGTCACACATACAAAAGCCATGTTTGCAGGCCATGGAATTCCAATGACTGTTATTAGCGATAACGGACCGCAATTCACAAGCCAATGCTTTAAAGACTTTGCAGACACATATGGGTTCAAACATACAACCTGAAGCCCTCTGTACCCCCAGTCAAATGGGTTGGCCGAGAAAGGAGTGCAAATTGTGTAGCGAATCTTGAAAAAGGCTGCAGACAATGCAGAAGACCCTTATCTGGCTATTCCGAACTACCGAGCATCACCACTGGAGAATGGTCTTTCACCAGCAGAAATGCTCATGAAACAGAACGTCATTTACTGAAAGTGCCTCAGAAAGAAATCAGGGTCATGGACTGTAATACAAATGACATGACAATCCCAAGCCAGACAGAACAACAAGAAATTGAAATGGCAAACAGTCAGAACTTATAGACAGACGGAGACGAACAGACCAAAGTGACACAGAAGAGAGGTTAAAAAAGACAAATTGTGAGACCAAAGAGATTGATTGAAGAAATGTAAGGTGCATAAAGATTGAAGAAAAAAAAAAAGTTGATTTGAGTTGTAACCAGTCAAATTGTTGAATTGAATTTAGGATGTTAACGTAAGCAATGGATTTTATTTAAACGAACTTTTTAGATTTTAGCAAATGGCTGCAATAAAACTAAGAGCGACAAATTTAAAGGAGTCTGAATACTTTCTATACTCACTGTATATGCTGTAACCTTGGGAAATGTTATAAGAGATGAGTCAGAACTGTCCTATTAGTAAAATAGGGATAAACAAGGAAACAGTAGGAGTGCCTACTGGACATAAGTGATCTTGTAAAAAAATAAATAAAAGAAAGAAAGGTTAATCTGTTTTAGACCTTTGCACAGTGTTTTTGAGAGGAAATTGCAAAGTGTGTATGACTGAGTTTAGATAAAATGATCCAACGATTGTTCTTCTAGCAAGCATTATTAACTGGGATCTAAATCTGGGATAGCCTTGTGTACCTAGAAAACATCAATGGGCAACAGAGGTTCTGGAATATGTGTCATCAGGATAAGATGCAACCAAAAACAAAGATCTTATTACTTCTGCCAAGGAGGTTATGTTTTCTCCAGGGTTTGTTTGTCTGTTAGCTAGCAACATAACTCAAAAAGTTATAGGTGGATTCTGAATAAATTTTCACGCCTGTAATGGGACCAGGAACAAGTGATCAGACCTAAGGGGGGGGGGACTGAGCTGCCATGGTGGAGATCTGCACTCTCAGAGTGCTTTTCTTGTTTTCCTCATGTTTTAGATTGCAAAGCAGAATGAGAAAGGAGAACTAACCATCAACCAGTAGACTCAGTTTAAATGGTCTGAATTTATACAGGAGCTATTTTTTTAGCCAGAGAGCTTCACACTAGGGCCACATTCATCCTGCCAGCTGCCCTCACTAACACACACACACACACACACACACACACAAGCACGCACGCATGCATGCACGCGCACACACACATATTCCTATACATAGATCAGTAGGCAGCTTGGGGTAAAGTCCTTTGCCCAAGGGCACATCAATATGTGAGAAGAGGAAGGTTGAATCAAACTTGCAACTTTCAGATTGCAAGACGACCACTCTTCCCACTGATCCGTCTTTGTTGGAAAAATACTTTTTGTGTTGAAACACTGATGATTCAATTGGTCCTGAAACAATTTATTCCAAGATTACATCTTTGAAAAAGCTAAGTTGATATGCCAAGCTGAAAAACCTGCTGAGTCTGTGCTGTAATGGCATTAATAAGAGTTGTCCTTCAGTAACATGTATGTAGAGCAATGTGGATCAGAACCGAACGTGGAAGTTGTGTTTTATAAGGCAAGGCAATTTGATTTGTATAGCACATTTTCAAGAACAAGGTAATTCAAGGTGCTTATAAAGCATCATGGGGGTCTTTTTTATTTAACTCCTTTGTGTTTTTACGTACCATTGGCGGTACGTAACTTACTTAAAATCTGTCTTTTTTTATTACACAGTTTTTCTACTTACATATAATACGTATTATTCATAATTTGAAAGCTAAGATTCTTGTGATTCCACTGATGTATGCTAATCCAGGATACAATCATAATTGTAGACACAGTACAAACTTTTGTGAAACCACTCAGAAAGCCAAAATAATGTGCAACTCACTGTTCAAAGCTACATATCCTTGACAGAACCAAACCGTCTTGAACAAAAGTGTTCTTTTTACGTCCACAACGTTCCAATGAATTACCTCCTATAAAATAACAAGTCCACAACAAGTCTTATGTCCGCAATCCAACATAATTTGCCACTCAAAACCTTGATAATTACCTCCCTTGTGTGTATTTTTCACAAAGTTTTATCACAACTACTGTTTGCATCCATATTAGCGTAAAAATAACACAACAGGACCTGATAAATCTTAATTCCATTCATGACAGGCGCGGCACCAATGGGCGGACCAGGTGGATCGGCCCCACATTCGGGTATCAGGATAGTTTACAACGTCTGTGTAAATTAAGTTGCAATCATGCAATGTATTGATCCAAGGCATCCAGCAGAGGGTGCTGTAGGCTATTAATTGAGACTTTCTGAGGCAGTAAAGAAAATTCTTTGACAGATTTTAAGTAAGTTATGTACCTCCAGTGGGACGTAAAAATGCAAAGGAGTTAAATAAAAAAGATATTTTGAAAACATCTTGCTGTTTAAACAATGTGTATTTCCAATGTTTTCATAAGAACATTCATGAAATCAATATATTTGAAAATATGACTTAAACCAGTTATTTAATATGGGTAGCTACAATTGCAGCACTTTATGTAACTGATTTTCTGAAGGTGCCTACTCAATAATGGGTACGTTTTACTTTAAAAACCATGCTTGTGTTTGTTTTGCTCAGTGACAGATATAGTGTCTATAGATCATATGGATACTTAATAATTTTTAAGCATCTTTTATCATCATTTTTATTCATATTGCCATAACTGTCACAAATAGTGATAAAATTGTCTACGTTGCTCGTCCATGGATGACTGAACTATTTTTTGCAAAAGAAAATACTTGCTGTCAGAAATACTAACTGATTTTCCTGTGATTGTTCTTCAAGCAATAATCCTTGTTGTCCTTCTGCAGCTACCACCAGCACCTCCACTACAACCAAGGGTTCCAGCCACATCATGCGTTGCAGCGACAGCCAGAAGAACTACTGCGTTAATGGAGGGGAATGCTTTACACTTGAAATCATGCCTGGCAGTACAAAGTTTCTATGCAGGTATGAGACAGACTTCAGCTTTCACTTTATGTTTCCAAATCTGTTTGTACAACTTTTCCATTTAACTGTGTTTGGTCTTGTAGTTCATTATATCATTTCCATGTCAATAAATATTTAAAAAAAGAGTAAAAGAAAGAAAGAAAGCACCAGGTATTCGAGAACACGGCCTAAAGTTGCCAAAGAGAGATAATAACAGGTAAGTTTTACCAAACAAATGCATAACACAGTGCCTACCCAAGAGAAGAGTAGTAATAGCAAAGTCAGCTTGAATGTTCAAATTATTCTGAATTGTCCAACAAAGAGGAGGAAGTCATGAGAATTGTTGTCTGAGAGCAGAAAGCTGGAGACCTAACAGGCTGGCACCTTACCCGGGGTTTAGGAAGCTGAGTGTCTCTGTGATGTACTACAGTTGCAGATCAGCACCTGCAACAGAACACCAGATACCAGGAAGCATTGTGTTAGATGTATCATTTTAGCTTTGGTTATCGTCAGCACATGCTTTATTCTGAACAGCTGCACACCACTTTACTGTGTTTGTGTAAGATGTGATGTGATTGTGTATAGCATGGCAGCAGTGAAGATGAAAGATACAATTTACAACACAAAATCAGTGTGTGTTTTACTCAATACGGTCTGACCCGCATTATGTAGCTGCGGTTATTTTTGGACTATAAGCCGCTACTTTTTTCACATTGAACCCTGGGTACTATAGCATGATGCGGCTAATTTATAGATTTTTCTACTGGCAAATAGTCTCCGGGGGCTAAAGCAGGAAGCACAAAAGTGAAACAAACATTTGGGTTAAGATTATGCACCAAAGAAGTCACTACTGGTAGTTTTCATACATCATGCCTTCATCATGGAAAACACACGAAGAAATGCAGCTTTTAAGTTAAAGGCAATGGAGATGGCCGTCAAGAATGAAATAGACCAACTGCAGGTTAGCTTGATATCAATGAATCTATGGTGAGACGTTGGAGGAGGCAGCAGGAAGAACTGAGTCAGTGTAAAAAGACGACAAAAGCTTTCAGAGGACATAAAGACACGGAGGAAGACGACTTCAGCGGCTTCAGTGAGGAAGAGGAAGATGGTGACCAATGACTTTTCTGGTAGGCTAAAGTATGTTTTATTTTCTTACCAGGCAGGTTACTGTCGTGCTGTGTTGATGCCCTACTGCCTACCTATTTTTGTTTGAAAGAAAGTTTAAAGAAAAAAACAGTACACCTTAAATTAAAACTAGAAAAGCATGCAAACCTCCGCCAGGGACACTCATTCTCCTCCCCATGTTGTTATCTAATTATATATATATATATATATATATATATATATATATACAAAATTAATTAATTTTCAAAATTTAGCTGGTGCGCCTTATATTCAAGTGCGCTCAATAGTCCGAAAATTACAGTAAGTATTATTTCCCTTATAGCAGCATCCTGTTTGGCTCTAAAAAATCCCTTCAGTCAAGCTAATGGAAGGGAAATCACTTATAAACATCCGTCATTCATTTGTCTCAGACACAGAGAGAAGTTAAATCCCTGCTAAAGCTAATTATGTGTAAACATAACAGTACATGTACTTGTACTGTACATGTACTGTTTGTCTGTACCGTACGCATGTGTACCAAATGAATTCAGATGTTTTCTACCTGAACACATGCAGAATGTTTATGTGCGGAACTCAGAGTGCAGTGCAACATTCTGCAGGGGCATATTAAGAGGTGACACCAAAACAAAACAGAAAGGACTCCCACCATGGGCAGTTCTAGACAGGGGCAAACCGGGCCAACCAGTCCCCCTGTAGAACTGGTCTTGGCCCCTATCCTGAAGAGATAATACTAAATCAGTTTCTTATGATGAAATGCGCTGGAACAAAAACTGTAGCTAATCGGTCCCTTGAACCAATTTCCTTTTCTACCTTCACAATTTTAATTTATCAATGAATTAAAAAAAAATAAGGTGTTGGACTTTTAGCTTTAGCCGTATTGAGATAGAATCATAGTTTTCATCTGGTAGATCAGGGGTCTGCAACCTCCAACTTTGGAACTGTATATGACTCTTTGGCTCTGTGGCACACTTAATACACTGCTAAAAAAATAAAGGGAACACTTAAACAACACAATGTAACTCCAAGTTAATCACACTTCTATGAAATCAAACTTTCCACTTAGAAAGCAACACTGATTGACAATCAATTTCACATGCTGTTGTGTAAATGGAATAGACAACAGAGGTAGACTGACTGCCATCAGGTACCATGATGAGATCCTCAGACCCCTTGTGAGACCATATGCTGGTGTGGTTGGCCCTGGGTTCCTCCTAATGCCAGACAGTGCTGGACCTCATGTGGCTGGAGTGTGTCAACAGTTCCTGTTAGATGAAGGCATTGATGCTATGGACCGTCCCGCCCGTTCCCCAGACCTGAATCCAATTGAGCACATCTGGGACATCATGCATTGCTTCATCCACCAACGCCACGTTGCACCACTGACTGTCCAGGAGTTGGCGGATGCTTTAGTCCAGGTCTGGGAGGAGATCCCTCAGGAGACCATCTGCCACCTCATCAGGATCATGCCCAGGTGTTGTAGAGAGGTCATCCAGGCAGGTGGAGGCCACACCCACTACTGAGCCTCATTTTGACGTGTTTTAAGGACATTACATCACAGTTGGATCAGCCTGTAGTCTGTTTTTCCACTTTAATTTTGAGTTTGATTCCAAATCCAGACCTCCATGGGTTGATTGATTTGATTTTCATTGATCATTATGTGTCATTTTGGTGTCAGCATATTCAGGTATGTAAAGAACAAAGTATTTAATAAGAATATTTTAGTGTTCCCTTTATTTATTTTTTAGCAGTGTATGTTAAACGGTGAAATATCCCCTGTTTTTTTGTTGTTGTTGTTTTTTGTTCTGTGCCCCCATGAAGAAACACTGGCCCCACCCCGGCCAACCCAGAAGATTGGGTCTAGAACTTCCACTGCTCCCAGCTATCATTAAAGTCTGCTATTTGGGAACATTAATGGTTTCTCATGCAGCTACAGTAGAAAAAGAAAGATGGACTGAACCAGAACTTTGTCAGCAAACCCATCTTTCAACAGCAATAAGGTCCATAACACGCTCTGCACTGAACTGGAGGACTCACCTGAAACAATGTCAAACTGAATGGAAACATCAGTGATACTAGAGGAAAACAAGCTGGCGTCCAACATGACTACTAGTAGCATCCAATCAGACCAAACCCCTTATCTTTGGATAAAATGCAAGTCGGAGGACACCCGGTTGAATCCCAACAGCTGCCCATGCTGCATTCAAGTACAGCTGGGAGGCTGTCGAAATATCGAAACAACTCCAAAGGGAGTTAAGCATTTTTCATTGTCAAATATGGGCAAAGTGATATTCAAACATTTCTAAACATTACCGCTGACTGTTTTCAAGTGGTTATAATATTTTCTACTCTGGCTATGTCTGCTTGTACTATTTTATTCATTTTTAAAAATCAAATCAAGTCCCCAGTCAGTTCTATACTTTCAACTTTTTTAAGTTTTAGAACATAATAAAATCAAATACATTTCACAAATTGAAAGGGAATTCAGGAAAAAAGGTTCTTTGTTCAAGGCTGATCTGAATACAAGAAAAAAAGTTACATTTGTATTTATTTTTCTTGATCAAAGTGTACAGAAAACATAACCACGAAGTGCTGATGATTTAATAAAAAGATCCATGGATATCTTCAGACAAAAAAGTTTAAATAGTACTAACCAATCCTTTTGAACTGTCATGTGTTCTCATCTGTGAGCTCTAATAGTTCTTTGTTTGTTGTTGCTTTATAATCCTGGAGCAAGAGGTGTTTTAAATGCAGAGACTGTTTAGGGCGGGTGAGGAGAAATCTGCTCTCTCAAATCTCATTTGGCTTTAAATCCCAGTTCTTGATCTGGACTGGGTGGAATTACATTTTCTAACTGGATCAGGTTGATTTGGAGAACTTCTTCATACATGAAATAATCATTTGAAAACTGCATATCTGTATTTATTCACATAATTTTTTTCTGATATTAAAATGTGTTGGATGATCAGAATTGTGGTAAAAAAAAGCAACGGCAGATGAAATTAATGAGGGGCCAAGCACCGTGTCTGCTTTGAGAAGCAATGATGAGGCTGGCTGGGATTTATTTGTATTTTATACTAATTATTTTATTTAGAGTTCTACCATGGACAGGCTACATGTGACAAAGACAGAAGCCTTTGTCAGATCACAGAAGCCTCCCTGTCGGATTACTTTTGTCATTCTCATCATATAAGTATGTTCTTTCAGTACATAGAGCTGGGATTGCAGAACCAAAGGGGGTGGTCAGTAACTCAGCAGAATTCCTCTGAGCAATATGCAGAAGATAAAGTGGCTTGCAAAAGTATTCGGCCCCCTTGAACTTTTCCACACTTTGTCACATTACAGCCACAAACATGAATCAGTTTTATTGGAATTCCAGGTGAAAGACCAAAACAAAGTGGTGTACACGTGAGAAGTGGAACGAAAATCATACATGATTCCAAACATTTTTTTACAAATAAATAATTGAAAAGTGGGGTGTGCGTAATTATTCAGCCCCCTTTGGTCTGAGTGGAGTCAGTTGCCCATATACATTGCCTGATGAGTGCTAATGACTAAATAGAGCCACCTGTGTGTAATCTAATGTCAGTACAAATACAGCTGCCCTGTGACGGCCTCAGAGGTTGTCTAAGAGAATGTTGGGAGCAACAACACCATGAAGTCCAAAGAACACACCAGACAGGTCAGGGATAAAGTTATTGAGAAATTTAAAGCAGGCTTAGGCTACAAAAAGATTTCCCAAGCCTTGAACATCCCATGGAGCGCTGTTCAAGCGATCATTCAGAAATGGAAGGAGTATGGCACAACTGTAAACCTACCAAGACAAGGCCGTCCACCTAAACTCACAGGCCGAACAAGGAGAGCGCTGATCAGAAATGCAGCCAAGAGGCCCATGGTGACTCTGGACGAGCTGCAGAGATCTACAGCTCAGGTGGGGGAATCTGTCCATAGGACAACTATTAGTGGTGCACTGCACAAAGTTGGCCTTTATGGAAGAGTGGCAAGAAGAAAGAAAACCATAAGAAGTCCCGTTTGCAGTTTGCCACAAGCCATGTGGGGGACACAGCAAACATGTGGAAGAAGGTGCTCTGGTCAGATGAGACCAAAATGCAGAACTAACATTGCACATCACTCTGAACACACCATCCCCACTGTCAAATATGGTGGTGGCAGCATCATGCTCTGGGGGTGCTTCTCTTCAGCAGGGACAGGGAAGCTGGTCAGAGTTGATGGGAAGATGGATGGAGCCAAATACAGGGCAATCTTGGAAGAAAACCTCTTGGAGTCTGCAAAAGACTTGAGACTGGGGCGGAGGTTCACCTTCCAGCAGGACAACGACCCTAAACATAAAGCCAGGGCAACAATGGAATGGTTTAAAACAAAACATATCCATGTGTTAGAATGGCCCAGTCAAAGTCCAGATCTAAATCCAATCGAGAATCTGTGGCAAGATCTGAAAACTGCTGTTCACAAACGCTGTCCATCTAATCTGACTGAGCTGGAGCTGTTTTCCAAAGAAGAATGGGCAAGAATTTCAGTCTGTAGATGTGCAAAGCTGGTAGAGACATACCCTAAAAGACTGGCAGCTGGAAGTGCAGAAAAAGGTGGTTCTACAAAGTATTGACTCAGGGGGCTGAATAATTACGCACACCCCACTTTTCACTTATTTATTTGTAAAAAATGTTTGGAATCATGTATGATTTTCGTTCCACTTCTCACATGTACACCACTTTGTTTTGGTCTTTCACCTGAAATTCCAATAAAACTGATTCATGTTTGTGGCTGTAATGTGACAAAATGTGGAAAAGTTCAAGGGGGCCGAATACTTTTGCAAGCCACTGTATATCCTGAACTCTGTGTTACTGTCCTCCTGGAGGCGCGCTACATTAATTAAATATTTAGTTCCAAACTAAACATTTAGAGCTGAAAGCTTGTTACCAAAATATTTAGTTTGATGCTAAATATTCAGTTAGCAAAATAAATCCATTGAACAAAAATATAAACGCAACACTTCTGTATTTGCTCCCATTTTTCATGAGGCGAACTTAAAGACCTGAAACATTTTCTATATACACAAAAGACCCACTACTCTAAAATATTGTTTACAAAACTGTCTAAATCTGTGTCAGTGAGCACTTCTCCTTTGCCAAGATAATCCATCCCACTTTACAGGTGTGGCATATCAAGGTGCTTATTAGACAGCATGAATATTGCACAGGTATGGCTTAGACTGGCCACAATAAAAGGCCACTCTGAAATCTGCAGTTTGATCACACACAATGCCACAGATGTCGCAAGTTTTGAGGGAGCGTGTAATTGGCATGCTGACTGCAGGAATATCTACCGGAGCTGTTGCCGGTAAAATGAATGTTCATTTCTCTACCATAAGCCGCCTCCAAAGGCATTTCAGAGAATTTGGCATTACATCCAACCAGCCTCACAACCACAGACCATATGTAACCAAATCAGGCCAGGACCTCCACATCCAGCATGTTCACCTCCATGATAGTGTGAGACCAGCCACCAAAACAGCTGCTGCAACAACTGGTTTGCATAACCAAAAAATATCTGCACAAACTGTCAGAACCCGTCTCAGGAAGCTCATCTCGTTGATGCAAACTCCAACCACAGCAATCCTTCAGCAATCCCTCATACTGAGCAAGCATGTACAGTAGCGACAGTGGGGAGGAAAAACTCCCCTTTAACAGGAAGAAACCTCCAACAGAACCAGGCTCAGTAGGAGCGGCCATCTGCCACGACCGTCTGGGGGGTTTGAGAAGACAGAGCAGAAACACAGAAGGAACAGAAGATCTGATATAAGAGAACTTTCTATGTTACAGAAAGTAACAAGTTGATAACAGGACACAGTGGATGTTCAGTTACTGGGAGCATCATCCCAGTCGATGCCCCCCGTCCAACAGGGCATTGCAGCCAAGCAGGATACCAGACCAGGTATATCTTCTATGGAGAGAAAAACACTGAGAGAAAACAAAGTTAACAGTCGAAATAACAGAATGTACTGTAATACAACTGGAGAGTAGTAGGAGAGAAAAGGAAGTAGCAGAGTGAAGAAAAGTGGTAAGTCTGTCCTCCAGCACTCTAAGCCTATAGCAGCATAACTACAGAGATAGCTCAGGATGACCTTAGCCACTCTAACTATAAGCTTTATCAAAAAGGAAAGTTTTAAGCCTGGCCTTAAAAGTAAACAGAGTGTCTGCCTCACGGACTAAAGCTGGGAGCTGGTTCCACAGGAGAGGAGCCTGATAACTAAAAGATCTGCCTCCCATTCTACTTTTAGAAATCCTAGGAACTACAAGTAAACCTGCAGTCTGAGAGCAAAGTGCTCTGTTAGGAACATATGGACCAATCAGATCTCTGATGGATGATGGAGCTGATTATTATGGGCTTTATATGGAAGAAGAAAAAGTGCTGTTCCTTTGATCCCTGCAACATGATCAAGCCTTTCTAAGAGAATATTATGATCGACTGTGTCAAAAGCAGCACTGAGATCTAACAAAACCAGAACAGACACAAGTCCATTATCTGAGGCCATGAGAATATCATTAGTAACCTTCACCAGTGCTGCTTCAGTGCTATGATGAACTCTAAACCTGACTGAAACTCTTCAAACAGCTCGTTACTGTTTAGATGCTCACAGACTTGATTAGCAACAATTTACTCAAGGACTTTGGATAAGAAAGGAAGGTTAGATATAGGTCTGTAATTCACTAAGTCATCTTGATCAAGGGAAGGTTTCTTAAGTAAAGGTTTAATTACAGCTATTTTAAATTCCTGTGGTACGTATCCGTTTACTAAGGATAGATTCATCATATCCAAAATGGGGCCAGGAACCAAATGGAACACTTCTTTAAATAATTTGGTTGGGATTGGGTCCAACATACAAGTTGGAGGTTTAGATGAGGCTAATATTTTTGATAGTTCTGGAAAAAACACAAATGAGGTTGTACAGTTCTCTCTGATGCTGCCTCACTTACTGAGAGACAATTAATCATGTTTGGGAGGATGCCAATGATTTTATTTTTAATAGAATTAATTTTATTTATGCAGAATCCAATAAAGTCATCACTACTGAGAGCCAGGGGATTCATCATGCTCAAATTGCCCAAAAGTGTTTAAATGACCCTGAGACATCATGGATTGGCCAGCACAGAGTCCAATCTGGAAGTCTCATCATCTCTACAAGATCTTGGTAAAAATGAAGGCTACTCTGGATGGATAGAAATGATAAATGTTTCAACATTGCAACAGGTTATTGAAATGATGCCTGAACAAATGCCAAAGCTAAAGGAGGTCCGACTAAATGTTATGTGTGTGACTCTATTTTTGCACTAGGAGTGCATTTCTCAGCTTCACCTGCTTCTAGTTGATTGTCATCTATCCCAAATGAGCTTTTTCAGATAAATAGTTCATGGGTGTGGAAGGCCCCTGCTGTAATCTAAAGGTGTTCCATGTTATTTATTGTTTGTTGTGAGCAGAGGATGGTTCCACAGAGCAAAAGTTCTGAAGTTATCCTGACCTGTCTGCTAGTCACCATTCCCCTGATGGTATACAGACTCATATTCATGTGTTTTAACCAACCAGGACTGGTAGCCACTTCATTTGCTGACTTCAATCTTCAATGCATCATGCTCATCAGATGTTTGCTCTGTTGGTTTCTGGTTATGATATGTCCTCAGGAAACATACCGTAATAATCTTTACAATCTTTAATTGACAATATACATCTCTTTTTTATTTTGAGCTTCATTGGATTAAGAAATCATTTGTTTTTAAATGTGTTCTCAGAGAAATAAGGTCATTATGAAAACTAGGGGATCTGTTATGACCATCAAAGTCAAATTCTCAGGTTTCCGAGCAGCCATGAGTGAATGTAACCCACAGTAACACAGTCATTGAACAACTGTTTGGTGATAAGATGATGGATCTCAGTGTTTTCTGTTGGTGTTCACTGTTCCGTCAATAAGTGTGTGTTTGTGTGTAACACATAGCCGTTGTGTCTCTCCTCTCCCTTCTATCCATCACCCAGGTGCTTGGCCGGATTCACTGGGCACCGATGTGAACAGGCTGTGCTTAAGAAAGTCTCAGACCCAAAACGTATGTGAACACAGCTGTTTTCAGTCCCACATGTCATTACTGGTGTCTCACCCCTGTCATGTTTTCCCTAAGACATGATGGAGAAATTCACGTTTCCCTGGTAACCTGTGATAAAAATCATATGAGACAACATCTTGATTGAAAAAAAAGTCCTCTGATGCAGCTGAATGGGAAAGCATCTTCAGAGTTCTGCCCACTATCCTCTGCAGAGCACTGCACTGAATTTTGCATGTACTTCACATCTCATCACATTTCATCATTCATGTTGTTGTCCGAGAGTCAGACCATACATGTATGACTTAATGCTGTCTCCATTCAGACTAACATCCTTCCCTGTGTGCTCCTGATGTATAGGATTGTATTAGTGGGAAAGTCTGAACCCAGTGGCCATTTAAGTACATGCAAATTTCAGTCTGCTGCAAAGAGACCAATTGAACGGACTTGTTGGAGCTATGCATAGTCGAACCGTTTGTCATATAATCTCTGCATGACAGCAGACAAACTAAAACACTCATGAAGATCTGAGAAAAGTTCCTAAGATCAGATTCTCAGATGTCAAACATGCTAGTTTGACTTCATGGTCAAGTTGGACCCGTCCTCCTAACACCAGTGATGACTGTTGTGGGTTTTACACAGACCTTTCGTAACTAATACCTTCTCGTTCTTCTTTGTTTCTTGTCTTTTATACTTAGGTGTCCAAGTGAATTTACTGGTGATCGCTGCCAAAACTATGTAATGGCCAGCTTTTACAGTATGTCTCCTATTCTTCCATTCTTTTGTCCAGATTAAAATGTGCATCATTTACAATTCCTCACATTTTTACTTCATACCAGTAATGTCACATCTTTTTGCATGCTTGCAAGTCTCTCTTAAAATCAACATGATTTGGAAGGGCTTCACTAATGGGGCTGCTTGTTTGACTGTTTTATTTTTTTATTGCTTCTCACATATCTTAATGTTTGATTACTTATTTTTAGAACTGGCTGGAGATAGTGAGTGCTTTATGATCAGGAAGGTTTTGATTATGCATATCTGGAACCTTTTCCAAATTTTTTTAATTAAAAAATAAAATGTTACAATTTTAGATATTGTAAGGTCATTTTTAATGGACCCTTTTTATTGCTTAAATGCTAATTTAGGTTTCTTTAACCACAAATCTGCCTATTAAGAGCCATTTTATCCAGAAGTTATGCTGTTACTGTTAACTAGAGGAATGTTTCTTTATACTAACTTACAATAACCTGTCATCTACATGAGACTGTTTTCTTGCAGTGGATTTCTGACCATTACTGCCCATCATTATCCTTTACATCCGCCCACAATATTTCCATTCATTGATGCTTTCCTTAGTCCTCTGTTTGAACTGATTACCTGGTTTATTTAAGTAGGATTTTGTAAAGTACTTCAGAGTAGCCAGTATCTTACTTGCAGTAGACAGGTAATTAGGGAACTAACGAGACCAGCTTAGACAGGATCAGGTGCAAACATTTGAATAGAAAAGCTCATTTCATCATTTCATCATCCAGACTACAACTCCATAAATGTTTACATTTTACAACGCAGCATGGTTAGGATTTACCCTGGATGATTTTAGTCTCCGTTGTTTACTTTGACACTACAGTTTCATCAGTACAGTAAACTGGCTGGAGTTTTACTCAACACAGATGGTCTTTGGTTGGGAAACTATAACAACAAACGAACAAATAAAAGCTTTGCAATGCCAAGGTGAAGCAGTGTAAATTATTGACAAATCAGAATTCCTTCAAACTGCTATGAGGTCACAAGATTTGAGGTGTATTAATGTTCTTCTCAGCCTAATCTGAAACCTTGTGTTTGATCATTACTTTTAACCCGTGATCAACTTATAAAAATCCTCTTATTCTAAAATCCAAGCTGAAAACGGCTTTTCATCAAATGGGATTCGATCCTTTTTTTCACTTGTCTCACGCCAACATGGCTTCATGGTAGGTCAGGTTCTAGATGTCAGCTAGGACACAGCTATAAAAGAACAGAGGAACATTAGCTCTGCTTAGGGCTGCTCAATTACAAAAAAACATAATCACCATTATTTAAGTCAGTGTCGAAATCATAGTTATTTAAAATTATTATTCTTTAAGTTGGAAAAAAATGGTTATTACAGCTGCAGAAAAGTAAATAGCCACGAAGCATTATATTTTCCCTGATAGGTTCGTGATGAATCTCACCTTAAAATAATGACTAAGTATTTATTCGGATTAATAAACACAAATTAAATGATCAATTTAGCATAATTTAACTCATTATCTGCTCTGTTCTTCTAATATTGTACATTCATTTAGAAAAAGCAATGCAAAGTAATGCAAATGGAGATCTGACATAATGAACATCTTTAACTATTGGGAGATTTGTTCATCAAGCTTTCTGCTGACAGTGTAATACATATGCATTTCTGTTGATATACAAACATCACACACAATGGTTTCTTTCTGTTTGTTTTTAATGGTGCGTTTGGGTTTATTTCGTGTTGTATCGTGATATTGTAAAGGATTTTTCTCTTCTCTTTCAGAAGCTGAGGAGCTGTATCAAAAGCGCATTTTAACAATAACAGGGATCTGCATAGCTCTCCTAGTTGTTGGAATCATGTGCGTGGTTGCATACTGCAAAACAAAGTAATTTATGTCCATTTTCTTCTGTAATTTAGGCATAAATGTTTAGAAATTATGCACAAAAGTCTTAAATCTCAAATGAACTGAATTTCAATATGTCATCACAGATTGCAGATTAGTCTCTTTAACTTAGACCTGAAGATGACTCAGAACCTTTCCATGTCCTCATATATGTTTTCTAGATGTGACTACAGAAACATTTTAGACTAGAATCAGAATTATATCCAAAGTGGATTAACTGGAAGAGTGCTTTGGGAAAGCAGTGGTGTCATTTTGGTGCTGATCAAAGGAAATGAATAATGAAGGTTGAACATTTTTTTCCTTTTCTGACAAACTTCAAATCCGAGTAAACCTTTTTGTTTTAAATCAAATAACAGATTTCTTGCATGTGTGTAATATCAGAATAAAGGCAGAACTATGTATTTCTTTTATTATTTTCATCAAAGTCAGAAGTATACATACACTTCCTTAGTATTTGGTAGAATTGCCCTGAAACTGTTTGATTGGACCAAACGTTTCAGGTTTCCTTCCAGCTACTTTCTACAATAGTTTGCTGGAATCTTGGCCCACTCCTCTGGACAGAACTGCTGGAACTGGGTCAGGTTTGAAGGCCTTCTTGCTCTCACTCGCTTTTCAGTGGCGCCCACAAATCTTCTATGAGACTGAGATCAGGGCCGAGGGATGCCCACTCCAATACCTTGACTTTGTTGTCCTGAAGCCACTTTGTAACTAACCTGGAGGTCAGCTTGGGGTCATCCTGGAAGACCTGTTTGGACCCAAGCTTCAACTTCCTGGCTCACGTCTTCAGATGTTGCTTCAATATGTCCACATCATTTATCTATTTTGTGAAGGGCAGCAGTTCCTTCTGCAGCAAAACAGTCCCACAGCATGATGCTGCCACTCCCATACTGTTCTGAGGCTTCAAAGCTTCCCCATTTTTACTCCAAATATACCGTTTATCATTATGACCAATTCAATTCAGTTTATTTATATAGCGCCAATTCACAACAGATGTCATCTCAAGGCACTTAACAAGAAGTCATTTCAATACATTTATACAAACATTTTAAACCAAACAGTTCAGTTTATGTTCATCAGACCACAGGACATGTCTCCAGAAACTCTGATTTCTGTCCCCAGTTGCAATCTGTAGTCTGACTTTTTTATGGTGGTTTTGAAGTGATGTCCTCCTCCTCCCAGAGTAACCTCTCAGCTCATGGTGGGACAGGACTGGTTTTACTGGGATAGAGACACTGACTTACCAGTTTCAGCCAGCATCTTCACAAGGTCTTCTGCTGTTGTCCTGAGGTTGATTCACATATTTAGTTCTAAAAACGTTCCTCTCTGGAACTCAGAACCCGTCTCCTTCCTGAGCTGTATGATGGTTGGACATTCCCGTGTTTTTATACTAGCTTATTATTGTCTGAACGGATGAACGTGGGACCTTCAGGCATATGGATACCTAAGGATGAGCCACTCTCTGGAGGTCCACAGTTCTTCTCCTGATGTCTTGGTAGATTTTTCCATGATGTCAAAGAAAGAGGCTCTGTGATTGGGGATGTACATTTATACGGATCCACAGGGGTGCCACCAATTAACTCAGATGGACTCAATTAACCAATCAGAAGCTTCCTAAGTTCAGAATGGAATCATCTAAAGTTTTCTTTTTGTTTAAAGACCCAATTAACTTAGTGTATATATACTTCTGAGTTTGATGAAAGTAATAAAAAATACAGAACAATTCTCTCTGTATTCGGATATTTCTCAAATTAAAAAAAATATTATTTTTTTTTTAAGTGGATGTATATCTATCTGGTTTCAGCTGTAAAATGGAAAAAACATTCAGATGAGTTGGGAGGTATTCTAAAAGTAATGTTTTTTCATATATTTTCTTGCATTATGAATCAAATCTTGAAAACACTAATCCTTATCCTACATGGTAGTGACACCATGGGGAGACACTAGTGCAACGTGAGGCAGAAACTTTCGGATTCATATTGTGAGCAGATGCTTGCCAATATTCTTGCCAAATTGCTGCTGTTGTCCAGTTCTGTGGAGACACTGTAAGTGATAGTGTGAGTGTTCCCTCCTTGCTCCAGGGAAAGTTGGGGCGATTTGTTCATGCAAGGAATAAAGGTTTTTCTTCAATACAGCAGTCTCGGTATGAGTAAAGGAAATTAATAATAACTATGCTTACAGAGCTTAAACCAGGTAAGCCGTACATGAATCTACAGGTCCTTCTCAAAAAATTAGCATATTGTGATAAAGTTCATTCTTTTCCATAATGTAATGATAAAAATTAAACCTTCATATATTTTAGATTCATTGCACACCAACTGAAATATTTCAGGTCTTTTATTGTTTTAAAAATGATGATTTTGGCATACAGCTCATGAAAACCCAAAATTCCTATCTCAAAAAATTAGCATATTTCATCCGACCAATAAAAGAAAAGTGTTTTTAATACAAAAAAAGTCAACCTTCAAATTATTATGCTCAGTTATGCACTCAATACTTGGTGGGGAATCCTTTTGCAGAAATGACTGCTTCAATGCGGCGTGGCATGGAGGCAATCAGCCTGTGGCTCTGCTGAGGTGTTATGGAGGCCCAGGATGCTTCGATAGCGGCCTGAAGCTCATCCAGAGTGTTGGGTCTTGCGTCTCTCAACTTCCTCTTCACAATATCCCACAGATTCTCTATGGGGTTCAGGTCAGGAGAGTTGGCAGGCCAATTGAGCACAGTAATACCATGGTCAGTAAACCATTTACCAGTGGTTTTGGCACTGTGAGCAGGTGCCAGGTCGTCTTCATCTCCATAAAGCTTTTCAGCAGATGGAAGCATGAAGTGCTCCAAAATCTCCTGATAGCTAGCTGCATTGACCCTGCCCTTGATAAAACACAGTGGACCAACACCAGCAGCTGCTACGGCACCCCAGACCATCACTGACTGTGGGTACTTGACACTGGACTTCAGGCATTTTGGCATTTCCTTCTCCCCAGTCTTCTTTCAGACCCTGGCACCTTGATTTCCGGATGACATGCAAAATTTGCTTTCATCCAAAAAAAGAACTTTGGACCACTGAGCAACAGTCCAGTGCTGCTTCTCTGTAGCCCAGGTCAGACGCTTCTGCCGCTGTTTCTGGTTCAAAAGTGGCTTGACCTGGGGAATGCGGCCCCTGTAGCCCATTTCCTGCACACGCCTGTGCACGGTGGCTCTGGATGTTTCTACTCCAGACTCAGTCCACTGCTTCCGCAGGTCCCCAAGGTCTGGAATCGGTCCTTCTCCACAATCTTCCTCAGGGTCCGGTCACCTCTTCTCGTTGTGCAGCGTTTTCTGCCACTTTTTCCTTCCCACAGACTTCCCACTGAGGTACCTTGATACAGCACTCTGGGAACAGCCTATTCGTTCAGAAATGTCTTTCTGTGTCTTACCCTCTTGCTTGAGGGTGTCAATGATGGCCATCTGGGCAGCAGTCAGGTCGGCAGTCTAACCCATGATTGCGGTTTTGAGTAATGAACCAGGCTGGGAGTTTTTAAAAGCCTCAGGAATCTTTTCCAGGTGTTTAGAGTTAATTAGTTGATTCAGATGATTAGGTTAATAGCTCGTTTAGAGAACCTTTTCATGATATGCTAATCTTTTGAGATAGGAATTTTGGGTTTTCATGAGCTGTATGCCAAAATCATCAGTTTTAAAACAATAAAAGACCTGAAATATTTCAGTTGGTGTGCAATGAATCTAAAATATATGAAAGTTTAATTTTCATCATTACATTATGGAAAAGAATGAACTTTATCACAATATGCAAATTTTTTTAGAAGGACCTGTAAGCAATGACTCAATAATACAGTACTTATTGTCATGCAGTACTTTGGAAATGCTTCAAGGCTCTAGTATATCTTTGCGTGACAGATGCTTCAAAGATGTGAAGAACGTCCGCTTGAATTTCATACTTTAAAATGCTCAGAAATTTACTGCAGTTCATTATATAAACATATCAGTATAGAACATTTAGTATTAAACAATTGGTAGCAGAGGAAGTACAAGTCTAATAAGTACAAAGTTTGACCTCATAAGTCTTACATTTAGAGTTTTTATTTATTTATGTAACATTGGGTATAATTGTTACCTCTACTTACATTCAGTCATGCAAATGCTTATAAAGTTAAATAAAGAAGAATGTGCCCAACCGGTTGAAATGGCCCATAAGGCAGTGCCTGCTTCTGTAGGCTTGGTAAAGTGTTGAACTGATGGCACCTGACTTCCTTCCTGATTAAGTAGTTATCTGACCGTTTTTGGCTACTCATAGAGCATTTGAGTTGTATACCCAGATGATCTTTAAATATGAAAAACGATACTGGAAAAGTAAAGCAAGGCAAGACAGAAATCTGTCAATTCCACCCTGCTGATCTCTGCACATTCACTATTCAGAACAGTAGAGCTCACATTTTACATCAGATGACTACACTGGGTACAATCAGCTCTAGAAACTACTGGAACAAACTACAGAACACAGAAAACCCCACTAAACTGTACCCAGATGTAGTCCTCTAATCAATAAAATCCTGAGTTGTGACAGAACAGCTTTCTTTGCTGAAGGAAAATTCAGAAATTTCTAATAAACTTATGAAAACTTTAGAAGGAAACACAAGCTAGATGTCATTAGCATTAGCATTTGTCAGTGTTGGTCAAAGAACAACATGAAGGCATCATTTATAGCTGTACTGTCAGCTTAGCTTAATTGAACACAATTTAAAATGTTTATTAAATGTTGTCTAAATTTATTTTAATTAATAATGTGTGTTCAGAGACCCTCCTTAAAACAACGGTTTAAATTCAGTTTTCAGTGCTGCGTCATGATATTGTTCAGAGATTGAAAATACTGCTCAGTTAAAGAAGTAAATAAATAGACAAGATAAGGAAAAGTGGTGAGCAGGTGTGCCTTTTGACTTGTGAATATTTGAAACAAACTCTGGAGGTATTGTGTCATTGTGGTTTGTGTTTCTTTATGTTCTCCTTTATTTCTTCACCAACAGCAAGCAAAGGAAGAAACTCCGTGAACGCCTGAGGCAGAGCCAGAAGAAGAAGAGAAAGAACAATTCAAACTCTGCTACTGGCTCCGGAATGGAAAGCTCTGCTGCAGGACGTCACAGTTCTAGTGTGCCTCTTCACGATCTGAAGATTGTCAATGTAAGCGCTCGGTTTAACATTAAACGTATGAAAACATCATTCTGTAGAATCAAGGCGCTTCTCATCCTGGTTCTACCTTTTTACAGCCATGTAATGGTTCCATGAGGCAGCACACAACTGAGGAGACAGAAACAACCTTTCCCACAAGCAAATATGCAACTGCTAACCAGCCCACCACACTCACCAACATCTCCAGCCAAAGGTAAGAACAAACATGTCATGAGATGCTCTCTTTGGTTTGAATCTGTTTACAGACCAATAGGAGTTGACTAATTACATTAAGGACATGCACAGGGTTGACTTTGGTGAAAAAATTCATTTACCACCATGAAAACCATAACCAAAGAAAGTGACAGGTCCTAAGCTTAGCCTCTAACAGCGCCGGGACCGGGGACGCTCTGGGGTTGCTGCGTGTTCTATAAGACAGCTTTGTGTTACCTAAAATGTTGAATTTATGGTGAGTTACTGGCAGCTGTGGATTCCAGAATTTCACAGTGAAAAATAAAGTTTAAATGTAGAAAGCACAACAGTATACTGTTTTGGTGACCATAAATTTCACAGTAAAGAATGTTGTTGTTTTACAGTGAATACCGTGAGTTAAAATAAATACTGTAAAACTGTTTATGATCATTCATGTGAAAACCACCGAGATGCCGTTAAATTGATTACAGTCTACAATAGTTGGATCCAGTGAAACTGTAAAACATATTTCGGTAATGTATTAAAAAGTTTAATATTATGGTAAATTCCTAGCAGCTGTGGTTGCCAGAATTTCACCGTGTAAAATATAGTGATAATGTAGAATACTTAGAGGTATACTTTTTTGTTAGATATAAAATTCACAATGAAGAACTGTTGTTTTTAGTATGGTAAATTACTATAAATAATAAAAAAATATTGTAAACCTGTTTCTGGTCATTCATGTCAACCCAAGACCTTCCATTGCCCTGACTACAGTCTCTCACACTTAAACAGAGTGAAACTGTATAAATACTGTATTTTATGAAAATAAATCAATATTAAGGTAAATTACTGGCAACTGTGGTTGCCTGAATTTCCCTGTGTGAAATTATAGGGATACTGTAGAATACTTAACAGTATACTTTGTTGTTAAACATAAAATTCACAATGAAGAACTGTTATCAAAAGAAATGATCCCCATAAGCTTTTTTTATTACTGTCTCCTAGTGATAAAACAAACTACAGCTTTATAATACACGTATTTTAATTATTATTTAGAAGTTCAAATTTACATAAATTCCTGGCTCCTGCTGCTGGAGTCATAATGTCTCAATTAAGGTCTAACAAATTAGGTAATAAACATAACATAGCTGATAGTCCAAACATTTAGAATCATTGTGTATTTTTGTTATAATTTGTTAGTGTTTAGTTTCCAGTGTTTCCTCTGTGGGATCCCTCTGCCTCGGGAGCGGTGGTTCAGCTGTAGCTGCCTGGGTGCTCTCCGGGTGGAGCTTGGGTGGAGGTGGGGGCTCAGCCTCCCCTCCTCTGGGTGCCCTGTGTCCCTCGGCTGCTGCTGTTGATCTGCTGCCGCCGGTGCAGATGGCTCCCATGATGGCGTTTCCTTACGTGACTCATCTGCCCTTGGTCCTATGTCCTTTTTATGTCCTTTTGTTCTTAAGTGTTTGTATGGGTGGGAGTTGGGTTGGGGGGAGGGGGCTATAACTGTGATCATGCTTTTAAATCTGTGGGTGAGGGATTGGAATGTGGTTTTATGTAGGGTCATTTTAATCTGTAAAGCACTTTGAGTTGCAACTCTTGTATGAAAAGTGTTTTATAAATAACGTGTATTTGATTGATGGATTGAATTTGCTATGAACATAAAACCCCAATTTGGTTTAATAATCAATACAATGACCAAATAAGCACTAACTCTGAATAATATGAAACTTAAACAATAACCTGTTAATTTTACTTAACATTGCCTGAAGTTGCCCAATGATTGCTGGAGATAGGCACCAGCATG
Organism: Valencia hispanica; assembly: GCA_963556495.2. Lineage (NCBI taxonomy): Eukaryota > Metazoa > Chordata > Actinopteri > Cyprinodontiformes > Valenciidae > Valencia > Valencia hispanica. Next base: position 45,955,926 of record OY747717.1, on the reverse strand, counting down.
GTATATGGAAAGTGGGACAATGATCCAACAATAATCTCAGGTGTTCTGTCAAATAAAGTAGAAATCAAATTCCAAGTATGAGCTATAAAACCTTTGTCTAAACTAAAAAAGAATTGTAATACTGGTATTGCAATTCCTTTGAAGCTCACCATTTGTATCGTTGTAGCAATGTCACCAAGTCCATTCTCCTTTACACAACCTCGATGGTTGTACCTAAAAGGTGAGGGAGAAAGATATAAATGTTTGTCTTAAAACATGTTTTTTTTATGCAAAACAGAGTATCTACAAAAGATTAGAAATTAAACAATAGATCATTTTGTTCATGTGTGACTCACCTTCAAAAGAAAATCCTTCTATTTTTGGAATCCTAGCTTTAAATGTACTCTGAAGGGTCAAACACTCTTGTAATGAGACTTTCCTTTTAACATGTTAGCTGTGGTGCTTCAGATCTCTCTCTCTGTTTTACTTGTCTTCTTCTTCTTCTGTTTATGGCGGTTGGAAAACAAGTTGAGGTGCATTACTGCCACCTTCTGGACTGGAGTGGGGAAACCCTAAGATTCTATGTCTGAAAGTAATTTATTGCAATGAAAACGATTATAATACAATTCACTTTTGGTGAATGTTGCTCATCAAAGGGTTAAAAACACTCAATTAACATAAAATATGTGAAATACCGATGCCACACCAAACAATGTGAATGTTGTCATAACTACATATTAAAATACAGAAAACATCAGGGGAAAATGTTTTTAAAATAATTCATTTTGATATTTTTTTATTTTCTCTGTCATGAACTTTTATAGTACACAAAGTTTAATGCAGGATCAGGATAAAGAAAGATAACATGTTTTATCTGTAAGATTTTATGTCTTGGATCTGTAAAAAAAGTGATACATTTTTGTTAATGATACACATTTTTAAGCTAAACATTGAAGTGTATATCACTGTAAAAATACACAGACAATTTCTTAAGGGTTATTGGTAATAAAATAGAAAACTGCTTTTTACCGTTAATTGTGCCACAAAATATTTTTTCATAGTAAATATTTGTGTTTTATACCTGGCAAGACTGTTAAAATTGAGAACACACATATATATATATATATATATATATATATATATATATATATATATATATATATATATATGTGTGTGTGTTCTCAATTTTATATATTTTATATATATATATATATATATAACATATTTTTCATTTATAATAATTGTTCATATTTATTACAAAGAGCCATCCATCCATACAGTATATCTTTACTACAAAGGTATACTGGTTTAATAAACAGTGTAAGCTTTTTAATATATTTAAAAAGTTTCAACGTCATTTTTACAGTAATTGTCATGTTATTTCTGTTAAAAGTAAGGTATGTTTTGGGTGATTGATATATAGTTTTAAATTGTAAATTCAAATGTAAAACGCATTAAAGATTGTAATTTATACATAATTATTATATAACTTTTAAGGCGATTAATTGCAAATAATTTTATGGATTTTTCCTGTTATTTTACAGAAAATGTAACATAATAAAGTAAATTAATGTTTTTTTTCAACATAGTACCATAAAAACTAAAACAATTTACCATTTCTCAATTTACAGTAATTTAACATATGTATTACAATCATTTACTTTCTCTAATTTAAAAGTAATTTACCATAGCCATTTTATAGTTATTTACCATCATTTTAATGTACTTTTTTTTTACAGTGACCATGTATTTGAACATGACTACACTAGCAGCAGAATAACAAAAATCTATTCACAAATGCCTTTAAAAAATATGTACAGCAGAGAAAAGTTTCCCATGAATCCAAAAGGGTTCATAAAAATGTCCTGTAAAATTTGTTCGACTCCTGCCAGTGAGACTTACCAGGAGAGATGATTAAAACGCACCATTCTTATGCACTATAAGTTTAAAATACGACAAAAAGCTCGACTGAGCTGTGTGTCTTCCCTGGAAAAGTAGCTGCAAGCTAACATCAAGGCAACAAACATCCTGATCAACAGCAGAAGAAGGAACTCAAAAATCTTGGGGGGAAAGTTAAGAGAAATTTTGAAAAGTCATGGCTGCTGGTGTTCACTGAGCAGTCAGTACTGATAGTTTAAAGTGGGAGAGACGTTCAGACAGATTCCAGGAGAAACCCTGGAAAAAACTAAGATCCGGCATATAATACCCACAATCCTCCTGTGGAGCAGTGAAGCTGCAGATGGTGGTGATGATGATGAAGTTCACACAGTTTAGAGGCTATACTCATTCACTCCACCACTAATTTAATTACAACAACAATAATAATCATAATAATATTATGATTATTATTAATAATAATGATAATAACACAATGTATTGACTGTGATTTGAAACTTCAGCACTCCTTTACATAACTGTACATGTATATTGGTCCCTGAGGTTAGAGGAGAAGTCCTGAACAAAGCTGGGAACACTCCAAACATCTGCCCAACAATCAGAACATGGAGCCAGGTGTACTTTCACTGATGACGCAGAGTTTTTTAGATTTGATTCACTGCACCAGAGGTGTTTGTTCACCATAGATTCCACACGCAGCTTCCCCTCTGTAACAGCTACTGTACATCCTCTGAGTTCTTGTTTCAGTGATGGCCTGAACGAAATCCAGCTGTAATCTTTGCAGATTTGCTGTGTAGTCTTGAGTTTTTGACTTTAATGAGCTCTATATATCTATCAGTCTCATTTTTGGATGTGTTTCTGAGCTGACAAGCTGTTCCTGTTTTCTGACTCCCCTTTTTCATTCTGCTGTACATTGAGAATAGTTACCTAAATAATAATAAAAATACATATATCAGAGGGTTTAGTAGATCAGCCTCTGTCTCAACACCTTCTATGTAATATGGTTTCAACAGACTGTGGGCAAAAGCAGTTACAGTACATGGTCCCCATGTAATAACTCCCTCCCTGTCTCTGCAGCTGGAGTGAGGACTGGAGCAACAATGTTCTGTCTGATACTGAGTCTTACTCTGTGATGTCATTGGCGGAGAATAGCCAACGTGCCACACAGGGCGCCCGAGGTCGTCTGAATGCCACAAGTGGCACCACTGACTTAAGTTCTAATTCCGCAAAGTGCCAAGACACCAAAGTCCAACAAGAGTTGCCTTAAAGCTCCAGGTAACTGATAAATAATCTTAAATTTGACTCATAAATAGAACTATGAAGAACCGGAGAATGATAACACTTTGAACCAACCAAAAAGAAATGCTTACATCAGCAAATAAAGGCCAATTTTCTTAATATAGCCATTTGAAAACCTTATTAAAGAGACAGATATGCTAGCAATACTGTGCGTGTTTAATTTGATCATTTTCATATCTTATTTTAACAAAGAATCGGGAAGTCCCAGCTCTTTCTGTAGATTTCAGTCGCTAGTAGAAAGAGCAACCATTACATGAACATGTGTGGACTGCTTCTTTTATTATCTCCCCATCAGTTAACAGTAGTAGAGTTCATTGTTGTCTTATCATTTAAATCTGATCATTATTAATGTAATTCTCCAACATGTCAGTTTTAATTGCCCTGAAGTGCAATATGTCAACATTTCAAAAACATGATGTAGAGGAAAATTTTAGTTCTGATTGGTCAAAACATAGATTAGTTTAATTAGTGTATTTGAACAGGGAAAATGTACATTAATAAACATTTCTGTAAATGTGCCAGTATTAGCTATAAAGCTAGTTTTCAGCTGTAGTCCCTGGGTAGGATATAACATGCCAGCATCATAAAAAAAACCACACAAAAAACAACACAACAACAATCATTAATCCATGTTAACAAGGAAACAACAACAATAAATTAATTTCATAGTCAGCCATTAATATCACACAACTCAAGCATATAGCATAGCATTACCAAACAATCATTAACTACAATCCTGATTATAACATCAGTAGGCAGATAGCATGAAGCAGCAAACAGATAAAAGCAAAAACCTCAATAAATATGTGCTCATGTTTGATTCGCAAATAGCCATGATTTTAGTGTTGTTTTAAAAATTCTAAACGTCTTCACATTACGTATAGAAGAAGCAATAGTATTCTAGAACTGGACCACTCTGACAGAAAAGGCCGATTCGCTGAAGGAACTTTTTCTAAGGGGGACTAAAAGGTTATTCATTGTGGCAGATCTAGTTAGTCGCCAACTCTGATTAAAAAAATGTATCTGAATGAATCAAGAGTTCTGGTCAGGGGTCTACATGCACTCATCATGGTGTGAATCTTCATTTTGCCTCTTAATATTGAATTTAAACAGTTTTTCAGGGGGGAATAATTGTGCAACAAACAACTGCAACTAATCGATGCCTCTAAGTGAACTACCTTTCATCCACACACTTCTTATGCCAATATAGAAAGTCCTTGCATAATTCTGCCAGGAGATTTGACCACTATTCATGGCAAAATTGGTAGAGTTAATTTAAACTGGTTAGTTTCCTGGACATCACTTTTCTCAATAGAGCTCAACCCAGGGAGGTTCCAGGTTAAAGAGAACCCACTTTATGCGTTTGAGATCATTGTGCTGCTGGAACACTGAACTGTGTCCAGTTATGAACCATATAACTGATGAGGTGAGGCACAGTTGAAGAATTTGGCGGTGGTCCTCTGTCTTCCACCCACCAGTGTCTTTGGTAGCAAAAAAGACCCACAGCATGATGCTATCACCACCATGCTTGGCAGCTGGTACAGTGTTCTTAGGTTTCAGAACTTTACCTTGAGTTTTTTCTTATTGTGTCTAAACCCATCAACAATGTCCTCCCCACTCAACAACAATCCAGAAAGAAATATGTGAATTCTATAAACTAAACTAAAAGGAATCTTGAAGAAATCATTAATCAATTAAGCTCATCCTCTTGCTTCCTCGATATTCTATGCACAGTTTTTCTTAAGAAAGTTTTCCCTATCTTTGGGTCTGATCTGATTAAAATAGTGAACTCATCCCTCCTGTCAGGTCTCTTCCCCCAGGCTTTAAAAACAGCAGTTATTAAACCACTGCTAAAAAAGAATAATCTGGACAACACGTTAATGCAGAACTACAGGCCAATTTCTAATCTTCCATTCATTAATAAAATTATTTAAAAAGCTGTTTCAGCAGTTAAACTGCTTTATAACAATGACCAACCACTTTGATGTTTTTCAGTCTGGTTTCCGTGGTAACCACAGCACTGAGACTGCCCTCGTCAAAGTTTTCAATGAAATCCGTATAAATACAGACTGTGGTAGAACCACAGCGCTGGTTCTGTTGGACCTCAGGGTTGATCATGATATATTACTAGAATGACTGGAGAGCTGGGTCGGACTCTCTGGTACAGGACTTGGCTGGTTTGAGTCTTACCTAAAGAACAGGGACTTATTTGTTTCAATCGTGTTCCTCACTAGAACCAGGAAAGTAGAGCACATCACCCCAGTTCTAAAGTCCTTACACTGGCTCCCTGTAGCTCAGAGAATACACTTCTAAATACTTTTACTAGTTTATAAATCATTGAATGGCTTAGCACCACAACACATTAAAGTTATGTAGTTGTATCAACCACCCAGACCACTCAGGTCCTTTAATTCCAGTCTACTAATCATCCCTAGAATTAAAACCAAACATGAGAAGAAGGAGAAGCGAATTCCAGTTTAATCTAATCTGGAACAAACTCCCACCACTGCAAAGCTGCTGAAACACAGAGTTCCTTTAAATCAAAGCTAAAAGCTATCTGTTTAGAGCTGGACATGACAACTGGAATGTCATAACTGTAGCGTTTTTCTTAATGTTCTTTATGTTTTCCAGTTTGCATTTTCTGTTTTCACTGTATTTTGTTGTTGTTTTAATTCTATCCCCTAATCACCCAAAGCTCCTTATATTGCATTGGTGCTGAAAATGTTGCTATACTAATAAATCTGCCTTGCCTAAACAGTTTAATCTTTGTCTCAACTGACCATCACACTTTTCTCCATTCCAATTTAGTTAACTTTCATTGGGCCTGAAGCACGGGCTTATTCCTTGGCCGGCACCCTCTTTGTCCATGGGGATTTAAACTCCTTACCACTGAGGGTGGCACTTGTTTTCCAGCAGTTTCCAGTTCAAATCAGGCTTAAAGCTTTTTTTGGTGTCTGGGTTGTTCTTGAACATCCTGACCAGTTTCCTTTCATCTAACTACAGCAATTGGGGTAAACTTCTCGAAACTTTGATAGAAATGCATGTCACAACAGGACATTGATTCTACACACACACTAAAACTGTGTCAATGGTTTTCTCAAAGGACAACAATAAGTCTGATGTTCAGGCTCATGGTGGGTGGAAGGAAACGTTATGCAGTTGTTTTTATTTCCTATTTCTAGAGCAGGCAGTCACAGTGACCTCTGCACTCAGTGAACGATTCTGCATCAGTTTATTGAAAGATATGTATAAAATGAAAAATAAATTAGCTCAGCCCACTGCAGTGGACCTGCAGTACAATCTAAAACTGTCCTTTAACATAACAGTTAAAAACAAGATCAAAAGCACTGACAGAAATTCTTCAGAGTTCAACTTTGTTCTGTTGCTCTGTGTAAATAACATGGAGCTCTGCAGTCGGTACATTTTCAGTCTTTCTCTTTGGTTTCTGGGTTTAGAGAAAGTGGAAACACTTTAGGTAAGCTACATTTATCTGTATAACATATTTTTAAACAGTGCAGTTAAAAATAATGGAGATCACTTACAATAAACCATACACCTTGGTGCAAAACTAAAGAAACAAAAAAATAAGACGGCCAAAAATATAATGTCCTGAAACTTTAAAACTAACACAAAGTGAAAACACAGAGATCAGAACATACCCTTTGCTTATTTTTCCGTCTTGTTTGGACATGCTTTAAATTGTATGGCTGATGATAACAGCGTCTAATCATCTCCCACTGGATGATCTCCTCCCAGGATACCAGGAGTACGTCTTCCTTGTTGCATCTGGATGTTTGACTTGCATTGTGTGTTCTTTTATAGGTTATGTCTGTGTTATGAAGCCATAACTCTACACCTATACAGAAAAATACTTTGGTGTCTGATCTTTTTATCATTTAAACACAGAAGAAAAACTACAGAACCAACAGCCTCCAAGATTAATAATTCTGTACATGGTTGTAAGAAGAGAGTGCTGACTGCCCACACTATTTGTAGAAGGGAGTTTCTCCAGAAGTGTAGCTCTATAGTTTCTTTTGGAGACCATTTAAAATCATAAGAAATATTACCTTGGAAAATGGTTATCTCCTGGGAGGGCACTGTTATGGCAGACATGATAAAATCCTTCAGGCCTATGTCTGAGATATTTGACAAACCAGTTAAAAAGGTAATCGTGGGGAAAATATTCTCATTCGGGTAGAGCTGGGTATCGATTCAAATTTTAAGAATCGATTCGATTCCGATTCTCAAGAGTTAGAATCGATTATCCTGATTCAATCCGATCCGATCTGTTCCAATCAATACTGATACGGGTCAGTGCTATTAAAAATGTTTTTTTGAACTGTTACCTTAATTATTTGGCTGTAATGTAATGACGCAACACTGGGGGAGTTACAGTTCACCGGGAAAAACTCTACCTCAGCCTTAAAATGGCTGTCTGGACTTTTCCTTCCTATTTTAGCTGTAAAAAAGCGCAGACGATGTTAAACAATTAAACCGATTTTTGGACTTGTGAATCGATTCAATTCTTACAATTTTTTAAAGAATCGATTCAGAATCTATTTTTTCTATTTTTTTAACACATCACTACATTCAGGATATCAGGAAAGAGGAGGTGTCTTTATTAAGAGAAGTTAGCCGGGACCACCCGACTGGGAGTGTTTGTTTTCAGGCACTTTATGAAAAATGGGATTTCCTGCTGTGGCTGTTGTTGCATCTGGTGAAATAGGAAAAGAATCCTCAGCTTGTAATTTTTCATCAGATAATCTGAGAACTTGCTCATCTATTTCATTTTACTTTGATTTTTTATTAAAGGCTGTTCATGTTTGAATCTTTAACGTATTTCAGTTCAGTCTGACTATGAGTTTTGAGCTAAGATGTGTTTGTAATGTTTCTATTTTATCTGTGTTTGTGCAGTGTGTCTCAGCTGTCCCAGGACTCAAAGACAGCTCCAAGCACTCCTGTCTCTCCTCCATCAGAGATGTCTGCTCCACTGTCCAGCCTGGCCGTTTCTGTCCCCTCGGTGGCGTTAAGTCCCTCTGTTGAGGAGGAGTGCCCGTTGCTGCTCTCAAAGAAGAGTCAGCAATATATGTCCTCAAGACTGGCAGATCAGAAGAGGAGCTTTTCCCACTACAATCACGGCCATGTGGCACACAGCTTACCACCCAGCCCAGCCCTCGTTGCAAAGAATGTTACCTACGGAGACAGAGGGGACTGTGACACCGCCGCTGCCAGCCACAGTTTTTCAGAATTACCTGAGAAACTAATGACTGAAACCAACAGTACCAAAAGAGCTGCATGCCGTGTGCTGCGTTCCATGGAGTCCAGTGACAGCATGCTATTCAGTGAAACAGACGAGCCTCAGGGAGGAGACGCACCCTTCCTCACTGCAGACAGCACCACAGCCCTTTGGGATATGGAGAGCAGCAGGACTAACCCAGGATCACCAAGCCACATCCTGCAGGTTAAACTTTACAATCCAATTGCTGTGTAAAGTAAAGAGAAAAACCTTGGAATTCTACAGAGAAATAGTCACTTAAAATGTCACTCTCAACAAGCTAACAGCTGTGTAAAGACTTCTGAAAAAAGGCAAAAAGAAACCTATTTTAGTGATGTAATAAATAGAGTTTTATAATGAAAAAAAGAAACAACTGTACACAGATGTTCATGAGCTGCAGGTAAAGTGCCATATTATATGCTCGTGTGTAGCAAAGGTTCCCAGTGTATTTAAGAGCAGAAAACTATCAACGGTGCCTTTCTGTTTAGTGTGGTTGAGATGGAGCAGCGTTGCATACTGAGCTATTGATCCCTGTCCCAACATTTTGTTGGCTCTGGGCGCATGCTTTGATAAAAATAGTGAGCATGTTGTGGTTTGATTTCCAGGTATTTCCTTTGACAGGTCACTCCTTTCATGCCTTTGTCCGATTGGTCTGCTGAAACGGTTTAAAGGAACGTGTCACTGAACTACCACACCTGGACTCATACTCACTAATACATTTAAAAAAGGCTCATTACCTGCATTTGATGAGAGATAGAGAAAATGTTAGCGTTCGTACCATTTTTATTGGTCACTACCTGTCCCAGTAAGCTGTCACTGAATAAATGTTACTGTGAGATAAATGTGCAATCACTAAAATCTGCTTTGTAGGTGTTGCTAATGTGCTCACCTCTATATCTAACATAACCATGTAGATTCTTTCAGTTCTATATTGGATTAGAATCTGTATTAAAGTTAATACGCTGATGTTGTTGCAGACAGCTCTGCTGTAGCTCTGCCAAGCTGTTCCACATGTCTGCAGGCTGGGGAGTTTCCAGAAGGAAAACCTACACGCATAACTGTCTGCCAAGCTGATTTTAAAAGCTGTCCTGTGAGATGTAATATGAGTAAATACGGAATATTTAGAGCAAAGATATGAAGAGAATAGATGGAGATGCTTTCTCTGCTTTTTAAAATGGCTGCTAAAATGGAAACAGAATTGGTCAAATAAACTGACTTTATGTCCATTTGAGCGAAACGTGATCCTACATCTTCTAACAAAAATATCTTCTTAATAAGTAATGTTTCATTCATTTGTAAGGGGGTCATTTACTTTGTTTCAGAACCTGTAGGAAGACTCAGTCAGGGTGGTGCCCCCAAAGGACAACGATGAGGATAGAGAAGAAATAGAGCATTGTTGCTTTAATGAAGGCTTTCATGTTGTACAGACTGGCCTCAGATAATGCTTTAGCTACACCTAGTGGTTGACTGCTTTTAGTCGTGTATCTTCAAATTCAACAACTCACAAACTTTAAAAGACTTGTTTGCACTTCTGTTTTCAAATGCTTCAGTTTGTGACTTATGTGTGTGGTGTCATTGTAAATGTAAATAAAAAACAATTAATAAACAAAAATCCAACTGTCCAATCTATTATCAGAGCATATAAAGACATCTGCTGAACCCTCACTCTTCACTATGGAAGGAACAGAAATATTCTCGAGATTGTGGGAGTTATGAACAACCATAACTCCCTAAAGTTACAAAGATGCTAATTCATTTATTATTTCTACGATGGAAAAGAAGGAAGCATTAAAACAGTTAATTGCCAGTTTGCTTAGTTTTACCATGTCGGTCTATGACAACTGTCCACCTACTCCATAAAAAGCATCGCTCTCAGTGAATTTAAACACATTCTGTGTTTTATGACTCATTGTGTTGCTGCTATATTTCACCTTGCAAAGCTAGTCATACAACTTGAACCTTTTCTCATTTTGTCACATTACAACCACAAACTTTACATTATTTCATGGTGCTTTTATGTCATAGACCAATATAAAGAAGCACAGAATTGTGAAGTAGATGAATAATGATTCATAGGTTAGTTTGTTCACAAATAATCTGAAAAGCCCAGAGTCAATATTTTGTAGAACAACCTTTTGTTGCAGTTAATAACTGCAGGTCTAACACTCATTCTAGCATATGAATGGTAGACTGAGCCAGTCTGAGCCATCAGGAGGGGCTTAAGGTGATGATCTGAACCCTTCCATTCTAGTTCTTGCTGGGTGTTTAGAGCTGTTGAACCTCTGCTCCAGTATCAGTTTTTCTTTTGCAGCCGCTAATATGTTTTTTCTAGGATTGCCCTGATCAACTCTCACCAAGCATCCCCACAGCATGTGGATGTGATGTGGTAGAAGAATATAAATACCTCAGAGTTCACCTTGACTACAGACTGGACTGGAGACTGAACAGTGAAGCCGTCTACAAGAAGGGACAGAGCAGACTGTACTTCTTGAGGAAGCTTAGGTCCTTCAAGGTTTGCAGCAAGATGCTGCAGATCTTCTACAAGTCTGTTGTGGAGAGTGTAATCTCTTCAGCCGTCATCTGTTGGGGTAGCAGCATCAGAGCCAGGGATTTAAAAAGGCTCAACAACCTGATAAAGAAGGTTCTGGTTCTGTTCTGGTTCTGTTCTTGGGACGACTGGGGAACATCTGGAGATGATGATGCAAAGAAGGATTTTTCATTACATCAAGAACATTATGGACAACCCTGAGCATCCTCTTCATCACAATATCCTAGAACAACAAAGTGTCATCTGTCAGAGGCTTCTCAATTTCACTGCAACACAGACTGCTACAGGAGATTTTTTCAGCCCACATCCATCATGAGCTACAAGAACCCCTAATTTCCATCTGGAATCAATAAAATAGTTTTAATTGAATTGAACTGAATGATTCTGCCAGCATTATGTTGTACTATTGGAATGGTGTGTTCAGAGTGATCTGTGGAGTTAGTTTCTCATAACACATAATGTGAGTTTATCAATTAGTTGTTAATCTGCTAATTCTGTGAGGCCTTGCAAACTACACCTACTTCTCCAACCCTAGATATTCAACATATGCTAGCTGGGCATTAATTTCAATCAGGAGAGCTTTTGTCCAACTACGTTTGATCCTAAACTTTACGCCCTTTCAAGGAAGAAGTAGAAGCAAAAGCCTAAGATGGAAGCAGGTACAGAACCTTTCCAGGGGGGACCTGTCTCAGACATTCTCCTAATATGCCTCTTAAATTCTGACTGGAATGGCTCCTTTGTCTACCCTCAAAGGGTATTGGTTTATTTACCTGCCAAATGTTTACCCAGTTTTGCTATAAAATGGACCCTTACCAAGCTAAAACCTCCAGCACCAAGGATTACAGAATAAAAAAAGATCAAAAGGACACAACTAAACAGAATAAAAAATGAATTACAGATTGTTCTTTTCAAAGCTGTGCCAGGAACTCTTCCAAGACTCTTCCAGGGGTCAACAACCTTTACAGTCCAAAGAGATATTTATGCTTATTTTTTAATAAATTAAATTTGCTTAGAGCTGTAAAACCTACAGTGCACAAGCCCTTTTTTTGTTTTATGAACATCATCGAATAAATTGTTAACGTTTTATAGTGAAATTAAATTACTAAAAATCTACATCTAATTTAGGTTTTAGAACGTAGAAATAAACATTTACGAGCAGATAATGAAATCTTTTTCCTGAATAAAGCGTTCCATAGTTATTGAAAATGAAGAAAGAATGTATAGTTTGCAGCCTCGTGTCAGATTAAAAGATCTAAATAAAAAACAATTTGTTGTGTCATTAGTGTCATTCTCTTGGGGAAATTCTATGCAGGCGTGAAAAACATACAACTTTTATTTATTTAAATACATTTTTCAGGTATTTATGATTTTTGACCAATGTTATGAAAAGCCAACCTCTAATGTATGCAATGTAGACATACTATATTGATTGGTCCAGGGCAGTCTTAGATTATTTTGAGTTTTCAATGTGAAATACCGTTTCAAAACCTAGTACACATTTAGCGCTTCTCATGTAATGCTGATCTGAAACCAGCTTTCATTTCTGCTGCAAGTGGAAACTTCAAGTGGCTTCTGGGTTTTTGTAGACTCTTTTTTTATCTGTGACATTGTTGTTGTCTTATCTTGTTCAACTTCTTTATGTAATTTTGCTGCAGACTTTCTGTTTTTAGTTGCCAATTTTTGTAAATAATTGTGGCAAAATAGGAATAAAAAAGTAAAGCATTATTAACCTTGACTGAAGACCTGGTAGCACACTGATTACTGTCTTACAGTTTTTGGATGTGTAACGCTTCTTCCTGTTGAATTTATACACTCTGTCCACTAGGTGGAGACAGAGTCACGTAGGGGTTTTCACATTTTCACCATCAGCCTCAAAAAGACAATGAAAGACTGCTTGTTTTAATTTTCATTATAATAAACATGTCACTGAATCTGTATAGAACATTGTATATAATACAGTTGTGACTTATTGTTTGTCTTTTTTTAACAAACTTATTTTAATCCGAAAACAAAATAGGCTACGTTTTATTATATCTCCATCACTAGAGGATGTAGCAGGAAATAACATCAAAAGGTGTCTGATGAAGATCAGCTGTTTACTGCTAGTTTTAAAATAAAAAAATCAGCAGAATATTTAAGTCTTTTCATGATCACATACAGTCTCTACCTCCAGGTTTTTATCCACATCATAACAGCATTTGTGTCCTGGAATGCCGAACAGTAGGCTTACTGATCTTTGCAGCAGGAAAACTAAGGAAGGATGACCACTTTCCCTCCTTCTTTTCTGCACAGCAGGAAGGAGGAGAAAGGGAGGAGAAAGGGAGGAGGAGGAGCGCAGCGCTCAGAGATCATCTGACGCAGTGTGCAGCTGCTGCCTCACTTCCACTCCGCTCCTGGAGGACGCACGGCGGCTCTGAAAGCCATCACAAACACACGGCGCCTCCCGGTCATTGGGAGCCTGCGGGCGGCTTCTGTGCACGGCGATGTTGGCTGTGGCGATCCGAGGGCAGGCGGAGTCCCGGGCCTCGGGCTCGGGGTTGAAGCTGGAGCTGTAACCGCGGAGGTCTGCTCTTATTGTGTGCTGGGTGGCCCAGGAGAAGAAGAGGATGTCTCCGCGGCCGCGGGCACTCCTCCCATTCCTGCCACAACACTTGATTATTACCCGGCACCAAGGGGCTGCTGTCTCCTTTCTGTTAATCGGAGGAACGCTGATATTTGAAGGACTTCGTCCACCATGCTGCCTGTTCAGGAACCATGAGAACTCTCAATGAAAACAACGAGGAGGAGGAGGAGAAGGAGGGATCTGGGTGCAGCGCCATGGAGGAAAAGGAGAACAACCTGAAAACGGCCAGGTTGTGGAGGGATGCCGCCCTCCGCTCCAGGAAGCTGCGGAGCAACCTCCGCCAGCTGACCCTCTGCTCCAAAAACAACCAGATCATCCTGCCCGACGATATATCCGACATAGAGGTGCTCAACCTAGGAAACAACTCCCTTCAGGAGCTTCCGGATGGACTGCAGTCCACCCTCAACAACCTGCACATCCTCATCCTCCGCAGGAACAGCTTCACCACTGTGCCCAGGGTGGTGTTTGAGCTGGGGCAGCTGGTAGAGCTGGACATGAGTCACAACTGTCTGAGAAGCCTGCCTGATGGTGTAGGACAGCTGAGAGGACTGAAAAAGCTCTGCATCAGTCACAACAAACTTCAGAACCTTCCGGCTCAAGTTGGAGGGCTTCAGTCAATGGAGGAACTTGACATCAGTTTTAACGACCTGCACGACTTCCCCAGGTCCTTCACCAGCCTTTGCAAGCTGCGAACTCTGGATGCAGATCACAACAAGCTGAACCGGTTCCCTCCTGAGATCCTGGCCCTGGGTGAGCTGGAGGAACTCGACCTCTCTGGGAACAAGTTCCAGGTTTTGCCAGCTGACATTATGAGGCTGAACTCCAACAAGATCCTGTGGCTCAGCAGTCTGCACATGTCCTCCTTACCTGACACTTTCTGTCACCTGCACAACTTGGAGAGCCTAATGCTGGATGGAAACAACCTCACAGTGCTGCCTTCATCCTTTGCTCAGTTGCAAAGACTAAAAATGATTAATTTGTCCTCTAACGAGTTTAAGAACTTTCCACAGGCTATTATAAACATCGCAGGATTAGAGGAACTCTACCTGAGCAGAAATAAATTAACTTCTATTCCAGAGGAAATCGCTCAGCTGGTGAAGCTGGTTAATCTCTGGCTTGACAACAACAGCATCACTCATCTACCTGATTCCATTGTGGAGCTGGAGAAGTTGGAAGAACTTGTTTTACAGGGTAACCAAATAGCCATTCTACCAGATCATTTTGGGAAGCTGTCCAGGGTTAACATCTGGAAGGTGAAAGATAACCCTCTCATCCAGCCACCATATGAGGTGTGCATGAAGGGAATCCCATACATTGCCGTCTATCAGAAGGAGCTTGCACAGTCTCAGCTTGCTGTGAAGCCATGGCTGAAACTGGTCCTGATGGGGACAAAAAATGCTGGGAAAACTAAGCTGAGACATAGCTTAGTTACAACTGAGCAGGACATCAGAGGAACCCAGGGAAACAAAGGAATAGAAGTCACTAATTGGGTGGCAGACTCTGATCGCCATCTAACATTCTTAGTGTACGATTTGTCAGGGAACCTAAACTATGACCTCATGAAACCCTTTTTCCTCTCCCCTGGTGCTCTCTATGTTCTCGTTGTCAATCTTAAAGCATACTTGCCCAAGAACTTTTATGCTCATGTCGGCTATTTCCTTCACCTGCTGTGCGCTAAAGTGCCCCATGCTGTAGTGTGTTTGGTGGGCACACATGCAGACCTGTGTGGAGAGATGGAGGTGGAGCAGAAAACTCTGGACATACACAGACAAATAGGCCTGCAGGAGAGGAGTGACATCCAATGTCTAAGGACCCTGGTTCAGCAGGTAGACCTTGCTCTGGAGCAAGGCTACAAGGTCCGCACCTCCAGCCCACATGTCCTCTTCTACGGCGTCAGCGACAAAAACCTAAGGCGCAGGAAAGCCCAGTTGCAGTATATGCTAAACCAGAGACTGCAGATCCTATCCCCAGTCCTGAGCGTTAGCTGCACAGAGACCCAGAAGAACATCTGGAGGCTGAGGGAGAAGCTCATGTCGGTTGCTGATCACCGGGAGATTTTCCCAAACCTTCACCGGGTGCTGCCAAAGTCCTGGCAGATGCTGGAGGAGTTACACTTTAAGTCCAAAGAGCTGTGGCTCTCATGGTGGAGCTCAGCCCGTCTGGGCCTCCAAGCAGGACTTACAGAGGACCGACTGCAGAGCGCCTTGTCCTACCTGCACGAGAGTGGGAAACTGCTCTATTTTGAGGACAGCACTACACTGAAGGAGTATGTTTTCCACAATCTTCCACGTTTTATTGCAATTCTTAATGTCTTCTTTCAGAGGGACAAGTCCACTCTTTTGGACCGGCTGCTGTCTGAGGGGGAGCGAGGGGACAAGGGGAGAGTGAGTCTAGTTATTGAGGATGAGAAGGGAGAGAACCTCAGGGTCACCCATCTTCAGCAACACCTGGAGGGCTTCCTCCATGATGGCCTCTTGCCCTCTAATGTAATCCGCCTGCTCCTCAGACCACACATCGAGACGCAGCAGGACCTCCACCTCATTATGGAGCTGCTGGAGAAGATGGGGATCTGCTACTGCATCAACAAACCTCGTACCAAGCCCCTGAATGGAGCCACAGTGTGGTACAAGTTTCCCAGCTACGTCAGCAGCAAGGAGGCTCGGTTAGAAGACTCGGCTGGAGGAAACTCTCTGAATGTTAGCCCCTTGTTCTCAGTGGAACAGCTCTGCATCCAGTACAGCTTCCCTTTCCTGTTTCCTCCTGGGCTGTTTGCACGCTTCAGTGTGCAGATTAACAACCATGTGGTCCAGCGGTCCGATGGCAGACATCAGATATTTGCCTATCGGGGTAAAGTCCCAGTGGTGATCAGCCACCAGCCCTCTACTGGGAAACTGTTTATGGAGACTCTGTCCATCGCCAGCCACGCCTCACTGCCTAACATCTGGACTGCCTGGCAGGCCGTCACTCCGCTGGTGGAGGAGCTGAACATGCTGCTGCAGGAATGGCCCGGCCTGTACTATTCTGTACATATTCTCTGTTCCAAGTGCCTCAAGAGAGGGTCGTCCACTCCCCATGCCTTCCCGGGTAAGTCTTGTTTGATGAATCAACTGTCTGAGCTCACCCAGGTGGGTGTCTTTCATCTAGGTTTATTACTGCAGGTCAGTCATGAGAACCACACTGAACTAGGAGTGGTGCAGGAATTATAATAAGTAATTTTAATTAAAAGTAACATTACACTACAGGATGAACACAGTTAAACACATCTCTGAATGCTCTGTTTGACATGAACGTATAGTATTTAAGGACACAGGGTAGAAACAACCTCTGGGCCACTCTGTAGTTATTAAATAACATTTGCATACATTTTCAGAAGATTATACGACTTCCTTATCTGAAGTATACTCTGAAAGCCTCACAGTGTTCACTAAGTAACTCTTCTGTTAGTTTCAGAAAATAAATGATGCATTTCACTTTAGACTCTCTCCATCAGATCTAACCACACTAAAATTACTTGAATCATCAAAGTTGACTTTTCTTAATCGACTTGCTTTACTGCAACATGTAACAAAAACAGAATTGAATATAATCTAATGCTTGATGATGTCCTTATGCATCTTTTTAATAAGATTTTAATGCCGCGTCCCCTTTGACACCTTGAGCACCTGATGTTCCATCTTTAGAAGTTTCTAGGACAGGTTGTTAATTATCCAGCCTTACTGGTGGAGCACAGGCAGATGATGGTGTCTGAACAGAGAAGGATGACCTGTGAGATTCTTTCTTTGTCCTTGTCTGCCTTTGCCGTGAGAGAAATTTGTGTTGAAATGAACTGAAGCACTGCAGCTGTCAGTAATCAGATTGAGCCACACCCTGATTCAGAATGCAGCTCCATGGAAGATGGAGACAGATGCCTCCGTCAGAGGGGGGATGGAGGTGGAACAAAGCTGCTGCCTCTGACCGAGAGGAGGAGGCTTCACAGAGGTAACCAGCCCCCCCACCCCCCTCAGGGACAGAAGTAATCCTCTGTGCTGGTGAGGCTGCAGCTGCTCCATGACCTGCTCTGGTTCTAGCTGGAGTGTAACTGGTCTGCTGCTGTTGAAGGCTGTGGTGTCATGTGATCTAATGTACTGCTATATAATCGGAAGCTTTACTAGATGACCACTAGTTTGATGATCAGTTTCAGCTCATAGTAGCTTTCCATGCTTTGACATATTTTACAGCAGAAGCTCCAATACAGATGAGATCACCTTTCTTCGTGCTCTTACTAGTCATCGGTTATTGGAACAGGAGGCTGTGTTGTGGTGATGGTTTCCATCTTGGTTTGAAATGTTGACATGTTGTGTTCCCACGGCCGATCAGGATGGGACACACAGTTACAGAGCGCTTCCTCTGGGCTTTAAACAGAGACATTTTCTGTGCTGTTCACTTTCTGAATGATTATGTATTTGATCATATCCAGATTGTTTGGATGTCAAATTGCAAACACACATCTAATATTTTAAAATAATAGTTTTTTAATTGTGCAGTTTACACTCCCCCTGTGGCCGGAGGATTTGGGCGTGGCATTAGGATGTGAGCAGTTGAGGAAGTAGTGCTGTCCAAAATATGTTTTTTCATATCAAACCATGATAATACAGATATTACAAGCCCCTTTTCTGATCATTGTTCAACATTAAACCTGCCACCATGAACCTTTGTAGCATGTTCCTGGATAAGGAGTGAAGGATTTCCTTCAGCGAACATCTGACACACAACGCTTTGTCCCATTTTTGTGCAGGCATGCCCTTTGAATGCATTGAGTGCTTTGTGCCATTGTTAATATGTTATCTGCATTTGATTCTGCTAATCAACATATTTCTTAGATCAGGCGGACACTGGTCGGATAATGATCCCACTCAGACTTCACTACCACAGCTGCTATTTACTTCTCTGCTATACTGTATCACCATGTACAGCTCCTAGTGGTTTTGGGTTGGCTTCTAAACAGCGTCATAACGGGTGAGCATTGAGGATTTCATGTTTTATCTTTTCACATTCCGTGAAAAAAACCTCTGTTCCTTTGTTTTGCATATTACTTGTAGTGTAAGGTACTTTTTTGTCCATTAAATTCACTTGAAAGTGAATGTTCTCCACAGCACATATTCATGGTGATATTGCTGGAGTCAGTCATCTTACACGCCTACTTGATCACCTGATTCAGTTGGTTTAACAGAAAGGTTCCCATACCAAGACAGACAGAACTCTCCCAGTAAATGACATGTAAACTATAATCAACTTTTGTTTTCTGGCATTAAAGCTTCTTAGTTTTCTTGGAAAGAAAGAATTTTGTCTTGACCTTTTTAGAATTGCAACTTGCATGGAATCAGAAATAAAATTGCTTGTCTAAAACAGTAATTAAATGGAATAACCTTCTTGACCTAAATACAGTAGTACCATCTCCCATCCTCCCTTCAAGACACAGCTCTTTGGTTTAACCAAGACTGAGGTCAAGATCGCTGGTATTGCACCAGTTGAACAGATAGCGAACATAGTGAGAGCAGACAAACATCTTACAAGCAAGCTACCAGGGCCATGTCATCAGCATATTTTATTAAGGAACTATCTTGTGTTTTATAGTTAACCTCATTTGTATGAACTAAAAAATATTAGAGGAACTAAAACACCCCCCCATGGAACACCCAGTTAATTGTTAATAACTTTAAAGTGAAGTTACCAGGTGACAAATGCTGCCTGGCTCTGCAGTAGGACCTTCAGCTGTGGTGACTTGTTTTTTATTTTCTTTTGTAATGAGACTTATTTTCTGTCTTAAATAATAATTATTATTAATTTGTTGTTGTGCAAAACTAGTAGAAAGCCATGATCCCAAAGCAGAAGTACATTTCAGATTCCTACACCCCATGGAGACACTGAGCCACAGTGAACTGTTGCTTTTTTGTTGTTGATCCCAACTGAAATAAAAGAGAACGTTTCTGAGGAAAGTGGAAGCAGGTGATCATCCATACTCTGTTTCTGCATGGAGTCATTTCCACTGAACGTAGTTTTGTAGCAATCATGGACTCATTTTACAGCCCAGAGAGGTCAGCTCTGCAGATGTTTAGGTCCAGCATGGTGTGAATGTTGGCCAGTGTAGGCGTCTGATCTGAATAGTTTGATTGTGACAGCAGAATGATCATAGCACTGGTGTTTAACAAGTTTTCTTGCTGCAGTCATCCTGATAAAAGCCAGAAATTCTATCTGCAGGACAGAAGCCTAGTTTATACTTCTCCGTCTGAGGAGGTTCAGATACACGCAGCGCCATTATCTGCTCTCCTACAGGCACACAAGAACGCACGGAGTACAGCCCAATTATTTAACTATCCGTCGAACGCTACAGAGAGCGTACGTCTGTGATTGGTCAGCCCAACATCAGCCCCAGATCATTTCACCAGAGCGGTGCTCTATAGTCGATGTAATTAGTAGTCAATGCAGCTTTTGGCCACTAGATGCTTTATATAACAAGGCCAGTTGATCCAATCTGGTCTTTTGGTGATGTTGAACACCAGGAGGTGTAGAGAACAACAAACCAGACGCTGTGTTTGTTTGTTTCTATGAGTTTTTAGAGGATTCTATGAGCTGCACTTCTAGTAAAAAGCTTTCCAGCTCAATCAAAACTCGCTCTCTGTCGGCCATTGCTCCTTGAGTGAATGTGTGTTTACAAGCTGAAGGAAATAAACTGTCATCAACCAGAGGCGTCACTGCAATGGTAGTCAGACCCGCCAGAAAAGGTCTGCACCCCCTGCTGTCCTGGAGGGGAATTGCTTTGCAACATCAGAGAAGTATAAAAGGAAAATGTCTCCATAAATATGTGTGCGTACGAGTGCAAACTTGCTGACAGAGAAGTATAAAGTAGGCTTCAATCTGCTCCAGCAGATCAGCAAGCTTTTCCACTTTGTCTCTGAGGCAGAACAAAAACAAAGGATTCAGGATTTTAGTGGACATTGTGTGCTGGCAGCCGTTGAGGTATTTACTCCTGCTCATTATATTTAGAAAAAGAAGCTGGATTAGTTTTTTTGGGTAAAGTTCAGCTTTGCTCAAAGGAAACAGGCTACAGGTCATGTGGATGGAGGCTGAAAGATTTACTGGTTCAGGATTGAAAGAGACATTTACTTCTGGTCAATAGAAAACAGCAATGCACATTCTATGAAAGATTGAGAGATTCAAAAGTGAAGAAGTGATTATTAACAGCCTCAAGTTCAGGGAGACGCAGGAGTTTCAAACAAAATGTGTGTCAATTAATCCAGCTAGAAACTACTGATCAGGCCTGAAATCTAGGTGTAGTAATGGACTCAGACCTGAACCTCCAGGGTCACATAAAGGTCAATAACAAGGTCAGCCTTCTATCACCTGAAGAACATCTCTAGGATTAAAGGACTGATGTCGCAACAGGACCTAGAAAAACTCATCCATGCGTTTATCTTTAGTCAGATTGATTACTGCAACAGCATCTTCACAGGTCTGCCTAAAAAGTTAATCAGACAGCTGCAGCTGATCCAGAACGCTGCTGCTCGCGTCCTCACTAGAACCAGGAAAGTAGAGCACATCACCCCAGTTCTAAAGTCCTTATGGTGTGTTCACACCGCACACTTTGTCTGCGTCAGGCAACGCTCTCAACGCATCTAGTTTGCCGCATGTACGTTGAAGCTTGCAACGCTTGCTTCACACCGTTCACACCGCACTACGTCAGGCAATGCTCCCAATGCATCTAATTTGACGAATGTACGTTGAGCAAAAAATAGCGCGAAGAAGATACGTGTGGCAACGTCAGTGAGACGCTCTGATTGGTTGGCGCACTGCGTCAAGTGCGTCAAGTCCGTCAAAAGCAGCTAGCTGAACTTCTGCGTTTGCTGCGTTGTCGCTTGAAACGCAGGTAACGCATGAAAATTTGACGGAGCCAACGCACACAACGCACCGCAGAGACTCTGATGGACCTCTGACGGACTCAACCGTAGACTTTACGTCTAATCTTCCCGCAACTGATGTTGACGTTTAGGGCGGTGTGAACGCACCATTCCACTGGCTCCCTGTAGCTCAGAGAATAGACTTCTAAATACTTTTACTAGTTTATAAATCATTGAATGGCTTAGCACCAACATATGTTGAAGACCTGTTGTCATGGTACCAACCACCAAGACCACTCAGGTCCTCCAACTCTAGCCTACTAAACATCCCTAGACTCAGAACTAAACATGGAGAAGCAGCTTTCAGTTTCTATGCTCCCCTTATCTGGAACAGACTTCCTGACGAGTGTAGAGCTGCTGAAACTCTGAACTGCTTTAAATCGAGACTAAAAACCATCTGTTTAGAATTGCCTTCGAGTAAATGCTTGATGTCATATGTATGAAATGTGTTCATGCCCCCTGGTTTAAAAAAAAAAATCTTTCTCTTGCTTTATTGTGCATCATGTGTAATGTGCGTTTCTTTTACTTTTAATTCCCAATGTTCCATGTCCTTTTTTTTTAAATCACCAAATCATGTAAAGTACCTTGAATTACCCTGCTGTTGAAAGTGTGCTGTACAAATAAAATTGCCTTGCCTTGCCTTGTGAGGATATCTGTTTCATCTGGCCTTTTATGGACATGATCCTCGTGGCTCCAGTGTGTTGATGCAGTTTGGACCCACAGAGACTAAACACACTTTGTCCTCAGATGATGCGCTCTGTTTCAGAACAAAGGCCTGGGCTATTTGTGTGGATCAGACTGTTAGCATCTTCTTCATGTGGTCGACAGGTCACAGGTCTGATTGCTCTGTTCCGGGTTGATCATCTTTCATATTTAGTGTAAATCTGCGGAGTTCTTTTTTAATTTTGGCATTTTGTTATCAAAGGGTCTTTATAAAAAGTTCAGATCATATCACAAGTTTCCCCTCAGGGTTATGGAGGGTTTAATGTTCATTTATTCATCTCACTCACAGTAATGAAGTGTCCAGTGGTGGATGTTGACCTCTCTAACTTTAGCCAGAGTCTGTAGTTAGTAACCCAAGCATTGAGCAGAACATGAACCTTTGTGGGTCTTTGTTAAACAGAAGCTTTTCCTTTCATTTTTGGGCAGCCAGAGAAACAGAGCATTTCTTAAATGTCTAAATTGCAACAAATAAGAGGAGAAGATAAAACGCTGCCCTGTGGAACACCTGTGTGTAAGATGAGGCAATCAGAGAAAGTGTTGTTAATACACCTTTATGGTGGAGCATCTGGATGACAAGTGAAACAGATTATAGGAATGATTCCACACAGACTGTTTTTAAGATTAGAATATAACATCAGAACCTGCTTCAAGTCTTTTTATTTTCAAAAGTTGGAGCACAGATTCTAACTGACTGAGATGTACAAGTATATGTGGTTGTAGAGGGAGTTCAGATGACTCGATGTTTTAAAATGTGCTCTGCCTCTGAAAGGAAGAGATTCTGAGACAAACCGCTCGGTAAACTACAGCAGAGTGAAGAGTTGCTATAAATCCTGCAGGACAGTGGCTGGAGCTCAGCCGACTGTCCAGCCTGTAGGCTGTTAGATCGACAGGAGGCTGTAGTATCATGTTTACTGTCTGTACAGCTACAGCAACACTGAGCTCCTCACCATGCAAAAATATCCAGACCTCTTGATCTTTTTCATATTTTGTCACATCACAACCTTTGGGGCTGCTTTTCTGTTAAGGGGACAGGATGAATGAGGCCATGTATGGTGAGATTTTGGGCAAAAACCTCCTTCCATCAGTGAGAGCATTGAAGATGAAACGTGGCTGGATCTTCCAGCATGACAATGATCCCAAACATATCGTCTAGGCAACGAAGGCATGGCTACGTAAAAAGCATTTCAAGGTTCTGGAGTGGCCTAGCCTTGGATGCACTATTTTGTAGGATATTATAATTAAAGTGCTATGCATGCAAATTCTGGATGCTGATAATCTAACTCTCCTGTTGGATGGACTCTCTTTGGGCTCATACTTTTATTGGCTGTAATGCTAAAGCTAAAGGATGGGGACATTGTGATTGGGTAAACAGAAAGAAGAAAAAGCTGGAAAAATGTAACTATCAACATCACAATATTCAGCAACAGTATTGCAGTGATATTTATTTCATGCTATAGTCCAGCCCTATTATTTATTTTAATTATAGTTTTACTCTGGTGAAAGATGGCAGGATATGCTGTTTAGATGGCAGTAGCTTTCTCAGAGTGACATCCCAACACTTACACTTGGATAAGCTTCTCCATCGATGGAGAACATAGGGAGAGTGATGGGGAATAACATCACTGTGTTGAGTCATGTGAAACCCTTTGAGAAGGTCAAATATAGATCAGATTGAGATTAGTGGTTAAGAGATATATATATATATATAGATATATATATATAGATATATATATATATATATATAGATAGATAGATATATATAGATATATATATATATATATATAGATAGATAGATATATATATGTGTGTGTGTGTAAAGGAAAAAGTCTGGATTCTCTGGTCCTGTAAATTCTTATATTCATTAGCTGATCGTAAAGCTGACAGTCTGCCTGCTGTGCTGCTCATCCTTTATAAAGGAGTGTTGGTGACTGCAGGCCATCCCATGGTGAACACCCTCTCTAAGCTTCACAAGGAATTTAAGGTACAAAATTAGAAAAACATAAAAATAGATGAAGGAGCGTTCATCCTGACCTGGAGGCTCAGACTCATCAGGGTTCCAGGAGTTGTCAGTAAAGGATTACTGCTGGTGTAGGCAGCAGGACTTCTGGTTTATTTAAAGCGCTGCTGCTTCGTCAGTGCTACCATGTCACTGGGAGGAAAACACAGAAGTCATGAGCAGATCCAGATGATGAAAGGTGCATCTGTGTTTCAGGAGGTTATTCTTACAGTGGGGCAAAAAAGTATTTGGCAGCTACGGATTTGTGCAAGTTGTCCCACTTAAAAAGATGAGAGGTCTGTAATTTTCATCATAGGTACATTTCAACTGTGACAGACAGAATGTAAATAAAATCCAGGAAATCACATTGTATGATTTTTAAATAATTTAATTGTATAATGGGGCACAAATAAGCACTTGGTCAATAACGAAAGTTCATTCCAATCCTTTGTAACGTAACCTTGGTCGGTCAAAGGTTTCCTGTAGGTCTTCACCAGGTTCTCACACACTGTAGCTGATATTTTGGCCCATTGCTCCATGCAGATCTTCTCTACAGCTGGGATGTTGTCGCTAGGCAACACAGACTTTCAACTCCCTCCACAGATTCTCTATTGGATTGAGGTCTGGAGACTGGCTAGGCCACTCCAGGACCTTGAAATGCTTTTTACATAGCCACTCCTTCGTTGCCCGGGCGATGTGTTTGGGATCATTGTCATGCTGGAAGATCCAGCCACGTTTCATCTTCAATGCTCTCACTGATGGAAGGAGTTTTTTGCCCAAAATCTCCCTATACATGACCTCATTCATCCTTTCCTTAATACGGATCAGTCGCCCTGTCCCCCTTTGCAGAAAAGCAGCCCCAAAGCATAATGCTTCCACCCCCATGCTTCACAGTGTGTATGGTGTTCTTGGGATGTAACTCGGCATTCTTCCCCCTCCAAACACGGCGAGTGGCGTTTATACCATAGTTCTATTTTGGTCTCATCTGACCACATGACATTCTCCCAATCCTCGTCTGGATCCATGACGACGTAGTGTGTTACTATAGTAACCTTTGTTACTGTGGTCCCAGCTCTCTTCAGGTTATTGACCAGTTCCCCCCCGTGTAGTTCTGGGCTGTTTCCTCTAGATCATGTGTTCACCACCAGGTGAGATCTAGCATGGTGCCTCAGGTCGAGGGAGATCATTGGTGATCTTATATTTATTCCATTTTCTAATAATTGCTCCAACAATTGATCTCTTCTCATCAAGCTGTTTGCCTATTGTAGATCGGCTCATCCCAGTCTTGTGCAGGTGTACAATCTTGTCTCTGGTGTACTTGGACAGCTCTCTGGTCTTGGCCATGGTGGAGGTTGGAGTCTGACTGTCTGAAGGTTTGGACAGGTGTCTTTATACAGATAACCAGTTCAAACAGGTGGCATTATTACAGGTAATGAGTGGAGGATAGAAGAGCTTCTTATCGAAGTAGTAACAGGTCTGTGAGGGTCAGACGTGTTGCTTGTTTGTTGGTGCTAAATACTTATTTCCTGCACCATTATACAAATAAATTCTTAACTAGCTTAAGACTTAATAATCATGTGAATAGTAGCTTAGTCAGAAAAAAGACTATCCCAACGCATATCAGACATATTTGGAAACAACACAGAGGTTTTAACATTTCGCCCTTAATTCAAAATATCGCAACTTTATTCTCAAAATATTTTAAATTACACAGCTGCTCTGCAGAGTTTCCTTAGAGTGCTGCCAAATTGGACCATGTCAGCAAGATGTGCACTCTCTTGACCTTCAAGCGCGTTCTCATTAGTCTGAGCTCTACGACAGTGAGAGGCCATTTTTGCTCTTGTTGTAGTGCTGGGCAAAGTTCTTCTCTTCTTTGACTTACGTGAAGTTTGTGAGGGTGTCTGGGCTGGCTAGCTTAGCTTATCTAGCTGCTAACTGGCGGAGAACCTCCTTGTGAACGTGCATACATGGGTACGTATGTACATGCATCATTACGTCATGGCACGCGCTTTCTCAAGCACCCTGGCTGTTCGGATATGAATCACCTCAAATTAAATGGAATTGCAACCCCTACATGCAACCGTGGCAAAAAGTACTACAGTCAATCGTATGGTCAGGACATGAAAAAAAATGACTATAGATTAAAAAAACTGGTTTATTTTAACAAAAATATTACATAATGCAGTTTTAAGTTACATGTTCAGCCATTTTAACCTAACATTTCCCAGTGTTCTTTAAAATCAAATTTCTTATTTTTTCTTTATTTCATGGTTTTTCTGAAACAAAGAGGAAGAATTAATCCTTTAAAATTTTTTAATTATTGTTCTCCAAGAGACCCCAATGCTGATTTGTTTCCTCTGAACCGTAAGAACAGTGCTTGAAACTAATTAGATTTTTTGAGTGTTCCGCCTCATGATGTCATTTAAATATCATAATATATGATGGAGAAGTTAAAAATAATAAAGCCAGTCGTTCTTCTTAATCCTTTCATTTGATTTCTCATGCTCTTTAACGTTAGGAATAAATTAGTGCTTTTGGATCTGTTTTATGGCATCTAAGATCTATTTCGATCATTCTCTGACGACTCTCGGGCTCTGAAAAATTAGTTCTGCGCAATTTCCCAGCTCTGTGTCAGCGATTGGGCAGAGCTTATTTTAGAAAAGTAAATGTTCAATATTAGAGCAATAAAATGTATTTCTATTGACCTAATTTTAAGATTTTATTAGATGTCTTGCGGAATCTGATTGTATTTTGCAATGATTTTTTGTTCTCTAAGGTAAACATGCATTATTTATTTCCTGATCCGGTGAAGGGGTTCTAAAAATCCCCGCCCACAGAAACATCTGTGGAACAACTTTATGGAAGGGAGGGTCACCCTGGTTGGTAACCTGTAAGATGTTTGTGCTTGGTTTTTTTCTCCAGACATGCTGCTGTGATTTATGGCCAAACATCATTACTTTATTTGCATTTGTCTAAAGGACATTGTTCTGGGAGGCTTGTGGTTCAGTCAGATGTAACATTGCAGATCTACATCTCACTGTCATATCTTTTTTATAGGAAATAGATTTTGTTTTGGCAACCCTTCCAAACAACCCACCCTTGTTCAGTCTTTTTTCAATTGTTCCATCATGAACTTCCAGATTTAGCATTCACACAAAGGCGTGTGGAGTCTGAGATGGAAATAGTTTGTGAATAGCCTAATAAACCTTTCCAGATTGATAGACAACAATAATTCCTTCATTCAGGTTTGCTGATGTCTTTCCAGTTTAGCAGTGTGCTGTGCACACACGTATACGCTTCAGAGCAGCTAACTAGCAGAAGAGCTGCTTTTCTTCAGGTGATCCCATGTGCTGATCATCATGGAATTACATGGAGTTGATTAGTTGCAGTAGATTCTTTCCTGCCTACAGTCATCAGCATCTAGGCAAGGCAATTTTATTTTTATAGCACACTTTCAACAGCAGGGCAATTCAAGGTGCTTTACATGATTTGGTGATTAAAAAACAAACAAAAACACACATGATACACAATAAAGCAAGAGAAAGATAATAAAAAAAACAGGGGGCATGAACACATTTGATACATATGACATCAAGCATTTACTCGAAGGCAATTCTAAACAGATGGTTTTTAGTCTGGATTTAAAGCAGTTCAGAGTTTCAGCAGCTCTACACTCGTCAGGAAGTCTGTTCCAGATAAGGGGAGCATAGAAAGTGAAAGCTGCTTCTCCATGTTTAGTTCTGAGTCTAGGGATGTTTAGTAGACTAGAGTTGGAGGACCTGAGTGGTCTTGGTGGTTGGTACCATGACAACAGGTCTTCAACATATTTTGGTGCTAAGCCATGTAATGATTTATAACCTAGTAAAAGTATTTAGAAGTCTATTCTCTGAGCTACAGGGAGCCAGTGTAAGGACTTTAGAACTGCTGTGATGTGCTCTACTTTCCTGGTTCTAGTGAGGAACACGAGCAGCAGCGTTCTGGATCAGCTGCAGCTGTCTGATTGACTTTTTAGGCAGACCTGTGAAGATGCTGTTGCAGTAATCAATCAGGCTAAAGATAAAAGCATGGATGAGTTTTTCTAGGTCCTGTTTCAACATCAGTCGTTTAATCCTAGAAATGTTCTTTAGGTGATAAAAGCCTGACCTTGTTATTGCCTTTATGTGACCCTGGAGGTTCAGGTCTGAGTCCATTACTACACCTAGGTTACGAACCTGATCAGTAGTTTCTAGCTGTATTAATTGAAGCTGTGTGCTGACTATTGATCGTTCCTCCTTGGGTCCAAAAATAATCACTTCAGTTTTGTTTCTATTGAGCTGGAGAAAGTTATGGCACATCCATCCATTTATTTGGTCAATGCATTGATTTAGGGTTTGAATGGGTTCAGAGTCACCTGGTGACATTGTAATGTAGAGCTGAGTGTCATCCGCGTAGTTATGGTAGCTAATGTTATTGGTCGCTATAATCTTGCCTAGTGGGAGCATGTAGATATTAAATAAGAGGGGCCCCAGGATGGAGCCCTGGGGCACCCCACATGTGATTTCTGTTCGTTCTGATGAAAAGTTTCCTATTGAAACATAGAAGTCCCTGTTCTTTAAGTAAGATTCGAACCAGCCAAATAGTGTACCAGAGAGTCCGACCCAGCTCTCCAGTCGTTCCAATAAAATATCATGATCAACAGTGTCAAATGCTGCACTGAGATCCAACAGAACCAGCACTGTGGTTCTTCCACAGTCTGTATTTATGCGGATGTCATTGAATACTTTGACGAGGACAGTCTCAGTGCTGTGGTGAGCACGGAAACCAGACTGAAAAACATCAAAATGGTTTGTCATTGTTAGGAAGCTATTTAACTGCTGAAACAGCTTTTTCAATAATCTTACTGATGAATGGAAGATTAGAGATCAGCCTGTAGTTCTGCATTAACGTGTTGTCCAGATTTTTCTTTTTTAGCAGTGGTTTAATAACTGCTGTTTTTAAACCCTGAGGGAAGACACCTGATAGCAGTGATGAGTTCACTATTTGAACAAGATCAGAACCAATAACAGGAAGAACTTTCTTTAGAAAAACTGTGGGTAGGATATCAAGACAGCATGAGGAGGAGCTTAATTGGATAATGATTTTTTTTCAAGGCTGTTCTGGTTTAATTCGTGGAATTCAGACATTTTCTCTACATTGTTGTTGATTGGGGATGGCACTGGTTGTGGGTTCGATATTGAGGTACAGATTGACCGTCTAATTGTTAGAACCTTTTCAGTGAAAAAGCTGCAAATTCATTGCAGGCCCTGGTAGAGTTTAGTTCAGGGGCTACTGTCACTAACGGATTAGTTAGTCTTTCCACTTTCGCAAATAGAGTCTGTGCATTATTAATGTTTCTGTTGATGATTTCAGAAAAGAACGATTCCGTAGCATCTTTTATAGTTAGCTGATCTCTATTCAGTCTCTCTTTGTAGATCTCACAGTGAACCTGGAGTCGAGTTTTCCGCCATTTTCTCTCGGCTCGTCGACACTCTCTTTTTTCACTACGTACCAGTGGATTACTTGCCCACGGAGACTTCTTTCTACTTGAGACTACTTTCACTTTAGTTGGAGCAATGGAATCCATGATGTCGGAGATTTCGCAAGGAAACTATCTACCAACTTATTTACTGAGTTTGAGTTGGGAGATGAGGGGGATGTGGTGGAAGGATAAATACGTTTAAAGGTTTCTACTGAACTGTCCCCTAGAAAATGCTTTTTTATAGTGGTCTTACTGTGGCTGGATAATTTAGCAGAGATGGTACTTTGAAAGAAAATACAGAAATGGTCAGATAACGCAATATTAATTACAGAGATGTTGGAAATATTTAAACCTTTGCTGATAATTAAGTCCAGAGTGTGTCCTTTATTGTGTGTTGGTTGTTTGACATGCTGGGTCAGGCCGAAGTTGTGGAGAGTATCATCTAATGTTTTTGCTTGTCTATCTTGGGGGTTGTCGGTATGGATGTTAAAATCCCCCACAATGATTAGTTGGTCATAGTCGATACATATTACAGAAAGAAGGTCATTGAAATTATTAAAGAAGTTAGAGTTAAATTTTGGTGGTTTATATAAACTTAGAAATAAAGCTTTGTTAGGCTCATTTATCTGGGTGGCTAGGTATTCGAAAGAATCAAACGTGCCGAGGGTTACCTTTTTTAAAGTTCATTGAGTTGTGAAAAATGGTGGCTACATCTCCACCTCGTTTGTGTTTTCTGTTCTCGCTTAAGAAATTGTAATTTGGAGGACTGGATTCTATTAATGAAGTTGTTTCGTTATTTTCATCTAGCCAAGTTTCTGATTTTAAAAAAAAAAGGGCGTGTAAATTATGCTCAGTGATGAAATCATTGATAAGAAAAGACTTCCCGGATAGAGATCTAATGTTTAATAAAACTAACTTAATTATTGTGGTGATGGGCAGCTGAACCTTCTGAGAGGTTATCAATTTGAGATTTTGTTTAATATGAGAGCGTGTGGTTAAGGGTTTATGTTTCCTGCTGCTGATAATTGCTGGTATGCTAAGTTAAGGGGGGGGGTGCCGGGCGAGTTCTGGGGGAGAGTAGGGGTAGATTTATTGCCCTGTTCCCTCAAATTTCAGATATCTGTCATAATCAGTGGGGGGAAGCTCCCAGGCTTATGGACACTAGTCCCAGGCGTTTGGTGTAGTCTAAGTTTAGGTGTTAATTGTGTCCCAAATTTGATTTGCTCGTTCAGTCTGTCTGTAAAGTTTCTAAATGGAGACTCATTTGATGTGGCTGAGTCACAGGAAGATGAAGACTTAATCTCTGATGGTTGTTTATCTGTTCGGTCCTGTGGTGTCATCATGACTTGCTGTTTTTGTTCTCTGATATCCATGGGCGCCTCAAGGTCAGCTTTTGGGAGCAAGTGTTTTGCTTTCTGATGTTGATAAGAAAAAATGTTTGCTGCTAAGAGCCTTACTCCGGTCTTGTTCAAATAGCGCATCCCTTCTTTGAACAGATGATTAGCACTTCCAAATACTTTGAAATTATTAATAAATGTGAACGACTTCTCAGCTGATTGCTTCTTCAACCATTTATGGAGCATGCGGAGTCTGCTAAATCTTTCATCATTCCCTTCAGGGACTGGTCCGCTGATGAGGATGTTTACGTTAAGTCCATCAAGTCTCTGTAGGAGATCAGAAAAGTCTCTCTTCAGAATCTCTGATTATCTCATCGCGATATGTGCTGATCCAGCGTGAATGACGAGCTTTTCCAAAGCAGGATGTTGGTCCAAGATGTTCTGAATTTTTTCTGATGTTTCTCTCACTATATTTTTGTAGCAGCTATAAACTCTGGTGTTCTTGCTACAAAAAAGCCTAAATTCCATTAATTGATCCGTCTTGTATGATAACAATCTTTGCTGGGAGGGCCCTTACTTTGTTATGTGTCCGTTTGATGCGGCTGGGTTTCTCCTGGTGGCTTTGACTGGTCCTGGGGGATGCGTCATCTTTCAGGGAACTCAGGGCTGTGAATCTGTTTTTCAGCAGGATTCCAGGTGGAGAAATATCTCTTGTTTTTGGCTGAAACCTCTTTTGTTTACTTTTAGCAGAAGCGGCAGTTCTGGGTTCAGAGCTTTCTCTGTGCCGGAGTTTCTTTTGTTTTTTCTTCCTCGGAGAACAGGCTGGGGTTGATGATTCTCTGCGTTTTAAAGCTGGCCTGTCTTTATTAGAGTGTGGAGTTCTGCCGCTCAGGCGCCTGTAGGGAGTCTCTGTGACACGGTTAGACCGATGTAACACCGGGCTGATAGGCTGTTCTCTATGTGAATTCAACGGTAAAGTTGTATCGTTTCCATAATCAGCGTGAAGATCAAAATTAATTTCCAGACGACGTAGCTTCGTTTCAATGCCCTCAATTCTGTGGAGCAGTTTTTCAAAATCCTCAGCTGAGCAAAAAGCCATGTTGATAAGTCCATAAAAAAGTAATCCAAGAAGAGATTCGGTCCAATACAGTAACTCCAGGGGCTGGGTAGATAAAGTAACTAAGAAAAAGTTAAGAAAAGAAAACAAGAAAAGCTAACAGAAAAGAAAATAAAGTGAACGGATCTGGAGAGAGACAGAGAGCAGCTGCTCCTCCTTCAGCAGTCAGACAAAAAAATAAAAAATAACTATGAAGAAACTTGATTAATAGTTACAACACCTAATTTCCATCTGGGATCAATACAGTTTTTGAATTGAACTTAAATAAACTGCAGTAAAATCATTTGGATCCAGTTTGTAATATTTTCCTCTCTAACCTGTAGAGTGAATGCTAACAGGGAGAGTCACAGATTGTGCTTCAGTGGATCTGGCCAACCATTAATCAGCTGTTTGCTTTGTGTACTTTTGGCAGTAGAGTGTGTTTTTTCTCCTCTGAGGACGTATATGGCTGCAGCTGCAAATCACAGGACTTCCATTCTAGCTGTAGATCTTGCTTCAACTCTTAATCCACTTACAGGATCTGCGGGGATTAGATTGAGTTTATGAGCAGCAGGGCACTCAGACGCAGCCGATCTTATTCAAATGACTCTGGAGCGGCAGTGTGTGCACCAAAGAGGAGAGGAGAGGAGGCGCCTGTCCTTCAGGCGTTGGCCGCCTCCCAGCCGTCACATTCACACAGTTGTAGTGTTGCTTTAGCTCCCAGCTGCTCCGGCACTCATTTGTTTCACATGTATATTTTTGATGAACCGGAGCCAGGTAGCAGTTGGAACATGTTCCGGCTGAAAGCTCATGTTCCGGCCTCAAGCCTAAGTTTAACTACCTTAAGCAACATGGATCACTTATTAAATCATTCCCACACCAAAAACCTCCTGGGAACACGTTTTACTGAAACATTAATAGTTTTATAGGCTGAACCACCCAGGAGCCTACAGATACAGGTCTTCAGCATGTCTGAGGAGAACGCGTACACCTGCTGGGTTATATTACATTTTTAGAAGCTTCACTGCATGACCACCTTACATTTCAGAACCAAACATATATAATATTGTTTGTTCCAGGGTTTCAAAATTTGCAAAAAAATAAAAATGGAAGTGTGGGTAAATTCCACTAAAATACATGAATTTTTTCCAAATTTTCTCATCAACAGCAGCTTTTTATTGTTAGTAATCCAAACTGTAGAAATAGAGTAGAGGTTTGAATGAAGCAGAGTCTGAGACTGTGGCAGCGTTTCTACTTGTAGCAGAGTTTTTTCAGTTTTGAGGAACCAGAACCGTTTAGCTGTCAGCTTCAAAACTACTTTGAAATCTTCTGCTTTCATTCAGTTCTAAATATAGAATAAAGATGTGAAAAACATCAGAAGAGGCTTTCCCCATTTTATTCCTGCCTGAAAGTGTCCGCAATGAGGAAGACACTAAAACCAACTTTAACTCAGCACATTCAAATTTGCATTTAAAATGGGACAAGTGTAAGCATAGAGAAATAATAATAATGAACATAAACATGCAAATGAACCAATGACAGAAATACCAAAAACGGATCAGTGAATTTCATTGAATACTATTTAAAGTACAGTAGTTTGCAGTCATTTTATTCCTAAAAGCAAAGATGGTGACTGGCTGATGTATGTGGAACCAGTCGGTACCCCTCTGCTTTGGTTCAGGTCACCTGGAAGAAATTCAGATGTGATACATGGATGGTCTCGTTCTTTAGTGGCATTTTGGCATCGGGTTCTCCAGGTCGTAGCAGTTGTTCATGAAGAAAGGTGAAGTTCCAAGAGTTTTGTTTAAAGTAAATTAAAATAGGAAATACTGGCCATATAGGACTCTGGAGGTCCTCATAGTTGTGAGATGGACAGGACATGAGGTACCAGAGCAGAACAGATGGGACCACAACCTTCAGTACATTTATATAGCCCAATTCACAACTGTTCAGTTAATGCTAAAAGACAGGAACAGTACTCAGCCACGTCGTTTTGCTGTACGGTAATTATTTCCAGGTAACAGAAACTGAATATCAGCAGTTCTGTGGGTCCATTAGTTTGTCCTTCAAAACCAGAACACTTTATAACCCGTTCGAATGAAGTAGAGAGAGATAGAGGGAGGTTTAGAAAGAATTTTTTTTTTTAAGGAGCCAGGAAGTGTTTTCTTGGTTTGGCTGTGATTCTTCATGTGCGTCTCAAGGTCATTGACATGATAACTAGTCATGCTGAAGTAAAGTGAGGGACGATTTTCTGTCTGTAGCCAAAACATGTTAGATTACTTCCTCTTGAATGCATTTTAAAGGTTAAGGCAACACATTTGTTGTTGCGACCTGTTCCTTAAAATCCAAAAGGATTATTTACTGCTAAAAAAACAGAATTGACCATCTGGACAAAAATTGGAAGAACATTCTCAGACTTTTGTTTTTCCACCAGATCCTTAGTCATTTTAAACTACAGGTGAGAAAAATGAAGGCAATGAGATCGAAAATGTTTGCTCTCTTTTAGGGAAATGAAAAACTTCCGCAGCTTCCTCAGACATAACAGAAACATTGACTGAGCAGCAGTTAGAGCAGATTGGAAAACATGCTGTGGTTTATCTGTCAGCAGGAGAAGCTCCTCATAGGGAGGGAGTGTCACGAGTGGGAGAGGACCGGAGACGGCCTCAGCTGGGAAAGCTGGGGATGGTTTTAGTTGGAGGGATTGCAACAGGTCTGAACACATCCCATTACTCGCTCTGAGTCACTGAAGGAGGAACTTCTGAATGGACTAACACTCACTGTTTAAATGACCTCACCCATCCTATCCAGGTAAAATCCTCACATTGTAGGATTATTATCCCATAATCCTTCTCATCTGATGTGTTATCTCTACTTCTATGATCCTTCGTAGATTCCGCAGAATAACATGTTTCACATGTTTGTCAGAGCACTGTGCTGCAACATGTCCAAGCCAGTTTCGAGCTTCAGGATCAGATATGAGCTTTGTGTTGGCCCGGTGAATGGAGAGCACCCTGCTTTATTTGCCAGTGTTTGTGTTTTAGCAGACATACAAACCTCCGAGTACACGTATAAAATCACCTCTAAATCAATTAAGTTATTTATTTAGCTGTTTTATTTTGAAACGTATAAAAATCTGGCGACATCGGGGATCAGTCACTATATAAAAAGGGGGAATGCAGAGTGTGTGTTCCAACTACAGGGGGAGCACTCTTCTGAGCCTCCCTGGTAAGGTCTATTCAGAGGTTCTGGAGAGGAGGGTCCGACGGATAGTTGAACCTCGGATCCAGGAGGAACAATACAGGTGCTGTCTTGGCCGTGGAACCCTGGACTAGCTGTACACCCTAAGCAGGGTCCTGGAGGGTGCATGGGAGTCCAACTGTGTTTTGTGTACTTGGAGAAAGCATTTGGTTTCCAGGCCCCTTGATACAGGCTGTTAGGTCCCTGTACGAACGGTGTCAGAGTTTGTTTTGCATTGCCGGCAGTAGGGGTGCACCGATTCGATATTAGGATCGGCTATCGGCCGCGATACTGACAAAATAGCTGGATCTGGGATCAGAAAAATGAACAGATGCACTGGCCGATCCAGGTTTTTGTTTTTGTTTGTTTTTTTCGTCGCAGCAGAACGTATTTCATGCGTCAGCTTCACGTGTGTCGCTTGCTAGAGGCAACATGGAGAGAGCCAGAGGGTCGGCTGTGTGGAGATATTTCATGCTTGCCACTCCAATTAGTTCGTTGGCTGTTTGCAATGTCTGCAAAGTAAATGTTTCAAGGGGAGGTGGTATTACTGCAAAGTACAACACTACCACTTTAATCAAGCACATCCAGAGACACTATGCTAAGGAGCTGAATTCCTGCACCTCAGCAAAACAAAAGGAGCGGGGTCAAAAAGGAAAAAAGAAGTCTTAGTTATGTTTAGTTAGTAAAGTCTGGTACCTTTAGTCTCTTCAAGTAAGGTATAAGGTGGAGGGTATACAGTTTATTATTAATTCAACAATAGTATCAGATCGGTATCGGGTATCGACAGATACACAAAGCCCAGGTATCGGTATCAGGACTGAAAAAGTGGGATCGGTGCACCTCTAGCCGGCAGTAAGTCAGGCTCGTTTCCAGTGAGAGTTGGACTCCGCCAAGGTTGCCCTTTGTCACCGATTCCGTTCATAACCTTTATGGACAGGATTTCTAGGTGCAGCCAAGGTGTTAGGGGATCTGTTTTGGTGGCCTAAGGATTGGGTTTCTCCTTTTTGGTGATGATGTGGTCCTGTTGGCTTCATAACACCGTGATCTACAGCTTTCTCTGGAGCAGTTCGCAGCCGATGTGAAGCAGCCGGGATGAGAATCAGCACCTCCAAATCCGAGACCATGGTCTTGAGCCGGAAAAGGGTGGGGTGCCTTCTCCAGGTCGGGGACGAGGTCCTTCCCCAAGTTGAGGAGTTTAAGTATCTGGGGATCTTGTTCACTAATGACTGAAAAATGGAACGGGAGATTGATAGATGGATTGGTGCGGCGTCTGCAGTGATGCTTGTGCTGTACTGGTCTGTCGTGTTGAAGAAGGAGTTGAGCCGAAAGGCGAAGCTCTGGATTTACCTTTCAATCTCTGTTCCTACGCTCATCTATGGGCACGAGCTCTGGGTGTTTTGACCCAAAGAATGAGATACCGGGTACAAGCGGCTGAAATAAGTTTCCTCTGCAGGGTGTCTGGGCTCTCCCTTAGAGATAGGAGGAGAAGCTCGGCCATCCAGGATGGACTCAGAATAGAGCTGGTGCTGCTCCATATTGAGAGGAGTCAGTTGAGAAAGGTTGTTCATCTGGTCAGGATGCCTCCTGGACGCCTTCCCTGGTGAGGTGTTCTGGACATTTCCCACTAGGAGGAGACCCAGAGGAACCCATGGACGATCTTTCCAGCTGGCCTGGAAATGCTTTGGGATACCTCCTGAGGACCTGGACCAGGTGGCTAGAGAGAGGGAAGTCTGGGTCTCTCTGCTTAAGCTGCTGCCCCGCGATCCGACCCCGGATAAGTGGAATATAATAGATGGATGGATGGAAAATCTGGCAACAAATGTTATTTTAGAGTGCAACATGGCTATTTAAGCAACAATTCAGATCAAAAGAGAATTCATGATGACATCTTCAGTGACAAAGCTCCATCCTACAAAGCTAAAAGGTTAGAACCTGATTAATGAACATCATCTGTTAACATTAAGGTTTGTACCTTTAAAATATTCACACTAACTAACCAAAACAACCTCTAACATAGTAAATATGATTATGTTAATTCCTGAGCTAAAAAACAGCCATAAATAGTATTTATCACATTTTTCCTTCATTTTTACAAAGAGTTAATTGACTAAAGGCGCTTTGTGTCATATCTGAGTAAACTCGGCTGGTGATCAATGTGTCGGCAGGAAGACAATCCTGTTACATCACCCCGCAGTAATCCTGCTCTTACCACAGACATGTGAGTCAGGCTGCAGCTTCTCTTCCTCGGGTCTGAGGTGGAGCTTGACTGCTGCTGTGTCTGCAGGAGTCAGCTCTGGGTGAACCTGGACCTGACACAAAGGTTGCATCAAAGATTAGGAAACCCAGAGAGCTCCTTGCTCTCCTGACAAAATGCCAAGTTGCAACAAATGCCATCTCAACAAACTTAACAAAATACATCGGTCATATTTAAAATTCAGTGATTATTATGATTTGTATTGTATCTAGTTTGGACCAAATTTATTTTATTAATGACTTACATTAAGAAATGTAAGTCATTGACCCCCATCAGTCTGGGAATGGTTGTAAAGCCATTTTAGGGCTTTGGGACTACAAAAAGCCACAAAAAGAAGTGGAGGTGGTTGAGGAGTGTAAACACCTCTGTGTTCACCTTGACAACAGACTGGACTGGAGACTGAACAGTGAAGCCGTCTACAAGAAGGGACAGAGCAGACTGGACTTCTTGAGGAAGCTTAGGTCTTTAAGGTTTACAGCAAGATGCTGCAGATCTTCTACAAGTCTGTTGTGGAGAGTGTAATCTCTTCAGCCGTCATCTGTTGGGGTAGCAGCACCAGAGCCAGGGACTTAAAAAGGCTAAACAACCTGATAAAGAAGGCTGGTTCTATTTCTTAGCACAACTGTGGAACATCTGGAGAGGATAATGCAAAGAAGGATTCTTCATAACATCAAGAACATGGACAACCCTTAGCATCCTCTTCATGAGACCATAACACAGACTGCTACTGGAGATCCTTCCTCCCCACAGCCACCAGCATCTACAACTCCTGTTGGAAGAAACTTGAATAATATGAGTTACAACATGGGCTGCACAATGGCACAGTTGGTAGGACAAGAGGGCCCAGGTTCGAATCCTGGCCTTGCATGCGTGGGTTCCCTCGGTTCGGGTTCCTCGTGTTCCTCCCAAAAACATGACTGTTAGGTGAATTTGTCTCTCTAAGTTGCCCTTAAGTATAGGGATGGGTATCGTTAAGGATTTATCGATACTACTACTCTTAACGATACTCCTTATCAATCCGGTACTTTATCGGTATCCTTATCGGTACTTTTTTTTTGAAAGACTAAAACAAAAGGGGAAAAACACAAATAATGAACTGTAGTTTAACAAAAAAAAAAAAAACTTGATAAGAAGGAAGCTGTTGTTCAAAATATTTAGCATTTATAAATTGTAAGAATAAAATATCAAACTTATGTCCATGCTTCACGTGTTTGCTTTGCATACAAACATACATATCTGTTGTATCTGATTCAGGGGTTTTTGTTGCTGCAGCACTCAGGCGGTCAGACACCGTGCATCTTTCGGTTTGTAGTTGGTGTATTTTGGCAAACTACTTGTGTTCCCGCCTTTGCAAGCAAAGCTTTTATTAGGCTACACATGTGACAGCGTGCATTGTCTGCATCTATTTTCGGAAAATGAAGCCAAATTTTGGATCATTTCGTTCGCTCTGCCATCGTACCCACATAGCAAAATTTGTCCGGCCCATCTCTGGGCCACACCCTTGCCTAAGTACTGGCCCACAGTTGGCTGGGCCCTCGGCCCAAGAATGGCCCACTCACTGAACAATGACACAAGAAGTTTGTTTTGGCCCAGGTCTGGGCCACACGCTGTAAGGTAACTCTCATTGTTTATGTCGGCCCTGTACTGGCCCACAGTCAGTGAACCAGTACAGGTGTATGTTGGCTGAGAGCTGGCTGGACCCCTGGCCCAATATTGGCCCATACACTGAAAAATTGACCTGGTTGAGTGTTGGCTGAGTGTCCCCAGGTCAACATTGGCCCACACACTGTAAAACTGAGACGAAAATGCTAAATGCCAAAAAAGAAATGACAAAATTTAAATTTTGTATGAAAGTGCTTGTATTAACATATCAGAAATACAATACAAAGATATGAGACATTTAATCTGTTTAACTCAACACATGAACAATGAACTTACTCCTACTAAACCAAAATGTAGAAATAATAACCACATATTTACTAATAATAAACACAAAGAGCTGAGCTTAATAGGCATTTTCTTTAGCTTGTAGCCTTCTCTTTCTCCCTCCCTCACGATCAGCCGCGAGCTGGAGCCACCGCTTCATTATTCCCTCCACCTCTGATTCAGCAGCCAAACCAACAGTTGGGTTTCTTCATACGTCACCTATGGATATGGGAAATTAATATACAACTACATGAAACCTTTATGTGCTATTTACCAGAATTTCATTATGTCACCTGGTATTAAAAACTATACTGGCAAATAGATAGCCTATTTTCTGAGTTTTTTGGGGGTGGAAATTTAATCCAAATTATTTTTCCTTTGTGGTCAAGGACCCTAATACTCCATGTCAGCCTACAGTTGAACAATGGCCCTACACCCTACATATTCTGTGATTGGAAACAAGTGGAAAAAAATTATCTGTGATTACTATGAAAGTAGATTGTGATTTATTTAATTGTTCTTTTTTTTAGTTTAATTCAGGGCTAAAGCTCATTAAATCCGCTAGCTAAATATAGCGGTTTGTCTAACAAAAAGTTCAAGAACCTTATGTTATATTGACCTTTTCTGAAAGCTTACATCAGGCTACATTATATGCTGACAATTGAGCTTTTGTTTTTTGGGAAAATATATATACTTACCAGACTCTAGTGACAAAGTGGGAGTCCACTGTCCACTCCTGCGTCCTCATCCATACAGTGTGTGACCGGATAGCCGCCGATCGTTGTTCAGTTTTGGCGCGACGACAGTCAGATTCCACTCGTTGCACGGGCAGTGCGCCGATAATATAGGATTGATGGACAAATCGAGGACTCATTCGTTCAATTTTGCTTGCCCAGTTGCTGGTAACAGACTTTGACTCTACAGTAGGCCACTGAGTAAAGCCGAAGTTACACACAGGAAACTGCGCTATTAAGAAAATATATTTATTTTATTTGTTGTTTTTTTTTAACCCAAACCCAAAGTGTTTTTTGGTAAATTATTAAATTAAAACAGAATAAACAGCCAGCAAGTTCTCCTCTTATCTAGTTGCCATAGCAACAATAAACACAGTGTGCCTGCAAGCTGGACGTCATTTATTGGCTTAATTTGCACCAGTATGCTG
The DNA here is from genome assembly GCA_963556495.2 of Valencia hispanica. Taxonomy (NCBI): domain Eukaryota; kingdom Metazoa; phylum Chordata; class Actinopteri; order Cyprinodontiformes; family Valenciidae; genus Valencia; species Valencia hispanica. The sequence goes on along the minus strand of OY747717.1, from coordinate 45,915,144 downwards.
TACATTTAAAAGATTGTGGCCATGTTTTTATCGTCTGTCTTGAAATAATTAATAATTTGTACAATAATCCCACATTGTCCTTGATTGAAGTCAAAACTGTTATTTGAGCATATTTTGAGACATGACACCGTGGTTCTAAACATTAAACTGTTTTTAGAAAAGAGCTTTACTGTCACACAATTCATAAAACCCGCCTCATCAGCCCATTACCCAAAAGTGCCAACACTGAGCCAAAATCCAGCCAACTGTTTTTTCTAATACCGGCAGATGTCTGTATCCTTACTGTCGGGCCACACACTGTGTTGCATGTGTCCACCGCATTGTGTCCACTTCCGGCAATAGTGTATCGAACCATAATCGGGCCAAATTAGAAAGACAGCATCAGCTCAACTATCGAAGATCTGTTTGGGGCCATTAAAGGAAACAAGTGATTCGGCCGAACCGGACCTCAGCCAACAGTGCCAGAGCTCAGCCACAATCGGGCCAATTATGCTTGCTATATGGGTATCTGTAATGGCGCGTTCACACCGGTCAGCGCGTCCAGGCAGCAGGGCAGCTAGATTACATGCATGTCTATGGTATTTACGCATCAAGTGGGCGCCAAGCTGCCCCGCAGCAAGTCGCGCGCATCGGCGCAGCTGGCATCAGCGCGTCCACGCGGCTGCTGCTCGGATGAGTTGACGAACACACACGTGAGCGCGCAGCAGTCGCCACTCCGTCCCCGCAGGGTGTGTGCTTGTTAAGGAGGAGTGGGCTGCAATACAGTGTTTGGCTTGTGTTTACATCTCCTGCAAAACATCAATACCACCTTAACTTTACCGTTAAGAGGACCGATAAGGCTGAAGCTTATCGGTCCGAGTGGACCGTCAGAATCAGCCCCGGGGCCAATTTAATACCAGGTTTCGGTACCCATCCCTACTTAGGTATGAGTGTGTGTGCGCGTGGTTGTTTGTCCTGTATGTCTCTGTGTTCCCCTGCGATGGACTGGCGACCTGTCCAGGTTGTACCCTGCCTCTCACCCGATGATTACTGGAGATGGGCACCAGCCCCCCTGCAGAGGATGGTCGGATACAACATCTAATATCTGAATAGGAGCCATTATCCACAAGTGATGAAATTACTTGCCAAAGAATTTACCAAGAATCCAGGAGGTCACCAAAGAGCCATCTAAAGCTGTCTCATTTAAAGAGGCTATATGCAACTTTTTCCCCAAAATAAATGTAACAATAGCCTTTTTATTTGACCTTTTATGACTCAAACATCTCCTGATGATCATACTGACACCTTGTCAGCTCACAGTGGGTGCACCTGTAAGCCTGTATCCAATTTTTCCTAATTTCTGTTGGGTCGGATTTTCCCGCGCTGTCTGCGGATGTGACGTCAAGCGCGTTCATGTTAAAGGTTTCAGATCACTCTGCCACCAGTCTATATACAGTCAATGGTTTCGGGCTGTGCGCCGTTCATCAGTGTGTAGGCCAATGGCGAAATGGGTTAATTTATTTATTTAATGTATTCATTTTTTGTGTAGTTTGTCAGCTACACGTTTGACGTTTTGATAAGAGAACACTTGACATTTTGTGACGCGTTATCTTCATTTTATGTTACGATTTATAAAACATTCACACCATTCTAAACAAACACTGAAATACGCAAACACTATTACTCTATAACTCCGAAGCACTACTGTGCATTTTGTTGTCATGTATATTGCATACAAACTTAGTTTCTCAAAAAGTTTGTGTATTTGACTGTTCTTACCTCTGTAAACATAATATTGACTTCTTTGCAGCGGATGACTTTTGAAGTGTGCACGTACGAGCGAGCGCTGTGAGAGAGCGAGAAGAAAGGAAGAGTAGTTCAATTTTTTGGCCACAGGTGTCAGTCCTGAGTTTAAATTTCAGAAAATTGTGTGTAGCCTCTTTAAGGTCAGAGTTCATGACTCAACAATCAGAAAGAAACTGGAAAAAAATGACATCAGGTGGGTTTCCACTATCGGAACTTCAGGGTAATTTTACACGGTATGTGTGTGTCTCCACTACACTGGGCCGGGCTGACTGGGCCGTTTTCAGGGACATTTCAGGAACCAACACCAATAGTCTTGGAGTATGTACTCGGAATGGCCCGATCTAGTCGCTCAGCGGGAGCTGTGGTTAAGTCATGCTGATTGGTTGTAATTCAGAGGGAAATGAGCAGATGTCACCAAACTACTGACTTTGTAAAAGCCCTGCTTCTTCCATCTTGATCTCTTGTTGTTTCTGCTTTTCTGGGCGCCAATGTTTGGCTCTGATCAGTGACGCTATTCGCTACTGAAACAGTTGTGATATGCGGATGTCTTAGCTGATTCTTTAAATGGGTGATTGTGTATGGTGGCTTAAAGGAGCAGGCCGACAGATTACCCCGCCAGAAAAAGATCTGGTTAAATTACCCTGAAGTTCCAATAGTGGAAATGCTCCCATCAATAGGAGAGTTCCATGACTAGAACCCTTGTGATCAAAGTCAAACCAAAGGCTTTTTATGATTTTGGGAAACTGTGGGACTGAAGGGACAAAAGTAGAACTTTTTGAAAGTGTGCATCCTGTAAAATGTGACGCAGCTTTTACTGACAGTCGATCAGTGATCATCTGTAGCTGCTTCAGAGCTTATAGATAGATTGATAGATACCATTAATTTTGCTCTCCATCATAAAAGTTTGTAGGAGGCTGTTCAACCATTAGTTTGTGATCTTAAAGGGACTATATGCAATTTTCTGAAATTTAAACTCGCGACTGACACCTGTGGCCAAAAAACGGAACTGCTCTTCCTTTCTGCTCTCTCTCGCTCTCGCAGCGCGCCCTCGTACGCCGGTCGCTCTCAGTCTTCGATCTTTTTCGGCCACTTGTCAGGGGTTTAACTTTCTTAGTCTTATGTGGAGTTACTGTTGGTGTCAGAGTTGTCCTTGGTCTCGTCTGTGTATTCACACAATCCATTGAACTGCTTGCGAGTGCTGACTAACGGTAGTGGCAGAGTAATCTGAAACATTTAACATGAACGCGCTTGACGTCACATCCGCAGACAGCGCGGGAAAATCCGACCCGACAGAAATTAGGAAAAATTGGATACAGGCTTATAGATGCACCGACTGTGAGCTGACAAGGTGTCAGTATGATCATCAGGAGATGTTTGAGTCATAAATGGTCAAATAAAAAGGCTATTGTTACATTTATTTTGGGGAAAAAGTTGCATATAGCCCATTTAATTTCTAGCATACTTTTAGGATGTGTTCTATCCTGCTGTGCCATGATGGATCAGGACAGTGGTCTGAGGTCCACCAGTAAGTTCACCTCAGGATGGTTCCAAAGAAAACAAACTAAACTTTTGGAGTCGCTTGTCAACGTTTGGTCTTGAATCCGGTTGAGATGTTGGATCAGGACATTAAACAGGCTGTTCATGTTGAAAATCCCCCAGTGTGGCTGAATTAAAGCAATTCTGCAAAGCAGAGTGGGCCAAAAATCCTCCAGTGCGCAAAAGAGACGGTTCGTTTTCAAGAAACTGTCTCGGGAAATAAAAATGTAAAAGCCTCATCTCCTATTATTGCAAAAGTTTGAAGGCAGTTGTCACCAATGGTGGCACAACTAGGCTTTAGATTTATGGGGTAATTACTTTTTTTTACATTGAGACATGTTTGTTTGGATAGTTTTTTCTCCCTTAATTAATGAAATCCTCATTTATAAACAGATTTTTTTATTTACTCAGGTTAGCGTTGTCAACAATTCTAAATGTGTGACAGAAAAGCAACAACAGAACAAACCTCTAAGGAGGCAAACATGTTTTAAGGTTCAGATCCAAGCCCATCACTATAGCCCATTACATCAAGTCATTGACTCTGCAGCAATCTCTTATCATTAGCAAGCATGGGGTGGACAGAAACCACCGTCCTTTAACAGGTAGAACCCGTCAGAAGAAGCCGAACCAGGCTGGGTATGATTGGTCATCTGGCACTTAGAGGAGAGGAAGGAGACCGAGTCAAAACACAGAAGCATTCAGTTATGTTCTTGCAGTAAAGAAAGGAAATCATTTAGCATCTTTTCCCAAATCATTCAGGATACAGTTGGATCAGAACACTTTACTGGTTGGCTGCTTTCTGCAGTTGTCGCTGAAAAGCCCAGTGTGGATGTAAAACGGGGCTCTTTGTGGCTGCTGGTTTTGACAGCTAAACAGCAGAGTGACTGAAGCCAAGACCGAGGCTGCTGTCTGCTCACCACAAGCAGCCACCAATTTGTCAGAACATGGCCCAGTAAACCAGAATCCCTCCCAGTGTTACCAGCTAGAATCTCAGGCCACAGCTGCTGTCTTTGGGTTTAAGATCTAAATCTGCTCTTTCATATGGATCAGTCACAGCAGACTGTTTAACCTCGATGGTTATTGTGTTATTATTCAGAACAGAAGCTCTGCTGATGTGGAGCTCCATCCAGGCCCTCAGCCACCACACTAAACTCATTATGAGCTCTGGTTTCTCTTTACACTGCAGACAGCTTTATTGAAATTTGAGAGCATGTTAAAACTGAAAGTGTGAGCAGCAGAGAAGTCTGGTCAATGCTGAAGCCTTCCAGTCATTTAGTCACAGTAAGCAAGATTCTGCCTCATTTCATATCTGTGTTAGGTGTCCACCATGCCTTAAAATCAGGTGAATACATTCTCAGATCAACGCCATCCCAGGAACTATTACTGTGAAATAAATGTTAGAGTAAGTCCACCATTTCTGCTTCTATAAAACCCCAAGGTGTACACAGCAGCCATGTCTTGTTAATCAAGTGTATTTGCGACCTCTTTATCGTCAGTGTGAGCACCTCTAATAAGCAGAAGCTGTTCTGTTACCTGTTTGCCTCCACTGCACTGAGTGGAGCTGGAACAGCCACCATGTATTTTCTCTGCTCTAATGATTTCTCTCCAGACAGGACAGAAGTGTTGATGCAATAACAGGGATGAGGGCGGGGCTAAAGAGCTGCACACTGAACAGGCGACTGACTTCCACAGTCTCGACCAAAAGGTTTCATTATGAAAAAGACCTTACATCATCACCCGTCATCACCGTTAGTAGAAAAGCAAATAACTGTCACTCATCTGCAAAATCTGTTCTTTAAAACAACGTTAGACTAAATTCTCTCAGTGCTATCAATTCTAACAGATCTGGAAGTGTTTATGACTTAAAGTTCCCTCTTCAGTGGTAGTTAACAGAAGCTCTGTGATTCCCCTGAAAAATGCAGCTAATAATCCTCTGCTAGCCTCGTGTGTGTGTAGGTGTGTGTGTGTGTGGGTGTAGGTGTGTGTGTGTGTGTGGGTGTAGGTGTGTGTGTGTGCGACCAGGTGTTAACAGCTCCTATATAATGACATAGTGTTCCATTCCAGCTGTACAGAGATCCCTAGAGTGTGTCACACTGACCAAGTTGGAGCTTATTTGAAGCAGACCCTCTCTCTAAGCACACCAGCCTGTCATGATGAAACCTTTTGGTAATATTTTTAAATTAATAATTGGTTTTTGCATCTGTTCGAGTTGATCCAGGACTGGGGCTGCACTGGTGCCTTGCAGCACAAGATCCTGAGTTCAAATCCCAGTCAGGGGCCTTTCTACATCGAGTTTGCATGTTTTCTGCATGGGTTCTCCCCTGGTACTCCATCATTCCCCACTCAGTCCATAAAGATGCATGCTAGCCTAATTGATTTTTTAAGTTCTCCTTAGTAGAGGTGGATCTGTGCATGATCGATTCCCTCCCCCCTGCAGCCCCATATAGATAAAAGCATTTATAGAAAAAGGATTGAATGGATTAAAGACTGACTTTCAGTTTGCTTTCAAGATAATTGTTTCAGAGGAAGAACTGTGTTACAAATAAAATAAACACTGAGGTGGAAGAGTTCTCTACTGTCGACAGCTTTAATGCTAAAATCTTAAAGGTTATGGATGCTATTGCTCCCACTAAGGTGAAGGTTATCTCTGGAAGGAAAAAGTCTCCATGGAGAAATTCCACACTGGTGAGAAATGAAAAAAGGGAGTGTCGGAAAGCCGAGCGCAGATGGAGAAAAACTTCAGGTTCATTATGACATCTATAAAGAGAAACTTCACTCTTATAACTTACAACTGAGGAATGCAAGGAAGTCATATTTTTCTGACATCATCACCAGAAACAGTCATAGTGCTCGCACATTATTTGCTGTTGTCGACAGGCTAATAAACTCTCCTGTGTCAGTAGCACCTGAACTCTATTCCACCAAGGCCTGCAATGACTTTGCCAAATTCTTCACAGACAAAATCCAAAATATTAGACAAGCGGTTGGTTCATTAACGGCAGGTTCAGGTTATGTACAGTGTTCAGGGAAAAATCTGTTTAAACACCATGAAACAGTTTTATCTCATAAACAGCAAAGATCTGGAGGACAATTCCTCCTCTTGCTGCTTAGACATCCTGCCCACAGGCTTTTTCAAAAAGGTCTCAAAGATCTTGGAGTCAGATCTGTTACAGATTGTGAACTTATCTTTAATGTCGGGTGTTTTCCCAGAGCCCCTGAAAACAGCTGTAATTAAACCCCTGCTGAAAAGAGACAATCTGGACAAGACACAAAGGAACAACTACAGGCCCATCTCCAATCTTCCATTTTTAAGTAAGATCATTGAAAAGGCGGTTTTTCATCAGCTAAATGACTTCTTAAGACAAAGCAACTGCTATGACGTCTTTCAGTCAGGTTTTAGACAGTACCACAGCACTGAGACTGCTCTGACCAAAGTCATCAATGACATCCGTTTGAATATTGACAGTGGAAAAATGTCAGTGTTAGTTTTACTGGATCTCAGTGCTGCATTTGATACAGTTGACCACATTATTTTACTCAAACGACTGGAGAGCTGGGTGGGTCTCTCTGGCACTGTACTAAACTGGTTCAAAACGTACTTAGAGAACAGGAAGTACTTTGTGTCAATAGGTAACTTTACATCTGAGCAGACGGGAATTACATGTGGAGTTCCCCTGGGTTCCATCCTGGGACCTCTTCTGTTTAACATCTACATGCTCCCAATGGCACAGGTAATAAATAACAACAATATAAGTTACCATAGCTACGCAGATGACACACAGATATATATTACAATGTCACCAGAAGACCAAGGGCCTGTACACGCTCTTGGCAAATGGATTGAGGAAATTAATGACTGGATGTGCCACAATTTTCTGCAGTTGAACAAAAACAAAACAGAGGTAATTGTCTTTGGAGCTAAAGAGAAAAGATTGAAGGTCACCACAGGGCTTCAGTCCATACACCTAAAAACCACCAACCACGTCAGAAATCTGGGTATAGTGATGGACCCAGACCTAAACTTTGAAAAACACATTAAGGCAATCACAAAATCTGCCTACTATCACCTTAAGAATATCTCAAGGATAAAAGATCTGATGTCCCAGCAGGACCTGGAAAAACTAGTCCATGCAATCATCTTTAGTCGGCTTGATTAATGTAACAGCGTCTTTACGGGTCTACCTAAAAAATCAATTAGGAAACTGCAGCTCATCCAGAACTCTGCTGCTCGAGTTCTCACTAAAACCAAAAAAGTGGACCACATCAGTCCAGCTCTGAGGTCTTTACACTGGCTGCCTGTCTGTCTGTCAGAGGATAGACCTCAAAGTTCTGCTGCTGGTCTATAAAGCTCAGAATGGTTTAGGACCAAAAAACATCAGTGATCTCCTGACCCAGTATGAACCAACTCGACCCCTCAGGTCGTCTGGATCCCCTCTTTTATCAGTTCCCAGAGTCAGAACCAGACATGGAGAAGCTGCGTTCAGCTTCTATGCTCCACATGTCTGGAACAAACTCCCAGAAAGCCTCAGATCAGCTGAAACACATCCAGGTTAAAGACCCACCTGTTCTCAGCTGCTTTTGATCAAGTTTTTATTCTAAGTTTTAAATCTGCACGGCTTCTTTTGACATAGATTTTTTTGGTTCATTTTAAATCATGTTTTTTATTCCTGTACTTTAGCTTTTTCTGCACTCTGCTGTTATGCTTTTGATGTTTCATGTAAAGCACTTTGAATTGTCTTGTAACATGAATTGTGCTATACAAATAAACTTCTCATTGCCTCATTGCTGCATGCTGATGAACAGTCTGTCAAATCAATGAAAATATGTTTCCCCTGTTGTAAATGTTGTTAGACTTCAGGTTGATTTCTTTTCATTGGGTTTTGATGACAAAAAACAGTGCAAAGCTTTGAGTTTCATGTATGTTACAGTCTGGAAGAAGCATCTGCAGTCATACTTTCTGGTTAAACATTCCTGAAGATGATCTGTGTGTCTGCAGCTGCTGAGCTCATGAGATTCTGGGTCCGCCAGCGTTAAACTGACAGACTGGCCCGGTTCACTGAGCCCCATCCTCCCTACTCATTCCCCTCCATTTCACACATCCCGCTTTTATCCGGTGCAGCTAGCAAAGGGCTAGCACTGCTCATTTGAACTGCTGCAGTTTCTGTTAAAGCCAAAGCTGTCACTGCTGGTAGTTCAGGCTGTTGTTCATTTTATCAAAGAGATTTAAAGTTGATACAGGGACAGCTGAGTGCATTGTATCAGCCTTGCATCTTCTGCAGGAGTCAGTTTCTATAGTTACTCATCTTCATATCAGATGTTTAAGTTTTCCAACTGATTCTCTTGTATTTGAATGAGGAGCCCATAAGAAATAGGGTCCACCACTTACTGAGACAGAGGTATGAAATGGAGTTTCCTGAGTGTACTTTTTCAGTCTTCAGCATTGTGTGTGTGTGTTTGTGTTGGGCTGATCCACCCTTTTAACACTGCTGTGTTAATCCTCCGTCTGAGCCGATGGCCTCCACCAGCGCCCCAGCAGCTGCTGCGAACCCATTCATCCTCTGTACACAGCGACCTCATTATGAGCCACAATCATCCCAGACAGCTTGCAGACGTGTGCAGCCTTGCAACCTGAACTGCCGGCTATTTGCAATTGCTCTGGGAGGTGGCGCTGCTCTGGTTTCTGTCGTAAAGGTCACATCTGTGGAAGCTATCGGGACCTGAATGTTGAGAAGAGTCTCTGGAGTGGAGCGTTTCTGATGGTTGAGCTCCATGTTGGATCTGAATCCTAATTATCAATATGTCTGTGGAGTTGAGCTGTATTTTCTAACATCACTATTATAATAATGAAGTGTTTGGACATCACGCCTCCTTCTGCAAACATCTCAGTGTGCTTTACTACGAAGACTTGAGGCTGGCAGCCAGAGCCGGAGTGGGACTTGTTTTCAGCCCTGGAGTTTCATGTCTCAGAGCGGCCCACTTTATATCACAACCTATTATTAATAAAATCATGTAATTATAACATAAGTTAACGCTGCAACAGCACACTGTTCTTTAAAACCTTGTAATTCAGAGTATTTTTGTAAAAAATGTCAAATTCAGTGCAAATAAGGGTTAATTGCTTCATAAGGTAGATTTATTTCAGCATGCCTTCACATCTACATTAATCTTTACAACACTTCCATTAACAATATCAGAATCTATATTTGTTCTGCTGCCTGTGTAATCAGTCCCTCAATAGACTCTGTTTTCCCTTTCACACTTCCTCTAGTTTACCTAAACTCACCTGCTGCACCTGCGTTACAATAAAAATAATATTCTGTAAAGCTTTAGTGCATTTGATATGGAAAAACATTTGACTTAACCAATTAAGATATTTTCATTGGCAAAACATGCAGGCCTTTTTTCTATTACTTTCATTCCATTCTTTTATATGTGGGCTTTGTGTATTTATTGTCTTACTTTTAAAGGAGTCATGACCTGTAATTTTCACTTTTCCATGAGAAAAAATGAATGTTATGATTGCCTAACGATTATACACTGCCCGGGAAGCCGATATTTAAAAGTGAAGCGTTTGTTTACCCCTGGGTTCGTCAACCAGCCCACGCGCACTCAAATACGTGGTTTTAATTTCTGGTCGACTTGACGTCAAGTTGGCGCAGGGTATACCATATATAGACATGCATACCTACCTATGCTGCAGGAAGCCCTCCCTCTCTCCCTTCTCCCCCTCGCTCCTCTCCCCTCATATTCAGTCGAGCGCCGCCATTACTGAATTCTAGTGATGGGAATTCCAGCTCTTTTTGGAGAGCCAGTTCTTTTGGCTTGGGTCACCATAAAGAGCCGGCTCTTTCAGCTCCTCGGATTTTCTGTTGCTTAAAGTGTATTTTTTACCAAAATTAATGCAAAACGATGTGTACCAAATGTACCAAAACAAGCAGGGGGGAATGAAAAAAAAACAGCTCCCATCGTTCACTTCAAAGAGTTAGTTCTTAGAGCCGGTTCGTTCGCGACCGACACATCACCGATTTGAAGTACAAACTCCACCGTGAAAGATGCAGAAATTTTCTTCACGCAATGATGCATGAAGAATACATACTCGTGGTGTCAGCCTTTTAATCAGCTAAATCAGCTAAAACCATTTCTACCAGAAACGTAGTGCACACGTGAGTTGCTCTGTTGTTGACTGCCAGAATCAACATGGAAATATTTTTTCTTTTTTTTTTTTACGCCGGAATCCTTTACGAATTTGGGACAATATCAGGCGAAGTTGGCATCGAAGCTCTGTTTGGAAAAAGGGACCATTCCAACAATCAGAGACTTGCCTGCAATTGAAACAGTAAGGCTGTGTTTTTATTGCTCTGCTGTGTGTAACAAACAGCAGCTAACTGCTAATGTGGCTATTGTATGCTAGCGGGAGTAGTAGATATGGGTTAGATATGCTGAAGCGTTACCTGCGGTGTCAACCGCCCTCCTTCCTGCCACCAATCAACGCGTCCCTCATTTGCATTATTACAATGACCGTCCACGACAGCCAAAATATCGCATCAGATCTCGTGAGACAATAATGCCTTCAGAAATAAGGGTCAGAGGAGCTCTGTGTTGCAACTTTTTGTTTTTAGAAGGGCCTGAAAGACTATAATAGAGCGTGGGTATCCAAGATAATACTAGGTTATGACTCCTTTAAAGAAAAATATACCAGGTCACACTGTCATTTAGGCTTAGAAAGTGGTTATATTGGAACTAATACCTGCTTGTTCACATACCTGTTCCCTCCATTCTGACAAGAGAAATCACTACTGACTCCTGACGCGGCTTCTGACATTAAATCACATTTAAAAATGGTCAGAATTCTCAGTACAAATTTTACAAAGCCTCTGATTAATTCAAGTCAGTTTTATTAATGTAGTGCTGAATTAGCTAGCATTGCAGGGCTCTTTTTGTATGGACCAGGTGACAGGTCTACACCATACTCTTCATTATTTTATTACTAAAATAATTTACTAAATAAGTAATCCTGCCCACTCTGGGCTTATTTTGCTTGATGCTGGATTTTCCTTCCAACTCTAAGGAGCTACAAGTTTCCCAGTTATGTGGTGTTGCATCATATTATTATTTAAATGAAATGCTATGCTAGTTGCCACAACGTCACACAATTAATTGACTTTATAATTAACTCGAATGGTGGTTTGTAGGCAAAGTTCAACGTGTTGTCTTACCGTTTCATCGTCCTCGTTTTTTGTCACAGACCATGAGCTTGTTTCGGTGAACAGTTGCCCATTTTTGTACATTTAGCAGCGTCTGTTTGAGCTTTCCTCTTGTTCTCCCCACGCCACCCTGGCTCCTTCATCTTTTAACACCACTGACTGAGTGATCTGACGTGTTACGTCAAGGTGCGCTGCAAAAAAAAAAAGTATGGCAAGCCGTTTCAGTAAAAACTCCTTATCCTTGATATCAACTGTTGTGTCTGCGAACTAGTATGCGACTACATGGGACTAGTAAAACATTTTCGCCTACAAGTTGGAACTGGCCAAACTAGCTCAGAAATAACCTTACTAGAAACTCGTTTTTGCCTAGTTGCACCTTTGGCACACTAGTACGCCTTGGCTTGCCATAAACACCGGTCTTTACGTCCCAAACATCAGACCAGCCCACCAGGAATTGTCCCGGTCCTCCCGATTAGCCACTCTGTGCCTGCTGGCAGCCTGGCTTCTTGCCTTCTTGCTTTGTGTGTGTGTGTTTTTTCTTCATGCAGATGAAGCGACACAGACTGGGAGCTCAGGAGGATCAGAGTGACACTCTCCTCTTGCTGATTCCCTCACAGTGCACTGGATGGCGAAGCAGAAAACCTACTGGTTCTGCACTAAACAAACTTTATAATTAAAACCCTTTGTATGTTTTCCAAGATCTGCTCCAAAAAACTAACCTGAAGAGTTCACACAGACCAGACCAGATATTAGTATCAGGTATCCTCAGTCTGATGGGGGATAGTACGACTTCGTGAAAACAGACAGGGGCCATATTACTTTGTGATGATAATAGCTGCACAGTACAGTCATTTCTGAAGTTTATATATTATGACTGATCTCAACCACAAGTTTAGACTTTCAAATCTGCATAATGCAGTCATGGCCAATTTGTTCACACAGGGAGAAATGTTTTTCTTTTAACTTCAGCATTTTCATTCTTTTTATTGTGAGACATTTTCATAAGATATTACAGAACAATCAAAAACATTCCATTAGTTTTATTTATAAATACATGACATTTCTTAAATGTCTGTTGACAGTGTTGATACTTATTATTCAAAACATCTGCAGCTCATTCTGACTGTCCACATTTCAAGTTCTTGACCAAATTCAAAATTTCAAAACTATTAACAGCAGCCAGTTCTGCCAGTGTTCTTGGGTTGAACTGTGAATAAGCCTTCTCTTTGACAGAAAGCAGCCCCCCATGGACTATATCAGAATGCTTTACTGTTTGCACATTACAAAACTCACGGTAGCCCTCACCTTTTCTTCTTGAAATAATACTTTCTCAGATACCACAAAATATTCTTTAGGAGGATTCATCAGAGAAAATAACTTTGCAGGAGCCTTCTGATGCCCTCCCCTGTACTTCCTGTGGACTTTCAATTTAATTTATCAATTCAGTTTATTTATATAGCGCCGATTCACAACAGATGTCATCTCAAGGCACTTAACAAGAAGTCATTTCAATACAATTATACAAACATTCCAATCAGTTAAAAAGTTTCCTATTTAAGGAATCCCAGCAGATTGCGTCAGTCATTGGCGTGAGGTTGGGCCCCGTTGATGCAGACTTTCCAACCACAGCAATCCTTCAGCAATCCCTCATACTGAGCAAGCATGTAGCGACGGTGGAGAGGAAAAACTCCCCTTTAACAGGAAGAAACCTCCAACAGAACCAGGCTCAGTAGGAGCGGCCATCTGCCACGACCGTCTGGGGGTTTGAGAAGACAGAGCAGAAACACAGAAGGAACAGAAGATCTGATATAAGAGAACTTTCTATGTTACAGAAAGTAAAAAGTTGATAACAGGACACAGTGGATGTTCAGTTACTGGGAGCATCATCCCAGTCGATGCCCCCTGTCCAACAGGGCATTGCAGCCAAGCAGGATACCAGACCAGGTATATCTTCTATGGAGAGAAAAACACTGAGAGAAACCAAAGTTAACAGTCGAAATAACAGAATGTACTGTAATACAACTGGAGAGTAGTAGGAGAAAAGGAAGTAGCAGAGTGAAGAAAATTGGTAAGTCTGTCCTCCAGCAGTCTAAGCCTATAGCAGCATAACTACAGAGATAGCTCAGGATGACCTTAGCCACTCTAACTATAAGCTTTATCAAAGAGGAAAGTTTTAAGCCTGGCCTTAAAAGTAAACAGAGTGTCTGCCTCACGGACTAAAACTTTCAGTTTGTCATTACGGTTTTGTAGCTTCTTTGCTCTCTATTTCTATTGTCCAAAGGTCATCACCTTATTGTATGCAGATGTTCCTGGACCCTCTTATTGCCAGTGTTGACTGAGCTCTGCACAGGTAACAACACGATTCTATAGCGCCCCTCTTTGTGGTGGGAGCTTGCTGGACACTCTTGGACAGCCAATGCAGCTGAACCGCTCAGTGGATCCAGAAAATGTTCTGCTTTTTTCAGCTGCAGTATTTTAAGTGTCCTGCAAATTTATGTTAACACATCTGATCCTGTTGGGAGCCCTTTAAAAAAACTAAAATTAGCAAATCTATAGATAGCTGTCTGGTTCATCAAGAAGTCAATGTTGCAACACCAGTAATCAGAACGTTGAGTTATTTTACAGCAATGTGATCATTTCATTGGGGTTAATTTATTTCAACAGTAAAAATCACAGGTATCCATAAGATGACATTCCACCTGTCAGCTGGTATATATTGTCTGGAGCTTCTGGGCAGAGACATTTCCAAATTTCACGTGCAGACGGTAAATATTTCAACAGAAAACAGACAGTTCCTGAGCCGCCTCCATCTTTGTCTTTTGCTCTGTCGTAGCTCTGCCCTAATGGTTCTAAGCCCGACTATTGTCTCTCTACAAACATAGAGTGCTGTGATTGGCCCAAGCTACACTTAGCCGAGCCAATAGTAGACCTGCTGAAGCTACAATGGAGCATGACTAGACCAACCTGCATAGCAAAATCTTTTGCTACTGCTGGAGTTTTTCTAAATTTCTATGCTAACTTTGCCTGTATTTGAGAATAAAACATGCTTAAATCACTTTCTAGTTGTTTTGATATTTTGACAGTCTAGTCTCCCAGCTGTACTTGAATGCACCATGGGCAGCTGTTGGGAAAAAATCCCTTCTCATCAACAGGGATTCCTCCGACTTGCGTTTTATCCATAATAAGGAGTTTGGTCTGATTGGATGCTACTGGTAACCATGTTGGACGTCAGCTTGTTTTCCTCTAGTATCACTGATGTTTCCATTCAGTTTGACATTGTTTCAGGTGAGTCCTCCAGTTCAGTGCAGAGCGTGTTATGGACCTTATTGCTGTTGAAAGATGCATTCACTGACAACGTTCTGGTTCGGTCCATCTTTCTTTTACTTTTTTTTACATGTCCTTTCTGGGAGTGTGGAGCTCAGAAATGGTATCTGAGTACTAAGTAGAATCCCAACAGATTTACTTTCACAAGTGGAGCATTACGGCTTTTGCTATTGTACTCTTGATACTCTTGTACGTTTGATATATATGTAAAAGATATATATATATATTTTTATTTTTTATATATATATATATATATATATATATATATATATATATAAGTAAATCTTTGTTAGAAATTGCTGTGGTTTTTTTCTGATGTTATGGACACGGAGATGGAAAATGAAGGGGAAGAAAGAAAGAAGATGAAGAAGAGAGGTAGGAAAAAAAGTTAAGAAGGAGAGGGTGAGTTGAAGGTACAAGAGAGGAAGGGGAACAACAAAACACAAGAAAATATCCCAGTACCCCTCCACAACCGCAGGACTGTAGGGAGAGAAAAAAAAAAAAAAGACAAAACAAATCAAACAATGCAAACTGAGAACTACACAACCACAACCCACAAATAGATATATAAACACAATAACAGTGTCACTGAGAAGCTCATGGTACCGATTATTAAATGATTTAGTAATGGTAACCTCAGCCCAATAATGCATCTGTAAACACCAGAATACGTGTGTGTGTGTGTGTGTGTGTGTGTGTGTGTGTGTGTGTGTGTGTGTGTGTGTGTGTGTGTGTGTGTGTGTGCGTGTGTGCGTGTGCGTGTGCGTGTGTGTGTGTGTGTGTACATGTATAGCTATACTTGTGAGGACAAACCTTTGACAGCCCACCACCCTTGTGTGGACATCTGTAGTTGTGAGGACATTTTGCCTGGTCCCCACAATGTTTAACTAGCTATAAAACTCTACTAGTTAGGTTTAGAGGTATGGTGTGAATTAGGTTAAGGTTAGGGTTAGGCATGTATCAGTAATGGTTAGGTTTAGGGAAAGTGTCTGGGTTAGGCATAGTAAAATCAATGGAAGTCAATACAATGTCAACACAAGTACAGCAAGACGTGTGTGTGTGTGTGTGTGTGTGTGTGTGAGAGAGAGAGCATGCTGGTGCATATAAGGTTTCTCCATACGAGTGTTCGATAGCTAGTGTGAGGAGCCATCGATCCGCCTCCCAGGAATCGTCGCAGACATGAAGGAGATCGGAGCCATAGATATCCAAAGGAACCCCAAAACGCAGGAGCCCCAGGCAGACCAACGCAGGGCTGACTGCACCCCTCAAGAGAGGAGCAGGGGAGAGTCCGGGGGGGAACATCCAGCAGCTACAGTGCAGGGGCCCGGGGGGCCACAGCGATGAGCCCACAGGCTCCATCAGGGCGGATCGAGCCCCCAGCAGGGACTCGACCAGGAACCGGCCGATGGGGGCCCCTCAATGCCGTCGGGTTGCGGGGGCCTTGGCCAGCCAATGGCCGACATGTGCCGCCGCCACCCCGGAACAGTGCCCAGAGCCAACATCCCATTAATGTTCCCAAATAGAGTTTCGTGATAGCTGGGAGTCCTTTCTGTTCTGTTTTGGTGTCACTTTTTAAAGTTGCGCTGGGCTCTGAGTTAAGCACATAAGCATTCTGCATGTGTTCAGGTAGAAAACAGGCAGATTTGTTCGGTACACATGCGTACCGAACTGACAGGGCCGTACCGAAAAATACCAATACACGTACCGTTACAGCCCTAGTGTTTAGGAGTCATGCTGCTGGTTTTAGGTACAGTATGTTCAAGTAACAGATTTCTGTGTTATAAACTGTATTAGACTCAGAAAACCCCATATTCAGGAGTGGTTATTAGACTGAACTTCTTTAGCGTTTTTCAAGTCTTCCTGTGACAGTTCAAAGCACTTTTATACTTGACCACATTCACCCAGTCATACAAACACACATAAACATACACATATACAAAGGTCTATGGACAGTTTGGGGTTGAGTGTGTTGCCCAGTGGCACATCAACATGTGGGGTGGAGGAAGCTGGAATCAAACCCTTGACTTTCCGATTGCAAAACGACTACGCTTCCCTCTGCTCCACTGCTCCAAACATTTCTCACAGTTGAGGAGTCAGGCAGTTATATCAGACTAGGTGAAAGGCCTCTTTACTGACTCTAATGATCTCTTATTATGCCATATTCGCTAGATGCCTTTACTAATATGTAATTAATCAATTAATCAACATAACTTTGAAATATTGCTGTAGCATAAGTGTTCTACATCACAGAGAAGGTTGATCAGGGAATACCATTAAAATTTGGAAATGAAAAAGACGGTGGCTTCTACAGTTTCGCTGTAACACAGACTGCTACAGGAGATCCTTCCTGCCCACAGCCATCAATGTCTATGACAACTACTTGAAGAAACTTGAATAGTTTGAGATATAAAAACACATAATTTCCCCTCGGAATTAATTAAGCATTTTTGAATTGAATTGACTGCGATGGACTGGTTACCTGTACTTCATAAAGTCGTGTAGTTTAGGCAATGTGAGTCCGTAAATGTTTGATCAAATTAATTGTGTTGAAAGGGCTAGATCTTCTTCCTCCTGTCGACCACTTTGCTGAGCATAATTTGCAGTCTGCTATACTTGTATTACCTTTGTTTACCTAGAAATATTCCCACACCAGATAGCTCCTCCTCTACTGCCCCCTGCTGGTTAAGTGGTTTTATTTAGCTTTTTCGTTTTATGTGGCTTGCATCCAGTTTATGGTGCATTACCACCGGGTACTGGGTTAAAACATTTATTCCCAAACTAATACTGTAAAAGGGAAATGAAGCTTCTATCATGTTGGTTTTGGGTCCTGTAGTATCTGAGCACTTTTATGAGTACACACACATGGTATCGGACAGATACCCGATTCTGGTATCAGCATCAATGCATCCCTACTGCATAGGATGGATGGATGGATGGATGGATGGATTGAATTGGATTGAATTGAATTGAATTGAATGGGCTGCCAGCAGTCCAGACCTCAGTGAGTAAACAGTGGTATCCGTTTGCCAGTTTGCATGGTGGTCATGCCAGAGTGACCAACACAGTCACACTGACTGACTTGTGATGAACGCAAAAAGAGACGTGAGATGCCATCCCACACCAGTGTGTGACCAAGCTAGTGAGCAGCATGAAGAGGAGATGCCAATCTGTTGTGGTTCTATTCTCCAACACAGACCCCGACACCAGTTTGATTAAAGAATAAATGGTTACACTGGCTATCATTCAATCCAATAAACTACACCATAGAAGTTTCAGCAGCAGAAGAAGCTGTGTGGTTTTGGCAGAGAGGATCTGGCAAGTTTCTTCAGGGTGTAACCCACATTCTCAACTCTGTTGCTCAAACCACAAATTAATTTTCCCTCCAAATGTAGCACCAGCTACAGTGAAATAAACATGGTTTCTAACGGCAGAAGATTGATTGCAATGAAGAATTGTTACAATAATCAAATGATAAACTAACTACAAATCTTTCAGCTTTTTGTTCTTGGTTGCAGTATTATGAGAACCTAACTGGTGGTTCTATATCAGTTGGTATTTGTTGTTCATGCATAAATA
Source organism: Valencia hispanica (assembly GCA_963556495.2). Lineage (NCBI taxonomy): Eukaryota > Metazoa > Chordata > Actinopteri > Cyprinodontiformes > Valenciidae > Valencia > Valencia hispanica. The sequence continues at coordinate 45,896,719 of OY747717.1, read as the reverse complement.
AGAACATTATTCCAAGCACAGCAGAACATTAAGATTCCACCTCTGTCATAGTTGATCAATTTTAGCATTCTTCCAGTTGTGGCCAAAAATGTTAAGAATTACTTTACTGCTTTAGGTCTTAAGGTGGCTATTTATATTTAATCCAAATAGGCATATAGAATGATCAGATGAAATGAATTTAACTGTAGACCTAATAACGCTAAACAAGAACGAACTTGGTCACAACCCCATTTCCAGTTTTAGCCTTTTTTAGTCGTTTTTCATTTGTCACAGGCAAGAACACTGCTGACTTTTAATCACCCCCAAATAAACAATTTCTACAATCATCAATAACTTGGAGGAGAAAGTTTAACTGCTCTGAAGAAGTCATCAGTAAACCAAAGAAAGACCACCTCCTAATCAGGCCTTAGCTAAAGGTCAGGCTGCCAACCGTGCAGAGCTTGCTCAGGAATGGCAGCAGGTCATTGTTCTCTCTTTCTCTAAACATAATAACAGAGTTCTAAACATCTAATGTAAAACATTTAATTTTTGTACATGAATAAAAATGTATTTATTTGAAAGCTGCTGTTCCTCAAATACAGACTGAGTGTTCTTTGGGGTTAGGGCCAGGCTTTGTGTGTCTGTTGAAACACAAAGAACTGGTGCACGGCACGGCAAGGCAATTTTATTTGTATAGCACACTTTCAACAACAAGGTAATTTAAGGTGCTTTACATGATTTGGTGGTAAAGAAAAACATAGAATATAACATTGGAAATTAAAACCAGCAATTTAGCATGAAACACAACACATGATACACAATAAAGCATGAACACAGGTGATACATATGACATTAATCTTTTACTCGAATGCAATTCTAAACATATGAGTTTTTAGTTTTGATTTAAAGAAGTTTAGTGTTTCAGCAGCTCTGCACTCGTCAGAAAGTTTGTTCCAAATAAGAGGAGCATAGAAACTAAAAGCTGCTTCTCCATGTTTGGTTTTGAGTCTAGGGATGTTTAGTAGGCTAGAGTTGGAGGACCTGAGTGGTCTTGGTGGTTGGTATGGTGACAACAGGTCTTCAACATATTTTGGTTCTAAGACATTCAATAATTTATAACCTAGTAAAAGTATTTAGGAGTCTATTCTCTGAGCTACAGGGAGCCAGTGTAAGGACTTTAGAACTGGGGTGATGTGCTCTACTTTCCTGGTTCTAGTGAGGAACACGAGCAGCAGCGTTCTGGATCAGCTGCAGCTGTCTGATTGACTTTTTAGGCAGACCTGTGAAGACGCTGTTGCAGTAATCAATCAGACTAAAGATAAACGCATGGATGAGTTTTTCTAGGTCCTGTTGCGACATCAGTCCTTTAATCCTAGAAATGTTCTTCAGGTGATAGAAGGCTGACCTTGTTATTGCCTTTATGTGACCCTGGGTTAGGGTTAGGGTTTGGCCTAACCCCTAATAATGGGAAGAAATCATGGGATAAAAAAGAAAGAAAAACCCTGGGTAGGACATCGGGGCAACAAGAGGAGGAGCTTAATTGGTTAATGTTTTCTTCAAGGTTTGTTTGGTTTAGTTTTTGGAATTCAGACATTTTCTCTACATTGGTGTTGAGTGGGGATGACACTGGTGGTGTGTTTGGTACAGATACAGATTGATCCTTTAATTTTCAATATTTTTTTTAGTGAAAAAGCTGCAAATTCCTTGCAGGCCCTGGTAGAATTTAGTTTAGGGGCTAGTGTCACTGGAGGATTAGTTGGTCTATCAACTGTTGCAAATAACGTCTGCGCATTATTAATGTTTCTGTTAATGATTTTGGAAAAGATTGATTCTCTTGTGTCTTTCAAAATTAAGTGATATTAGTGTTTAGATAGTGTTTGGTCTGTCTCTGTAGATCTCATAGTGAACCTGAAGTCAAGTCTTTGGTCATTTTCTCTTGGCTTCTCGACACTCTCTTTTTTCACTACATATCAGTGGGTCACTAGTCCACTGAAACCCTCTTTCCACCAGAGACTATTTTCACTTTGATTGGAGCAATGGTATTAATGATATCTGAACTTTTGGAGAGAAATGTATGTACCAGCTTGTGTACTGAGTTTGTGTTGGAGGAAGAAGGGGATGGGGGGGGAGTAAATTTGTTTATAGGTTTCAACTGAACTGTCCCTGAGAAATCGTTATTTTTCAGTGGTCTCACTGTGGCTATATAGTTTTCCAGAGCTGGTACTTTCAAAGAAAACACAGAAATGGTCCCGATAATGCAATATCAACCACAGAGATGTTCGGAATATTTAGACCTTTACTGATGATTAAGTCCAGTGTGTGTCCTCAATCGTGTGTTGGTTGTTTGACATGCTGGGTCAGGGTGAAGTTATGAAGAGTGTCATTTAACGTTTTTGCTTGTCTTGGGGGTCGTTGAAATCCCCCACAATGATTAGTTGGTCATAGTCCATAGGCTACATATTTCAGAAAGAAGGTAGCTAAAATCATTGAAGAAATTGGAGTTAGGTTTAGGCGGTTTTTATAAGGTTAAAAATAAAGCTTTGTTAGGATCTTTTATGGCTACGTATTCAAAAGAGTCAGATGTTCCCAGGATTGAGTTGAGTTCTGTATAATTGTGGCGACGCTTCCACCCCGTCTGTGTTTCCTGCTCTCACTTAGAAAGTTTTAATTTGACGGTGTAGATTCTTTCACACTGCAGACGATTCATCAGGTTTCTGGTAGAAATAGGGCATTTAGATTGCTGATCACTGAGAATAAGCACTAGCACCAGTTGTGCACTGGAACCAGTTTGGTTGGGAAGGCTCCTGACACTTTGTATCAGAACCTCAGCATGTATACTTTAGTTTGAGAGAAAACACATTGTTCATTGTAGTCTGCTACAATTGGGTTCAGTAAGAAATCCTGAAAGTTCAGCATTCTTCCTCACAACACAGACTCACAATGGAAGGGGAAGTGTAATAGGAAGTCTGAGCTGTTGAGCAGCACTTTGTGAATGAAGCAGACCCTCAAAACTCGCTGTGACATCCCAGTGGGAGTTTCCTGGAGACAGGAAAACTTTTGCTGCTCAAGCAGTAGTGTCTGTTTCCTTTTATGGCTGCGTTTGGAAAGCTGTTAGGAGAAGACAGGGAGGAAGAAGGTGGAAACAACCAGAGCGGAGCGGGAGCCAAAGAAAGTCATTCCTCTACCTGCACTGTTTGAGGAGGGCGGTGTTTGTGCTTTGTGTGTGTATGGGGGGGCATAATGCTGTGTTTTGAAATCAGGCCTGTGAGGGTTACAGTGTGACTCTACTCAGTCAGACTGAGGAAGTGAAGGAGGAGCTTTTAGGCCTTGGGCTGATTCAGCACACGCAGCCGGAGGCACGGCCCAACAGCTGCTTTTATTTTCCTTGTATTCCTCCTATTGACACCTTAGATATGTGTTGAACTTGTCCACATTCTGCCAAGCAGTCCACCACTTTCTGACCCATTGTTCTTTTAAAGTTTTGACCGCCACAGCAGAACTATAATACAACAAGATGTGAGTCCATCTGTCCATTGGGTCCATATCTGCAGCAATCTTAGACAAGAGGCAGGACGGGTCATCAATCCATCATAGGGCAACACAGAGGCACACAGGACAGACGACCATCCACACACTCACTCCTAGGGGCAATTTAAAGACTTCAATTAACCCAAGAAAGTTTTTAGACTGTGCGAGGAAGCCAGAGAACTCAGAGAGAACCCATGCATGCACAGGGCGAGCATGCAAACTCCGTGCAGAAAGAGCCCACGCTGGGATTCAAACCCAGGACCGTCCTGCTGCAAGGCAACAGTGCTAACAATGTAGCCCTAAAATAACACCATTAGAAATCAGTTTTTCTATCTTTCCTGCTGTTAGCAGCCTTTCAGTATTTATATTAGGAGCAGAGGTGACACTGTAAATGTGAAACCTGTAGAACAGGTTATTATTCAAAAACAAGATTTTAAAAAAGTCCTTTTTCATTTGTTCACATGTTAAACTGTCTTCACTATGTTAGATCAGTGATTACTAGCATCGCTAAAACTACCTGATCGAAACCTGAGAGCATCTGTCATCAATTATTTATAAATACATTAGCATTCACCAAAGATGAACCATTAACCATTAATGTCAAAACATCACATTTGTTAATTTATATGTGTTTTATTGGGCTTTATGCTGTAAGCTAACATACAAGACCCAATAAAATAAGTCTTATATTTAAGAAGTTAAATATAAATGATCTGAAAATATAATTGCTATACACATTTTAATATATATTCAATTCAATTCAAATGTATTTATAACGCACATTTACTTCAACATAGTTGCCCGAAGTGCTGTACAAGTAATTAAAGAGAATAAAAACTATGAAAATAAACATTAAAATACTAAAATAAAGCATTGAACCCAACAGTTGTAGTTATACACAATAAAATTATTAAAATATTCATCACAAATAGATCATATAAAGAACATAAATTAGTTAAAAGCCAATGAAAAATAATGAGTCTTGAGTAAGGACTTAAAATCTATTCAAAAATATTATTTGTAGCAAACAAGCCTAAAGAACACTAACATTTTTTCCCAAAATAAAATTGTTCATGTTATAAATAAAGTTTTTAATACAGCAAATACATAAATGTGTTTATTTAATTACATGGTTTTGATATTCCTCTTGTATAATTTTGTAACCCAACTTCTGCCAGGTTTTTTTGGGGGGTAAATTTTGACCCTGAAGTATTAATGGCCCCAGAAAACTGCCCTGGTTCCTTAATTTCCTAAGCACCTCATTGATACTGGAAATAGGGAAATTTAACTTCTTCCTCACTGAAGATGGAAGTAGCACAAAGGTGAGCTTCCTTTATTGATTAGAAAAAGATCAGATTTCTGAGTTTCCAACCAGTGGGTCATTAGTTAGGCCTGATCAATATGAAAACCTGTTCTGATCACAGGTCACGTTCTCAGTTCATGTCTTGATTTTGCCTTTCAGGCAACTTTCAGGCAGTCCCTGACAGAATCTGTGACCCTGAATTAGTCTGACACTTGGAGCAGAGGAGAAGAGCTTTGGAAGCAAACACTGTGTCTTTACATCCTTCATTTTGTTAGTTTAGCACAAAGCAAACAGAGTGCACCCAGTCTGACCTAAACATATTCCATCAGCATGAATAGGAGCTTATTGATTTCCATTGTAAGCTCTGTGGCTAATAACAGCTGACGTCAGAGAAGTTGGAGTGGAAGGCTCCAGCGTCTGCAGCCTATCAAGCCTTATCTATCCCACATAAGATGAGGTCAGGTTAAAGGTGGAAGAAACATAGCTTGTCATTCTTTATCAACCCATAAATATCTATATTTGTCTATTGCCAAAAAGGCTCAAATGTAACTGAAACTTGTTTACCGTCACTATTAACATATCAGAACAGCAATAATATGAAAGGTTGTAAAACCTTCCTGTTCCCTGATCTGACCAACTTGTGCTGCTCCTGGACTGGAATCCTTATTAAAAACTCAATCTGATTGTCAGGAGTTATTCAGACAATCCTGGGGTTTTTGCATCGATTATCTTAACATCTGGCAGGTCACCAGATGCTGCAACATCTGGAATGTCCTGGCTGCTGGAATGTCTAAATATGATCCTCTAGGCTTCCTAAGCTGCTGGGACACTGTTACATGTAACACATGTTACATGGTTCTAACTGTGAGGAATCGCATGCCAGGACATCAGGGCTTGATGTGGCCCCTAAAGGACAGCTTGAAATGATGGGTGTAGATTTCAAAATGTTCTGCTGCATCAGGACTGGTAATATTATTTTTGCTGTGACATCATTGTGTCATTTTTTTATATCCATATACACTACCGTTCAAAAGTTTGGGGTCACCCAAACAATTTTGTGTTTTCCATGAAAAGTCACACTTATTCACCACCATACGTTGTGAAATGAATAGAAAATAGAGTCAAGACATTGACAAGGTTAGAAATAATGATTTGTATTTGAAATAAGATTTTTTTTACATCAAACTTTGCTTTCATCAAAGAATCCTCCATTTGCAGCAATTACAGCATTGCAGACCTTTGGCATTCTAGCTGTTAATTTGTTGAGGTAATCTGGAGAAATTGCACCCCACGCTTCTAGAAGCAGCTCCCACAATTTGGATTGGTTGGATGGGCACTTCTTGCGTACCATATGGTCAAGCTGCTCCCACAACAGCTCAATGGGGTTCAAATCTGGTGACTGCGCTGGCCACTCCATTACCGATAGAATACCAGCTGCCTGCTTCTTCTCTAAATAGTTCTTGCACAATTTGGAGGTGTGTTTTGGGTCATTGTCCTGTTGTAGGATGAAATTGGCTCCAATCAAGCGCTGTCCACTGGGTATGGCATTGCGTTGCAAAATGGAGTGATAGCCTTCCTTATTCAGAATCCCTTTTACCCTGTACAAATCTCCCACCTTACCAGCACCAAAGCAACCCCAGACCATCACATTACCTCCACCATGCTTAACAGATGGCGTCAGGCATTCTTCCAGCATCTTCTCAGTTGTTCTGCGTCTCACAAACGTTCTTCTTTGTGATCCAAACACCTCAAACTTGGATTCATCCGTCCACAACACTTTTTTCCAGTCTTCCTCTGTCCAATGTCTGTGTTCTTTTGCCCATCTTAATCTTTTTCTTTTATTGGCCAGTCTCAGATATGGCTTTTTCTTTGCCACTCTGCCCTGAAGCCCAGAATCCCGCAGCCGCCTCTTCACTGTAGATGTTGACACTGGTGTTTTGCGGGTACTATTAAATGAAGATGCCAGTTGGGGACCTGTGAGGCGTCTGTTTCTATAAACTAGAGACTCTAATGTACTTATCTTCTTGCTCAGTTGTGCAACGCGGCCTCCCACTTCTTTTTCTACTCTGGTTAGAGCCTGTTTGTGCTGTCCTCTGAAGGGAGTAGTACACACTGTTGTAGGAAATCTTCAATTTCTTAGCAATTTCTCGCATGGAATAGCCTTCATTTCTAAGAACAAGAATAGACTGTCGAGTTTCAGATGAAAGTTCTCTTTTTCTGGCCATTTTGAGCGTTTAATTGACCCCACAAATGTGATGCTCCAGAAACTCAATCTGCTCAAAGGAAGGTCAGTTTTGTAGCTTCTGTACCGAGCTAAACTGTTTTCAGATGTGTGAACATGATTGCACAAGGGTTTTCTAATCATCAATTAGCCTTCTGAGCCAATGAGCAAACACATTGTACGATTAGAACACTGGAGTGATAGTTGCTGGAAATGGGCCTCTATACACCTATGTAGATATTGCACCAAGAATAGTCATTTACCACATTAGCAATGTATAGAGTGTATTTCTTTAAAGTTAAGACTAGTTTAAAGTTATCTTCATTGAAAAGTACAGTGCTTTTCCTTCAAAAGTAAGGACATTTCAATGTGACCCCAAACTTTTGAACGGTAGTGTAGTTATATCCATAACTGACCACCGAGGGATGAAATACAAAGCACTCTATAGGTACCTGTAAGCTTTGAAATAATTATCTGAATTAATCAAAGTATGAGAAAGTGAGCATTTGACATCCAGAGGTGATCGGGTCATTCCCAGAGTAGACAGAGTGTCTGCATAACTTAGCCTGAGATTAAAAGATGTGATTACCAAATCACTGCTGCAACTATTGTATATCACTTCCATAACATTTATAGCAATGGCAAACAGGCTGCCAGAGAACCTCAGGGCTGCAGAGAATATTCATGTTTTTAAGAGCAGGCTCAAGACTCACCTTTTTAGCTTAGCTTTTAACTGATTATTATTTATCACTGTTTGTTTAATCGCTTTGGATGTTTTATATGATTATATTTTTTATCAGTTTTACTTTTCAATCTTAGCACATTAATTTACCGTTTCTTTTTATACTTTAATTTATCTTAATCCCCGTTCCAGTGTTTCCTCTGTGGGAGCCCTCTGCCCCGGGAGCGGTGGTCGGCTGTAGCTGCCTGGGTGCTCTCCGGGTGGAGCTTGGGTGGAGGTGGGGGTCTTGGCCTTGCCTCCACTGGGTGCCCTGTGTCGGTGCCTCGGCTGCTGCTGTTAATCTACTGCTGCCGGGGCATATGGCTCCTCTGATGGCGTTTCCTTGCATGGTTCATCTGCACTCGGCCCAATGTCCTTTTTTACCTTTTCTTTTAACTGTGTGTGTGCATGGGAGACGGGTTGGGGGGAGGGGGGTATAACTGTGACCATGCTTTTAAATCTGTGGGGGAGGGAAGGGAAGGTGGTTTTATGTGGGGTCATTTTAATCTGTAAAGCACTTTGTGATGCAACTTCTTGTATGAAAAGCGCTTCATAAATAAAGTTTGATTTGATTTTGATTTGAAATGTGGTCAGTATTAATGACATCTCAGAGATGCCATAAATACGGCCATCTCTGAAGTATCAAATCTGTAGCTTAGCTGGTGTGTATGCTACTGTATCTGATGCTTAGGAAGGTAATTCCTACACCATTGAAATGCAATGCATGTCAATCATGCTGTGTTTGAGCAGGACCTAGTGTTTATCAGATAAAACCAGATCATCCGATCATTGCTGAGCTGCAGCTGTCCTGAAAAACAGGATGGAGCTGTGATCCAAGGTCCACAACATAATGCAAAATATCTCCATGTGACTGAGACAGAGCGAGCACATGACCCTGTTAGTTATCCACAGTGGAACAGCAAACATGGTTTTAATGGTTCCTCCATCATGTTGAATGATGCAGTGGTTGTTTGTGCAGAGAAGCTTCCTGCCTGCAGTCAGTCTGAAGTTATGGTGCTGTGAGCTCAGAGCTGCTTTTTCTTCTTGCCTTTTCATTGAACTTGTTTCTGAATTCAGTTGGATCAAACTCTGCTCCTCAGTGTAATGAATAGAATGATACAGTATGTTATTCCTAAAGCTGCAAGATAAAATCCAAACAGCAGAAAGGAATTTATGGGGGGCTGTCCCACTTCAGGATAGAACTACTTCTACTCCATTCTGCAGCCTATAATGAAAACTGCACTCAGTATCCTCCTGACTACAGTAACCAGAAAAACATTCGACACTGTAGTAGTGTTGTCAAAAAAAAGTAATTCTCAGATACTTATCCATCCTAAAATTTAGTATCGAGTTTGATATCAGTTTGCACTGGCATTGATACTTAAATGCCAGTTTTTCATCTGCTGATTCATGGAAATCATTGACAGATTCCAACAATTTTCAACAGGCATTGCACTGGGCAGCCCCTCCACCGATAGCGGCAGGAGGATCCATTGTTTTCCTTGAGAGACACACTTTAAAGAACATCTCACCCCCTACCAGACTCTTACTCCACCCACATTTCCTGTTTGAAAAATGCTCCAAATGGAGGCGTTGCCTGTTGGACCAGCGAACGTGCAGGAGGAGGGCAGGGCGTGGTCTGGGCTGTGATCGTCGTCTTGTCATCAGCGGCTGGCGCTGCTGCAGTGGCACAGAAACACAGAGAGCGAGAAAGATGGAGAGCAATAACCACGCGAGCTCCTTTGCCTCAGACTGATCTTTCCTTTTTTTTTTTTTTCACGTGTCCTATTTGGCAGTGTGGATGTCTGAATTGGTGTCTGAGTACCAAGTAGAAGCCCAACAGATTTACTTTCACAAGCGGAGCACTGTAGCTTTTTAGTACGCCACTTGATATATATGTGTGAAAAATCTTTATTTTTATGGACACGGAGATGGAAAATAAAGGGGAAGAAAGAAGGAAGATGAAGAAGAGAGGTAGGGAACAAAATGTCAAGAGAGAGGGTGAGTTGAAAATACAAGATAGGAAGGGGAACAAAGAAAACACAGGAAGACATTGAAGTCTGCCTCCATACCCACAGGACGGCAGAGAGAGGGGGAAAAAGAAAAAGAAAAAGAAAAAGGAACATCGACAAAACAAACCAAACATTGTGAACTAAGAATTACACAACCACATCACACAAAAATGGATATAAAAATACAACAACAATGTCACAGAAAAACTCATGGTACCGATTAATCAAGCTCTAGTAATGATAACCTCAGCCCAAGAATATATCTGTAAACACCGGAGATGAAGTTAACTATGAGAGTCTTCTCGTGGTTTACAATGATCTAAATGTATACCTGCACAACGTGCATATCATTTTCACTTCTGCAGTGTTTGTGAAGACACTTTGGCTATTTCACAAGGTAATTAAAAATTGTCCGGTAAAAAATGGACGTGCTTCTCCTTCCAATCAAACAAGGATTTGAAACCGGTGTTATGTCACTCTGCGTTTTCCCCTCAATATTTGTTCCCCCACAGCCCTGAACTTACAGTAGTATGCTTCTTATTCTGCCATGCAGATAGAGCTTTGCTTCCATATCTGCTCCACAATCCACTCAGCTGTTCACACCACAGTAGAAACAGTCAGAGCAGCTTCATGGACTTCAGCTACAGAGAGATTTTTGAGCGGTAGAACAAACAAAACAAACCTGAAAAAATCAGAAAGAAACACAGACTATTCTGAGGGTTTGAATTAATAACGATATTTCTTCATGTGCTTAAGAGCCACCGTGCTTAACCCTTAAGTGAGTTTAATTCAGTGCATCATGCTAAAAAGGATAGAGGTATTAATCCTTTAATTATGATGTTTATATAAGCCTAAAAGGGCCTCACCAAAGGGTGTGTCCATGCAGGAAGTTTTTAAAGAGGGCTAAATGGGGGCCAGTGATGATCTTGGAGCGTCACACCAAAATAAAAAGTCAGGCTGGAGGCAGGGCTGTTGTACAAAGGGACTGGGATGAATAACATAAAAATAAAATCATCTTCTTCTTGAAGGTTTTAAGAATCATAGTGATCTGCCAGGTGCTGTCAGAACAAATACATCTGTGTCTTCGGATTAAGCCCATTTTTCCCTACGCTTATGACTTTTAACTAGAACATAGTCACTACATTACCCTTCTCTACATGAGGTATGTCTTTACCCACTTGATGATGCTTATACCACAGTTTCCTACTGTACCCAGATGGTTATCTATCTAAATGATTACATTTGATTTAAAGTTGTTGCTTGCATTCGGATGGAGAAAAGTGCTTTAATTTTAAAGCTTTACTGAAATTCCTCTGCTCCTCTTTAATCTGCTTCAGGACTGATTATCTGATAAAGAGGAGGGAAAATAGTGGAAACAGGCACATTGTGTTGATCTCTGCTGATCCCTCAGGCTGCAGCTTGTTTTTGTTTTCTGCCCGTAGGAGAAACGTGCAAGGGATCAGTGTGTGTGTGTGTGTGTGCGTGTGTGCGTGGGTGGGTGGGTGTGTGTGTGTGTGGGGGTGGGTGTGTGTGTGTGTGGGTGTGGGTGGGTGTGTGTGTGTGTGTGTGGGGGTGCGTGTGTGTGTGTGTGGGGTGCGTGTGTGTGTGGGGGGGTGCGTGTGTGGGGGTGGGTGTGTGTGTGTGTGTGTGTGTGTGGTGGGTGTGGGTGGGTGGGTGTGTGTGTGTGTGTGGGTGGGTGTGCGTGTGCGGGTGTGTGTGTGTGTGGGTGTGGGTGTGGGTGGGTGGGTGGCTGTGCGGGTGCGGGTGTGTGTGGGTGTGTGGGGGTGGGTGTGCGGGTGTGTGTGTGTGTGTGTGTGTGGGTGTGCGTGTGCGGGTGTGTGTGTGTGTGGGTGTGGGTGGGTGTGTGTGTGTTGGGATAAAAACTTTCCCTTCTTTTAATCTCTTGAAGCAGAAAATTGCCAAGGGGATCATAAAAATAGCTACAAGCAGCAACAATGACTGGCACTGCACGCAGGAAAATAGAAAAAAATTGTGCCCTGAATTCAGACTGGCAGGCATGCAGGCTTGGCCACCAAATAAATATAGAAGGAAGAACAATGGGACATTCTGTTGTGAGGCGATACATTTGCTTTACATTTACTGTAATTATATAATCAGTGCTGTTTTGTCCTCACTCTGTGTTGTGCTGTTGTCTTGCTTTATGAAAGAATAACACAAACCCTCTGCTTTACTTCCTGATTGCCTACCAGCAGCTTCAGAAAAACCCGGAGCCATTTGGTCCCAGCTCTGACCTAAAGCAGCTCTCTGTGAAGGGTGTCTGCACTGGTCTGCACTGTGCATCACTCACAAACACACTTGCATGACTGACCTTCATCTCAGCACAATCACAGAGAGACGTTGCTGCCATCTAGTGGAGGAATTCCACCAGTTTGACCTAATAAATTGAGTGACATCACAGATTTAGCATTCTGTTTTATTCAGGAGCTTGAGGTGTAAAATTCCCCACCATCTTCCAGAGTGTGACTGGGAGTCACTGTGGGAGTGTACTGTGTGAACCTGTTCTGCGTACTGGGTGTACTGGGTGGACTGGATGTTCTGGTGTTTATCTGTGCTGTTGTCATTTTTCAGGTGAGCTGCTGAGCCAGCCGCGGCCCGACGGTCTGACTGAGATCATCTGTCCAAAGAACGGCTCTGAGCGGCTCGACGTGGCCCTGGTTTACCCTCCGACCCCCACAGCTACCAGCCCCAAATGACTCCACCACCCTCCCGACTCCAAACCCCACACCTCAAACAAACCTGACCCAGAGACCCCCCCTCCCCCATCATCGTCATCGTCATCATCAGCAAAGCCGCTTCTGCAAACACAGAGGAACTTACAGCACATTTAGGTAGGAAACTATTTTTTCCCAAATGTTGTATCAGGAGAAGGTCTGGTGTCACCAACCTGGATATCTGGCTACTATTTCCCTCATAAATGACAGGGCTCATTTAAAATGGTTGGTTTTATGCAACAGCCATGGCTTTTGAGCACAGTCCACAAAATATCTGTTGAGCTGAGGTCCATTCCAAAATGTTATGTTAGTCTGCTTTATCCAATCCAAAACAGTTTGGGTTATTGTCGTGTATGTGACCCAAAGTGTCACAAGGATTCTTAGGAACACTGGTGTAACAATCCTCAGTGAAGCCAGTTTATATCAGCATTAGCTGAGGGGGTCCTGCTCCAACATCTAAACCCCCAAGGGGAAGCTTTCAAACCTGAGAACATAGTACCATGTACGGTGGTGGCACCATTATGCTGATGGTCTGTTTAGCTGCCAGTGATCCTGGTGGTGGGTGGAAAAGATGATTAACAGACTTTTCCCTTCAGGTTCTTCTACTTTACACTGTATCAACATGTATGTATTGTATGTGTATATCTGCACCCATATAAATAGTTTTAAGCATGTGGGGATCAATGGAAATCCACAGTAAATTCCAGCTTGTGGACACAGTTCTCAAATTTACGATTGATGCTGCATAATCCCCCCCAAGAAAGAATAGTTCAACTGAATCATTAAAAGCCCCAACATATGTTATGTGAACGTGTTAATGAAGCATCTTCTGTGCCTGCTGACCTTTACTCACTATTTTGACTCCAACACACTCTCCAGCTCCTGGAAATAGATTAACTGGCATTCCCATTATAGTTTTTTATGTGGGCCATATACTGTCCAAATCAGAACACTCCTGAGTGATTTACTTGCTCTCTGGGAAGATATATTAAAAAGATTTTTTTAAAGCTGTTGAATTCTGAAATGTTCCAGATAATCTTTCAACTCTTCCACTGTTCCTTAGAATTGAAGCTTCATCTCTAAAGGTTAGAAGGGAACAGAAAGCGTTCATGTTTTCATGAAGTTACTATGAGTTTTTGTGTTTCTGTCTTCACCTGAATATCCTTGTGTGTTGCAGGTTTGTGGGGCTGATGTCTCCTGGCGTCACCTGGGCGCAGATTGTGAGGAGCTTTTCAGCAGCAGCAGCATTCAAACGCTGCTTCCCAAGTTTCTCCTCTGACTCTAAGATGAAACCCAGTTTGTTCTCCGTGAATCTGAATCACAGTCTCAAACTCATGTTGCATTTATTTGGTCATTTATCAATGGAGAATGTTTTTCCAGAGAAACTTGTGAAGCAGAGAGACTGTTCTCTTCATCCTGACTGAGAACATGCAGTGAGGAGCAGCTGAGCAGGGTGTAGAACCTGCTGGGACCCATGCATGTAGTGTGTCATTGCTCACACATGTTGCTACTCAGTGCAGACCACAAGTCACCATGATTCATCACAGCCATCTTAGTCAGGTTCTAACAAAATGTAACTGCAGATTGAAGGTCAGCAGGTGGAGCCAAAGATCAAAGAAGTTTCATTTAAACGTGTGAAGAGGAACATGAGGACAGTAAACATGTAGCTCTGACTGTCTGAGAAGCAGCTGGTCTGGTCTCAGCAGGTTGGGGGTTCTTATCACGTCATGTCAGTTCTGAGCGGGCTTTAGGAAGTATCTGTTGAACTACCCCTTCATTCACCATCAGAGAGTCCACTCAACCTGAGAACAACACGGCGCCAGCTCCTCCAGCATGGGGTCTGAAGCCTTCCAGAACACTTTGAGGTGAAGTTCTGCTAAATGTTTCAAAGCAGTTCATATCTGACATGCAATGGATAACTCTCAGAGCATCTTTATTTAGTATTGATCCAGATTAGCTGATCCCAGAGGAAGAAGCTAACAGCTAGTTAGAGGAGGACCAAGACCGAAGCGGACCTCTACAGTCTTTAAACAGCTCAGATCTCAAAAGCAACACAGCAGTTAGAGCAGACACTCTTATTAACCTTGAAACTGTTGTCAACATGTTCACTGGGAAAGCTGAGGTAGGAGGCAGTGCGTTTCAGCTTTATATCTGCTGGGAATCTATCGTAAAAAAAATCAGAATGAAATATGTAATTTTGACATGGAAAAATCTATAGCGACCCTGTGTTTAACACACTGTACTGTTAATGGTAAAACAAGAGTAGATGAGTTTCCTCCTCCCAGGAGGCAGTGAACGCATCAGGGTTTAAGGTTGATGACAGATACACCATAATATAGGAAATACAGTATTTATACAGTATAAATGTTCAACACCAAGCAACCTGGCAAAAATTTGTGACAGCTGGCCACTAGATGGCGCCACAACAAACCTTGATTTAAAGGTTCTGCATGGGGGCCTCCTTGTAATTGCTTCAGCTAGAACTTCTCATGCAGAACGTTTGCAAGTACTGTTCCCACTTGTTACTTTTGTGGATTGTCATGTTTATTACAGTAAGTCAATTTGCCAAGTGAAGCACATTGTATAGATTAATCATAAACATCCTTTAATTCTGTTTAGTATGATGATTTCTGCTTACAGCTTCTGAAAGTGTGACATTTCAGATCAGGATATTGTTTCTGACCAATAAACTCTAAAATTCTAAAAGGTAGGGATTCGTCCTGTAACTGGTGAGTTGCGGGTTCCAACCCCCACTCCCTTTGTCTTTGCTGGTGTGTCCTTGGGCAAGACATCGATTGGATGGCAGCCTTGCTTCTGTCAGTCCTCCCCAGGGCAACTGTGGTTATGTGTGTATGATTGGGTAAATGACTGATTGGAGTGTAAAGTGCTTTGGAGTGCTGGGACTTGATAAAGAGCTATACAAATGCAGACCATTTGCCATTTAGAAAACATTTAAATACAGAAATGAGGGCTTAATAAAAAGTATGTTTAATATCTGCTTAGAGCTCATTTCCAAAAAATACTTTTAATCTTCCAAACAAGCCTCATCAGAACACATTCGTTGAAATGTACCTGTTGATCCCTGCTGTCTACCTGAATCCATCCAAGCTGTGGAAATGTGATTTGCTGACATGAAGTGATATTCTGCAGAATGGAACAGACCAAATGTGATCAGACATAAGAAATCAAAAAGAAATCTACCATCCAGCAGCTGAAACAATGTACCAGACGAAGCTGAAAGCTGATCTGAGCTTTGTGGTGTGCTCTCTGTCAGACCCTGATTGACAAGTTGCTGCTCTTCCTGCACACACTCTTCAACACGCCACATGTTGGTGTGTGGAAACTTAACAGAGCTGTGTTCCAATATTTCTCTCCACTGCCGCCTCTGGCTGAACAACTGAACAGTCCAGAACAATGACTGCTGTGAAAGGATGAGCACTGGTTGCTTCCCCACTTTAAAGACCTTTTGTGCAGAATCAAATTAAAGACTCTTTTCTTTCATGTAAATAATATCTTTATTTTTCTACATAGATTCAACGTGTGGAGCTGTGGCGTATTTACAGTGCAATGCTGTGCATGACTCAAGGGAAGTGCACAAAGGGTTTTATATGTAGCTGGTTTCAACATGAATACCAAATAAATCAATATCTGGCTTTATGTGCTGCACTGTGTTGATTTTCTCCATTTCTATTAATTATACAGGAGTATTATTATTTCTGATTTCATGCCCGCTGTACCTTTTCACATTTAGTCATACCACAAAAATGATTATATTTCATTGGTGTTTCACTAGTCAACACAAAGTAGATCAGAATAGGCTCTTTGCTCTTTAAGTGGGAGGAAAATAATGCATTATTCCCGATCTTAGAAATAAAAAAGGGAACGGTGTGGCATGCAGGTCCAGGGCTATGACTCTGCACATCTAGAGACTAAAAGCTTTCTTCATTCTTTTTTGCAAAACCGCTCAAGCTCATTCGATTAAATCTATGATGATCTATTTACAAGTCTTGCCACTGATTCTCAGAATGATTCAGGGCTGAATTTTGACTGGGCCATTCTAACACAACAGTCGTGTTTCCACCATCGAAACGTCAGGGTAAGTTAACCAGATCTTTTTCTGACGGGGTAATCTGTGGGCCCCGCTCATCTCAGCCGCTGTGTCTCCATACACAATCGGCCCTTTAAAGAATCAGCTACAGTCATCCCCATATCACATAGTTTCAGCACAGAGTAGCGTCACTTATGGCGCCCACAGCAGGAGAAATGACAAGACATCATGATGGAAGAAACAGGGCTCGTTGCTGCTTTTCTATTTGCCAGAGGTGGGACAAAGTCATTGTTTTGCAAGTCACAAGTAAGTCTCAAGTCTTTGTCCCCGAGTCAAGTCGAGTCAAAGATGAGGCAAGTCCCGAGTCGAGTCAGAAGTCCTACCATTTTAGTTTCGAGTCATTTCAAGTCCTCTTACCACAGAATTAAATTGATACAAATCATGTATGTCTGTAAGATTTGTATTTATTTAAACCTCTATTTATACAATAACAATAATCAAATACAGTAAAAAACTGAATATTTAATTTTCACAAAAATTGCTTGTATTTCAACAGCATATTGCACTAGAACAAAGCAGAGCAGCTTCAGTCCTGTATTGTAGTGACCTCATATTGCAAAACAGTTTAACTTTCAAATAGACACGGGTCCTTTTAACCTAAACTTTTTTAAACATGTCATCAATAAAATCCTCACCCCTCAAAATGATCACTTCTGAAAAACTGGACCAACCTGAAAATATAATTGGAATGCCTCCATGGTGTGTAACCCCCCCAGTTTTCATGGGAAGTAGCAAGTCTTCTCAAGTCAAAAGGCGCAAGTCCAAGTAAAGTCACGAGTCAACGATGTTAAAGTCCAAGTCGAGTTGCAAGTCTTTGTACAGTGGCTTGCAAAAGTATTCGGGCCCCTTGAACTTTTCCACATTTTGTCACATTACAGCCACAAACATGAATCAGTTTTATTGGAATTACAGGTGAAAGACCAAAACAAAGTGGTGTACACGTGAGAAGTGGAACGAAAATCATACATGATTCCAAATAAATAAGTGAAAAGTGGGGTGTGCGTAATTATTCAGCCCCCTGAGTCAATACTTTGTAGAACCACCTTTTTCTGCACTTCCAGCTGCCAGTCTTTTAGGGTGTGTCTCTACCAGCTTTGCACATCTACAGACTGAAATTCTTGCCCATTCTTCTTTGGAAAACAGCTCCAGCTCAGTCAGATTAGATGGACAGCGTTTGTGAACAGCAGTTTTCAGATCTTGCCACAGCTTCTCGATTGGATTTAGATCTGGACTTTGACTGGGCCATTCTAACACATGGATATGTTTTGTTTTAAACCATTCCATTGTTGCCCTGGCTTTATGTTTAGGGTTGTTGTCCTGCTGGAAGGTGAACCTCCACCCCAGTCTCAAGTCTTTTGCAGACTCCAAGAGGTTTTCTTCCAAGATTGCCCTGTATTTGGCTCCATCCATCTTCCCATCAACTCTGACCAGCTTCCCTGTCCCTGCTGAAGAGAAGCACCCCCAGAGCATGATGCTGCCACCACCATATTTGACAGTGGGGATGGTGTGTTCAGAGTGATGTGCAGTGTTAGTTTTGCATTTTGGTCTCATCTGACCAGAGCACCTTCTTCCACATGTTTGCTGTGTCCCCCACATGGCTTGTGGCAAACTGCAAACGGGACTTCTTATGGTTTTCTTTCTTCTTGCCACTCTTCCATAAAGGCCAACTTTGTGCAGTGCACCACTAATAGTTGTCCTATGGACAGATACCCCCACCTGAGCTGTAGATCTCTGCAGCTCCTCCAGAGTCACCATGGGCCTCTTGGCTGCATTTCTGATCAGCGCTCTCCTTGTTCGGCCTGTGAGTTTAGGTGGACGGCCTTGTCTTGGTAGGTTTACAGTTGTGCCATACTCCTTCCATTTCTGAATGATCGCTTGAACAGCGCTCCATGGGATGTTCAAGGCTTGGGAAATCTTTTTGTAGCCTAAGCCTGCTTTAAATTTCTCAATAACTTTATCCCTGACCTGTCTGGTGTGTTCTTTGGACTTCATGGTGTTGTTGCTCCCAACATTCTCTTAGACAACCTCTGAGGCCGTCACAGGGCAGCTGTATTTGTACTGACATTAGATTACACACAGGTGCCTCTATTTAGTCATTAGCACTCATCAGGCAATGTCTATGGGCAACTGACTGCACTCAGACCAAAGGGGCTGAATAATTACGCACACCCCACTTTTCACTTATTTATTTGTAAAAAATGTTTGGAATCATGTATGATTTTCGTTCCACTTCTCACGTGTACACCACTTTGTTTTGGTCTTTCACCTGGAATTCCAATCAAATTGATTCATGTTTGTGGCTGTAATGTGACAAAATGTGGAAAAGTTCAAGGGGGCCGAATACTTTTGCAAGCCACTGTACATTTTATCAAGTCGAGTCTAAAGTCATCAAATTCATGACTCGCGTCTGACTCGAGTCCAAGTCACATGACTTGAGTCCACACCTCTGCCATTTGCTGTTATAAACGGCTTCTATGGTCATGAGTTCTGGGTGGTGACTGAAAGAACGAGATCACGGATACATGCGGCTGAAATGAGTTTCCTCTGCAGGGTGTCTGGACTCTCCCTTAGAGATAGGAGGAGAAGCTTGGCCATCCGGGAGGGGCTCAGAGTGGAGCTGCTGCTCCTTCATATTGAGAGGAGGCTCAGGCATCTGGTCAGGATGGACGCCTCCCTGGTGAGGTGTTCTGGACACGTCCCACTGGGAGGAGGCCCAGGGAAAGACCCAGGACACGCTGGAGGGATGATGTTTCTCTGCTGGCCAAGGAACACCTTAGGATTCCTCCTGAGGAGCTGGACCAGGTGGCTGGGGAGAGAGAGGGAAGTCTGGGTCTCTCTGCTTAAGCTGCTGCCCCCGCGACGCGACCCGACCCGACCCCGGATAAGCAGAAGAAGATGGATGGATGGATAAACCGCTTCACCAGTAACTCTTCTTATTTTTACAAAACCAGTTGTTTGGCGACATCTGCTCATTTCCCTGAATTACAACCAATCACCATGGCTTAACCACAGCTCCCGCCTCGCAACTTGATTGGGCCATTCCAAGTACACACCCCCATACAGGTACTCTGTTGGTTTCTGAAATGGCCCCGAAAACGACCTCGTCAGCCCAGCCTGATGCAGTGGAGACACATATATATCGGGAAGGTCTGGTAAAATGACCCTGAAGTTCTGATAGTGGAAACGCGCGCATTGATCCAAACCATTTCCATGTGACTCTGGTTCTCTGTTTAGAGTTATTGTTCTGATGGGAGGTAACCCTCCATCCTTGTCTCGTCTTCTCCAGCCTCCAACAGAGTTTACTCCAGGATTGTATTTAGCCACACATTTTGCTTTGCTTGTTGCTCAGGAAGTTCAGTTTTGATCTCATTTGACCGGAGCACCTTCTACTTGTTCGTGTCCTCTTAATGGCTTTTTATAAACTGATACCTTTCTTTAAACGTTGACCTTGTCCTTGTTGCTCTTCGTTAACATATAGGCTTTATAGATTAAATAGCTGATAGCCAGTTTGTCAACAAATTCTCCCATCTGAACTTTGTGGATCTCTGCAGCTCCTCCAGAGGTACCATGGGACTTTTGGTTGCTTCTCTGATTAGAATAGAATAATCCTTTATTGTCCAACAAAGGGGAAATCTGGTTGTAACAGCAGCAAGTAACAGATAATACAAGCATTTACAATCACACCAGAATGGTGTGATTAATATTCTCCTTACTCAACCTGTCAGCTTAGGTGGAGAGCCTCAGCATATGCTGCTCCTACTCTACCAATTATAGCGCCCGGCATGCCACACTTTCTGATTGGGTTTTGTAAAAAGTTTGGAACCAATGAATCCTTTTCATCCCACTTTACAATTATTCTCTGTGCTGTGTGTCTGTCACATACAGTCCTAATAAAATATATTGAGTTTTTTTATTTTTTGATCTAACATTTGAAAAACTACCAAGAGGTATGAATACTTTTGCATGGCACCACATATCTCAGATGTATCTTAATAAAATGTGGTGGGAATATTCCTATGTAATTAGGATTTAAGTATATATTCTCTGTCTAGTGAATGTATCTAGGGCGAGATGACAAAGTTAGGGGAAGCATTTTATGTTCCTGATAAAGATGTGTCAGATCACATGGGAGACAGATGCCGGGGCAGCAAGATAACTACAGAGCAGTCTGATCTGGGATGTGCTGGTTCATGCTTTACTATCAGACTGACATGGACCGGTTCTCCAGAAGTTGGATATGAAGATTGGAGAAGACGTGCTGCAAAGATAAACAGTGATTACTGAATATTATTTAAACTGTTAGTCAGAAAGGTTGGGTAGGGCGATGCATGAGTAATCTCTGTCCCCTCATTCATGTTCTGGCCAGACATGTTTGTATTAAATACTTAAATGCCTTCTGGGACTCAGTATTCTTTTATTATGGAAAACCTGAAGTATTTTCTGCCATTACAAACACAATCACTTTTTTAACAAATGGTTTCATCTGGGGAAAATAAAACTGCAGAAAATTCTTGACAGCCAGATAGTTATAGGAATTTTGGGATACCTTTAAAAAGTTTGAGTGTCTGTTGGGTTGCTTTTCCCAAAAACTTCTGAGAGATGATGTATTACCGACATGGATACAACAGGTGTCAGGTTTGTCCTCCTGATTTACTACAGCCATGTACAGAACAGTCTATGGTACAGAACAAGTAAAATAATGGCGCTGAGTCTTGAATTGCTTCCAGATGCCCTGGGAATATGGGTGATTTCTCTCTGGACCAGTCATAAGTGCAGCTCTAAGCTGTATTTCTGTCCATGTCAGGCAAATTGGCAGATTTTTTCTAAACTCACATGATATAGTAGACTGGTGTAACTCGGGTGTGCCTTCTTTTTATTGTTAGCTGTTAGCAAACTGGTAGTGCAATGGGATTTGATCAGTTTTGCTCAGTTAGTTTTTTGAGCTGCTTTCAAAGATCTACCCCAAAAAGGGAAATGAGAGAAATATTTGGAGTTAAATGCTACAAAGCTGACTGGTCTGCTACTTATAAATGTTGATTTTTGCAAATACTGCTCACTAGAAATGGACTTATCACTTATTTCTTCATTTAGTAAAGTTACTCACAGTGGGTAGAGGATCCAGAAGTTTTACTCAACTGAGAGGAGTGACATTTTATCATACTTTTACTCAAGTAAATGTATAAAGTATGGCGTTGTAAAACTACTCCTAAAAGTACATTTATTTCCAAAAGATTATTCAAGTAAATGTAACTGATTAATTGTAACTAGTTACTACCCACCTCTGAGCTGAAGGATCACTAGATCTGAGACAATAACTGAGTAAAACATTAAGTGGTCTGAATGTGTAGAGCACTTTTACACTCAAAAATGTATACATAGATCAGTAAACAGATTGGGGTTAAGTGCCTTGCAGGTGGTGCAAGGAAGCTGGAATCTAACTACGCATTAGTGAACAACGACTTTTCTCTCTGTGTCAAAGCTGCTCCCAGCAACTTGTTCAGAGGTGGAAAAGAGGCACCTGAGAACTATGAAGAACTGTAAAGGGGTGCATTTATGAAATCATTTTTTAAAATATGTTATCAAAATGTTTGGAAAGTGACTTCAAAGTCAGCCATGTAAAGCCCAAGTAAAATAAAAGCAAATAGCTTCAAAATGGACAACACAGATATGACATGGGAAGAAATCCTAAGATTGCACAAAAACAAATAAGCTAAAAGCAATAAAATGGTACAAATAAATGATTTACAATACATTTTAAATAGAACAGAAAGAGGACAAATATGAAGAGAAAGCAGTAACTACATAGAGAAACAACAAAGAAAAGACATATGACAAAAATGTAAAAAACAAAAAAACAATTACAACAAAACCACGAAGAAACATGTTGACTCTAAGGAGACATATCATAACACAGAACCAGAAGGCTCTACATAACAGAAAATCAACACAGCTTAGTCTGAAAGACTGGACACAAAAAGAAACTAAATAAGCAAAAAGGAAATGAAGAGTTATGGAAACATTACATCTCTAAGGGGAAAAGTCTCCAAAAGATAACAGCTTGAAAAAAAAAAAACTAAACTAAAACGGTTACACTAGAGAAAAAGAATGCACCTGGCACACAAAATGACTAAAATTTAAACTCAGAGTCTCTGGTATTTACTTTATAAACTATATACATATACTGTAGAAATACAATGACATATAAATTAGTCAATACATAAACAAATAAAAGAGGGACACAATCTGACTCATACAAGTGGAAAGAAAAAAACTTGGGAAAAGTAAAGACAAAAATACAGCAAAAAAGGCAAGAGTGATCACGAATGATGAAATATCACTAAATAAATAAATCTGACTCAGAATATGCTAAACAGTTCCAACAACAATAACAGTTAAGGTTATGGTTAAGCTAATTGTGTAAATGTTTGTGTCATTCCGACCGAGCTGTTCAGTTCCTACAGTTCCTCCTCCTGACCAGCAGGGAGCGCTAAACTTACAGGAACCAGAAGAAGGGGAACGCAGGCGGCGGAACTTCCTCTTCCCCTGCGGCCTCAGAGGTAACCATCCTAGTTTTTCTGTTGAGGAGAAGAATCTGTGCTTAATCTCCTCTAAATTATCTCCATCCGATCTTTCAACCAGCCGAGTTTCATCTATGGAGGATAAACAGCTCAGCTGGTGTTATATGTTTGTGTGGGAAGGCGAAGATTGTGGATTTTATGTTAAATAGTGTGAGAACGCCGGTTTGGGTCTCTCCCGTAGCTCTCCGCCATGTTGGCTACATGTGATGATAGAAACGTAAAAGCTGTTTTTAAAGAACATTAGCAGTATATTTCAGTTTAAGGCTTTCTCTGTGGTATTTTATCTTACAGAAACGAGATAGTCAGCAGCTAACATTAGCCTGTAGTTCTCTTGCTGAGCTGAAGGGCGTTGAATAAAAACCTTGACCATGTCCGTGTTGTTGCAGGTATCTGAAAATGGTCCGCTACTCTCTCGACCCCGAGAACCCCACCAAATGTGAGTAAAAGCTGCAGCAGGGTTCGGGTTGGGGCCTTAGCCTTAGCTCGGTGGCCGTGATGACTCTTAGGACACCTTTGGATTCACCGTGAAAAGAATTGATCTAAAACCTGAGCTCCAGAGTAATGAGGCAGCGGCTGTTCACTCAGCTGCTGGTTTCTCGTGTTCTGTCTTGAATTTTTGTGTTTTGTTTTGTTTCGTTTCAGCATGCAAGGCGAGGGGCTCCAACCTCCGGGTTCACTTCAAGGTAAGCTTCCACATGTTGGATCAGACAGTCACTGCTGATGGAGAGATGCTACTTCTCTCTACTAGCTTAGCTTTAATATCTGAAAACGGCCTGTTACACAAAAATAAGTCCTTTAATTTGTGGAAGATTGTTGAAATGCAACATCAGTCCTTAAACACTCTGGTTCTGACTTCTTTAATGAAAAGTTCTGGTTTCAAACTGTTAAAGTTCTTCCTGAGAGTTGGATGTAGCGTCAAACCCCAGATGATCTTATCGGACCTGGAAGCTGTTAGCTTGTCTGTCTCCAAAAAATACAGTGAGCTCATGTTAAACAAATACTGGTTTATACTGGGAGAATCAACCAGGCCCAGTTTGTGGCGGTTTTCTGTTGGAGGCGTTTGGATCAGTTGGACTCCCTAAGTCAGCCTCATCAGTCTGAACTTCAGTAACTCTTTAGTTCCTGATATTTACACTCAGCTGTTTCTGGTGTGAGGTTTGGCTTTTATGTATCAAACAATGAACAAATAGTGAATATGAACAAGGTGTTGGATCCACACTTGTCTAATTGTTAGAAGGATAAATATAAATACAGCTTTTCTGATTGTTTTGGTTTGCACCTTTATCTACAAGCCATATTAATTGTGTTGTCATTATAAATGAGCATAATGAAGACACAGGATGATCAAATGGGCTTTGGTGCTGGTAAACTATTTAGAAGCAAACCAGAGAAAACGTGTTTGCAGTGGACTGTAAGGGAACGTGGAGGTCTTTTAGGATCAGGTCATAAATGCTGATATGGACAGAGGGACTTGTCTCTATGACGTCAGAACGTTGTGACAAATCAAACTTTTACACGTTATGTATCTGTTTCATCACATTTCTGATTTCCGAACCTTTTTGCAAACAGAACACCCGTGAGACAGCCCAGGCCATCAAGGGCATGCACATCCGCAAGGCCAACAAGTACCTGAGGGACGTCATCGTCAAACACCAGTGTGTCCCCTTCCGCCGCTACAACGGTGGGGTCGGACGCTGCGCTCAGGTTAGAATCAGCACCAACACTTGGAGACGGGTTGAAAGCTGCCCTGATGACCATCTTAGGACACCTTTGGATTCATGATGAAACTAAACTCTGAGTCTGAGCAGCATTGGGGTCACTTCTCTGACTGAATGGGAAGGATGCATCTCTTCTAACTAGTTTGTTCTTTCCAGGCCAAGCAGTTCGGCTGGACCCAGGGTCGCTGGCCCAAGAAAAGCGCTGAGTTCCTACTGCACATGCTCAAGAATGCAGAGAGCAATGCTGAGCTCAAGGTGAGTTCATGACTTTAATATGTGACAGATCATACATGACCTGATGACAAAGTAGGGAATGACAGCAGCTTGTTTGTAAGCTTAGTCCCTGGCAACACGTTTCTGTAGATCATTAAGCAGCATTTAGTCAAACGGGAGCTGAACTTGGTTCTATCGAACCTGGTCACCATGGTAACGAGTGCTGAACTCATAATCTCCCTCAGCAGTGTGCATCTCCGATGAGAACATCATTGAAAATGCTGTTAATCCAGTAATGTATTGTTATGCAGTTTACACTGGAACCAGTTTGTCTGCTGGTGTTAGTCCACTGGTTCGACGTCTGCAAAGCCATCTACCAGAACACTTTAGAGCACGCTGTGCTTCCTTCTTTATGGACCAGGACCTGGTACCGGTCCAGAGCATGGACTCACCATGCAGAGGGAGATTAGGACCACCAGCACAGATAGAAAGATGAGCCAAACCCAGACCCTGTACTGACTGCAGATACTGTACTGCTCTTAAGTTAGTCTTTATTACAGATTGATATGTAATAATCACATTTATGGGAAACTAAAGTTTAGATTTTCATCATCGGTAAAAGTCAGAATCAGCAGTGAATAGAAATGAGACGTCTGGCTGTGTCTGATGAAGGTTTTCTCTGACTCTAATAAAGACTCTGTAGCTGTAGGACTCTGGACAAAGTGACCTTAAGTATATGATGGGATGTTTCCAGACAGAAAAGCTCATTTTCACTTTTAAACCGATTTAAAAAGGCCAATTACACAGGATCAGTCCTGACCGTAGGTTCCTCCTCCAAACAGTCAAAGGTTTTTTACTGGCGCTAGCAGAATTTCCTTTGGAGGGCGCAGCCTCTCCTAAGATTTACCCTCCCGCGTGTATGAAAGCTTGGTGTAGAGCGCGTGAGAGGTACATTCTACACGCGCGTGTTGTTCAATATGCGTGCTCGCCTTGTTGAATACGCGCAGGTGAGGTTGAAAATCTCGCTCGGGATTTTTGACTGAAATATAATTCCATACATCCACCATTCATCAGCGGATTCAAACGCGGGGGGGAGCAGTTCGTTTAAAACATTTTCTTGTGAGGGTCATTGCGTTTTGTCTGCATTCTATTTATTCTAGTCTTCTGGAAATTATTATATATTAGTCAAGACATCATCACATGTATACTTTGAAGTGAGTGGAATAACATTTAGTTTTGGGTCTGGGATGGACCATCATCACACATGGGTCAGTATCACTCCCACAAAAGAGGCCGCTGCTCAATGTTGTGATGGTAGTAAATTCAACTCTAGGATTCCTGTATAAACCCTGTTCTAACCTACAGTGGTGCAGGGTCAGAGGTCACATAGACGTCATCCAGTGTTTGTCAGTCGTTAAACCAGAGGCCTGACTTTGTCTAGGCCATTAAAGATTTGACCTGTGAGCATCTTTGGCATAAGCTGGTCTCAGTTTGATGTAGACACCAGTTGGTAAGTTATGAGAACCTAAACATGGCAACGGTTTGCTAACATACTTTAAACAAATGGAGCATATTTTCTTGCTTTTATAGAAAACAGGAAGGAACAGTGACTCTCTACTGTTGCTCATCTAACACATTGTTACATGTTTTTAATACATAGGTTTGGTGCAAAATATAGAGTAAAGCCTGTTATCCAGAATGTACCCGTGTACGTACATTTTAGGTATCACTCTGTCTTATGCTTAATTGCTGTTTTTTACTTCCTCTAATCATTTAAACCATGAATGACCTTGTTGTTATAAGTGTGCTATAGAAATAGACTTGCCTTGTCTATGTTGGCATTCTCTAGAATAACTCAGATCTAGTGAGCCAATATTAGCTGCCTAGTGAGGCTATCTGCTCAGGTAATTTTATTTCTGTAATTCAGTTTTCTTAACTTGAAACATTTCCAAACAGCACATTTTGTCTTGAGGAAGAACTGTAGGAGCTTTCTTTAATCCAGCTGACTGTAAGTGGGTAGTAACAGGTAAGGGGGCGTATAGAGAAATCTGCTTTATGCAGTCATTTAATTCCTGTTCTAACGTTCCTCTAACCCATAGGATGAGCCAGTGGTTTGAAACGGTGTTCTTTTAGAACCTTGGTGTGTCTTTATAAGTAACCAGCCCAGGCCTACCTGACTTCCTCAGTCTGATCATATCTGTCCACACCTCCTGAGATTCTGGCCCATGTGTTGCTTCAGGGTCTGGATGTGGACTCTCTGGTCATCGAACACATCCAGGTCAACAAGGCCCCCAAGATGAGGAGACGCACTTACCGCGCCCACGGCCGCATCAACCCTTACATGAGCTCGCCGTGCCACATCGAGATGATCCTCACCGAGAAGGAGCAGATCGTCCCCAAACCAGAGGAGGAGGTGGCCCAGAAGAAAAAGGTACAGAAGTGATCACACAACTTATTGAGACATTCGTTACTGGTTGCCATGACGACTACTTAGGACACCTTTGGATTTCCCATGAAAACAATCGGTTAGATTCTGAGCAGCTAAAGATAAAGTTGTCATTCTTTTCCATCACATACGCTTTAATGACTGAGATCGTTTGTCTGCAGGTTTCACAGAAGAAGCTGAAGAAGCAGAAGCTGATGGCACGCGAATAAATTCTAATAAAAAGTTGACTTGTAATAACAGTCTACTCTGATTCTTTATTCTACTGTTTATCTGCTGAATACCTGAGGGTTTATCTGGATGAGCCTGTAGGCTCAGAGAGAAACCAGCTGCTGAGGAACTGTAAAAGTTTAAATCTAGAAATGGTTTATTTAGGTCCGCCCGACTGGGTCTCATCTACTAGTACATTCACCAGTGTAGTGATTGACATCAATCCTGGGTAACCTGTTAAAATCCAGATCAAAGATATTTTGGAGTATGAATGTAAGTAGTTCTGAAATCAGTTGTAACCCTTGTCCTGATTCCTGTCTGGTTTCTCCCACCAATGAATCTCTTTCTAATCTCTCCTTACATCATCTTCCCTCCTGCTGGACTCTGCTCCCAAGTCTCCTCCCTGACAGATGTT
Organism: Valencia hispanica; assembly: GCA_963556495.2. Classification (NCBI taxonomy): domain Eukaryota; kingdom Metazoa; phylum Chordata; class Actinopteri; order Cyprinodontiformes; family Valenciidae; genus Valencia; species Valencia hispanica. The sequence continues at coordinate 45,868,538 of OY747717.1, read as the reverse complement.
CCTATTGTGGCAACAAACCTATGAAAATGTGGGAAGTAAAATTCTGAAATGGAATGAGTAGCAGGGAAACTGCTTTGGAAATTTGCCTCAAAGTCCCTTTTGTGTCATAGATTATTTCTTTTCTTCTGAGTTCTATGCTCTTTCCACCTGTGGAGAGCCTCCCTGATTCTGCTCTCTCTTTTCTGACTAATATTTCTTTCCAATATGAGGGAAGCAGTAAAGTTCTGCACGGACATGAAAGGTGATTGGGTTTATTCCTAGCATGAACTGCCTAGCAGTATTGTTAAATATATAGACATGTATTCACTAGTCATCATTTAGCTAACACTATCTGCATGCATCAGCATAACTCGATTTACACAGCTTGTTTGGAAAGTTTTTGCTTTATGCTGGGTCTGGATTAGTATCTGGATTCTGCTCAGCAGAACCTGTCTGCGAACCTGTATGCTTGAGGTGCGTTTAAAGACTGCTCGGAAAAATACGCTACGGATTAAACGGCTGAAAAAGTGTGGAGGGACATTTACCCCCGTCTGTCTACGCCAGTGTCCAGTGGGGCAGATGTCCTGATGAGCCACAGGAAGGATTCTTTTTAAAGAATCAAGCACAACCCGACCTGACCTCGGCCATCACCGAGCGGGTCACTTCGGCTGCCTGCCAGGCCACTGGGAAATGTCCCGATGAGCAGTCCGCCACAGATACGATACAGCCTGTTCCCTAACATCAGCTTGTTTTTACCAGTTGAAGTGACTGATGAAGATATATGGGTAAACGTGAGTTTGTTTTATAAAGCTGCCAGGTCCACATTCATGTTCTCATCTTTCAGCTTTTCAGTGGTAGCATCCTGCTACCAGATGTTAAACCTGGACCAGAGAAGGTTCCTTTAGAATCAGAATCGGCTTTAATGGCCAAGTATGACACACAAGGAATTTGACTCCGGCAACTTTTCTCTCCAGTACAGAACTTAAATAAGTGAAATAAAGAAATAAATACAAATAAATAATAAAGGATAATATATACACCAAACCGGGGTTATTTTACAGTGAGTATGTACAGCAGTGCAGAGTTATAGTTTATTGTTATGTGAATGGACTCACACTCTGTGACTACACAGAGTTCATCAGAGCGACAGCCTGGGGGAAAAAACTGTTCTTGTGTCGGGTGGTTTTGGCGTACAACGCTCTGTAACGCCGGCCTGATGGGAGGAGCCTAAACAGATTGTGGCCAGGGTGTGAGGGGTCTGTGGTGATTTTTCTGGCCCGCTTCTTGACCCTGGACTGGTACAGGTCCTGAATGGAGGGAAGATCAGTACCTATGATCCTCTCTGAGGACCTGACTGTTCTCTGCAGTCTGTCCTTGTCTTTTCTGGTGGCGGATCCGAACCAGACAGAGATGGATGAGGTCAGGACAGACTGGACTATTGCTGTGTAGAAGATGGTCAGCAGTTCCTGAGGCAGGTTGAACTTTCTGAGCTGACGCAGAAAGTACAGCCTTTGCTGGGCCTTCTTTCTTATACAGTTAATGTGGGAGGTCCACTTCAGGTCCCGTGTGATGGTGGATCCTTGGAACCTAAAAGACTCCACCGTGGGGACTGGCCTGTTGATGATTATGAGAGGAGATGTTGATGGGGGTCTCTTCCTGAAGTTCACTGTCATCTCCACAGTTTTGAGCGGGTTTAGCTCCAGGTGGTTCTGACTGCACCAGGTTCATGCCATCCTGTGATGGTATCACTCTTATTATAAGCATATTTAATACCTATGGCTCAGATTACAGCAGGGAACAGACTGATCAAAAACTGAAGATCTGCTTTAAAATCCCAGATAAGTTTTAGACTGATCTGTGTCTGAGACCATAATAATCATTAGTTGCTCTTTGCTTTGAGTGCTGCATTCAGAAGTTGCTGCTGTTACATGTGGTGTCCACACGGGGGCCCCAGTGGACCACAGCTCCAGGCGATTTAACAATGCCACGGGAATCCTTCCATCCTCACCTGCGCAGACTGCTCAGCTAGTTCATTTGTGTTGGGTTCCAGATAACCCAGTTCTAGTATTTTATGTAATGATTCACAATGAATATAAGAAATGAATCGTTTATCTGTCCAGCAGTAAAATCTTGCCTGAAATGGATTGTTGGAGGCATGTTTTTTTATCTTTTAATACAGACATTTGAAGGGAACAGAACACAGCTCTGATATGAACCTGTGACCATAGGGCCTGAAAGCTCTCTTTCCTTATACCTATGATGTCTAATAAAGCATCAAAACTGCTGACTAATGTTTTGACATACAGAAAAAAATAGGTTGTCCTTGCCAGGTTTTACAATAAGGTAAACTCAGATTATTTACCCCCAAAATAATCAGCATGGGTTGATCTTCAGCTGCTCACATTTCACTCACTAATACTTCCTTTAGTTCCTGGTTGGAACAGTGACCGTTTCCACCACCATGACTGAAGGTTCAGCTCTTTCCTGTTCCTCTTCACGGCCAAACGTTTCTACTTTGGTATCATCGAACTGTAGAACATCCTTCAGGAGGCCTCTCCTATCCCAGCAAGCCAAACATTTTCTGATAGTGTCAGCGAGACGTGCAGAGGCAGCCTGAACCTTGTGGCTGCTGTGATTGGTGATCTCTCTCTTTCTACACATGGAGTACAAGATGTTTAGAAATGGCCTGATGAATACTTCTGGATTGGTTGGTGACAATAGATACTTCTCCAAGGTCAATGGTGATGCCGTCTCCTCTTCTGCATTCTGTGACACACACACACACACACACATACATACACACACACACGCACGTCTTGCTATCCTTGTGTTGACATTGTATTGACTTCCATTGATTTTACTATGCCTAACCCAGACACTTTCCCTAAACCTAACCATTACTGATACATGCCTAACCTTAACCTAAACCTAATTCACACCATACCTCTAAACCTAACTAGTAGAGTTTAATAGCTAGTTAAACATTGTGGGGACCAGGGAAAATGTCCTCACAACTACAAATGTCCACACAAGGCTGGTGGGCTGTCAAAGCTTGGTCCTCACAAGTATAGCTATACATGTACACACACACACACACACTCCACATACACACACGCACCATGCTGGTAGAAGTCCTAGCATACAGGTGGTCAGTCTGTTGATGGGGAATTTAATTTACTTTATCAATTTGCTAAGTGGTGTCTCCTAAAGCTGGTTGGGATTTTAAAGATAAGGAAAATGAATTACAAATTTATTGAATTTGAATAAACTTCAGATTTTGATAGTCTTTTATGTAAAACTTTAAAATTCAAAAAGGTGCTGACTGGTTGTCAGTTGTCTTAGTAGTAAAAATAGTATACAAGTGGTTGTGCAACGAGGGTAGAATAATGGATAAATCATGCAGGACTGTTTCTTTTACTTATTTTTTCATATCTAATTTTTAATGAATTAATTTTGAATGGTACAAGATGCCCAATAATTAAATACTCAGAATTAATTTAGATAGAAGTGTTAAGGTAAAAAATATAATAGCATTTTTTTTTTGAAAAGTGAAGGTATTTTTGTGAAAATATTTAGATCTTTATGTTGGCCTATTTACATAATGTTACAGCCATAATCTAACATTTGTTTGAATATTTGATCAAGCATGCCAAGAAGTTTATAGAAGGGGAACAGAAGCGATTCTAAGTTTGCAAGAGAAAAGAATAAATGGAAATAGTTTTTTCTCTGTCACCATGAACTAAAGGAATATTTCTATTTCTTTAATTCATGGAACCAAAGCTCAGATGATCTGTAAACGGAGCCAAATCTCAAAAATACATTTAAATATAAATGTTTCAATTTAATTACGGCACATTAAAAATGAAAGGCCTGGTCTCAGTCAGGAGGTTAAAAGTCAAAATCTTGATCTGATTACAGATGTAGACTATAACCTGCAGTGTTTCTCATCAGGGCCTGGCTCCGCTGGAAGTTATTCCTTCCCTCTGTCCCCACATGCTTCCTCACAGTTATAGAAATAAACTGAATTGAATTGATGCTTTCGGCTGGACTTTAACTTTTTACCAACTTAAACACATACATGAGGCTGTATTGTATAATTAGATTGATTTGGTAAACATGTAGCTGTATTTATTGATAGAATCGGAATCTGACTGTTTTCTAGTGATCCGATTGGAATGAACTAAACTGATTTGATTCTTTGCACATGACGGGGTTTTGTGTGGTTGAATATGAACGCATAAAGCGCATTGAGATGAGTTCTGTTTTGAACTGGCGCCGTCTGAATCAACTGAAATCTTCTAACATAGTATGGGAGTGGCTCCGGTGGGTGCTCGTCCACGAACAAAACATTCATTCGTTAGTCATTTTTATGTGCAAACTTTTTATTTTTTATTTTTAGGTTTTATTTTACCCTATGAAACAATTAGGTAGTAAAACTGTTATGGTTCATCCGCTGTAAGAACCTTGACTCCGTGTTTGGAGCAGATGATCTGGTAGAAATGTTCGTGCGAAATAAGCCTCTACAATAATGTCATATTATATTTATTGGTCCGAAGAGTTTGAGGAAACGCACTGATGGACAACTCAGGTGTGTGTGTGTGTGTGTGTGTGTGTGTGTGTGTGTGTGTGTGTGTGTGTGTGTGTGTGTGTGTGTGTGTGTGTGTGTGTGAGAGAGAGAGAGCAGAAACCTTACGGAAGCCTTCGGGAGACATAAAGGCCCGTTTCACCAGGTGATGCTGAAAAATCACATCAAATCAAAACATCTAAAAAAATTGAATATTTCAATACAATTTTTCAATGTATAGCCCATATGTGACAGTTTTGGCTCGTTTTGTTGTGTTGCAAAAGAAAAAGAAGAAGGAATGTATAACTCTCACTTTGTAAGCTGCTGTCTAAGGAAACATCTCCTCCCTGTATTCACCTTTACTCTAGCCTGTTACTGCAGCCTGTTGCTGATCCTGCAGTAATCCCAGGTCTGCAGAGGAAATGCACACTTTCTGAAATGTTTATATTTTAAATCTTCCTCCTCCTCATCATCATTATCATCATCATCATCATACGTGATGATATTTGTCCGCCGATGAAAACCTTCAGGTTTTTCTGCTCTCATGCCGCGGGTCTCTGACGTCTGCTCATTTAATGAGAGCAGCCGCTGAGCCAATCAGAAGCCTCGGTGAATCTGGATGGACTACATCACGGCCGGGTCACCCAATCCAAACAAAGCCCCCCACCTCCTATCCTACACACACACACACACACACACACACACACACACACACTAGCCACCCTCCGGCTCTTCCTTCCCTCCTCTGAAAGTTTGAATCGCAGCTGATGAAGATGCTGAACAGATGATCACTTTTTATGGTCTCCTCCATCCTGCTGGACAGACCAGACCGGTCCGGACCAGACCAGACCAGACCAGAGCGGCTCCGCGCTCCGCGCCGGACCTGATCAGGGCCCGAACACAGAACGCGGAACTTTTCCCTGTTTTCCTGGAACATTTGGGATTTGGATTGTGTCTGCTGAGTGAGATGGGCTTTGAGTCCAGGAAGGAAGTGAAGCTGTTTTAGTGTAGCTAATTGTCCGCAGTCGTCCCGGGTCTCCCTCAGAGGCGGTAATGTTAGCGGTGGGTCAGATGGACGGGTCCCGACAGAGCGCCTTCCTCCTCAGCACCCCACCTCTGGCAGCTCTGCACAGCATGACCGAGATGAAGACCCCCCTGTACCCGGCCTACCCCCTCTCCTCCACCTGCCCTAACTCCTCCACCTCTCCCGCCACCACCTCTCCCAACCCAGGCGGCATGGCCGTGTCTTCCCCCGGGATCAAGAGTTCCACCGGGCTGTCCTCAGGCCTCGGATCCCCGCAGCAGTGCTCCTCTGCCACCCCGCACGGAATTAACGACATCCTCAACCGGCCGGTCGTCTCCTCGGCCGGGACCACAGCCGTCGTAGCGGCCGCCGCAGCAGCCGCCTCCTCCTCTGCCGGGATTCTGTCAGGACTGCCCAGGTTCAGCAGCCTCAGCCCCCCGCCACCTCCAGGACTTTACTTCAGCCCCAGCGCGGCGGCTGTGGCCGTGGGCCGGTACCCAAAGCCGCTGGCAGACCTCCCGGGCAGGACGCCGATCTTCTGGCCGGGAGTCATGCAGAGTCCGCATTGGAGGGACGCCAGGTTCGCCTGTTCACCCCGTAAGTCATTCAACTAGGCTATATATATATATATATATATATATAGGAAAACAGGGAAAAGTATATATATATATATATATATATATATATATATATATATATATATATATATAGGAAAACAGGGAAAAGTATATATATATATATATATATATATATATATTCTAAATTGCTCCAGAATGATCCTAAATAGTGTGGCCTACATTTGGAAATAATTAGTTCCACAGTGATGTTTGATTTCTTTTTGGTTCTTGTTTTCGTGTTTGTGTTGCAGATCAGAACTCTGTGTTACTGGACAAAGATGGGAAAAGGAAGCACACACGGCCCACTTTCTCTGGGCAGCAGATCTTTGCGCTGGAAAAGACTTTTGAACAAACGAAATATTTGGCGGGGCCGGAGAGAGCGCGGCTGGCCTATTCTCTGGGGATGACTGAGAGCCAAGTGAAGGTAAACTAACCGAACCGAGAGCCGGGAACCAACACACACACACACACACACACACTGCTAAAGCAGCCTGTCATTCTCATATCTCTTTCTCCCTTGTTAAAAATCTAAAAGATTCTTATGAGATTTTTAGATAACCAAAATATAGGCCTAATCGAAATCCTATGAATTAGATGTTTAGGTTTGATCCTTCTTTTAAACTTTTAGCCAAAACAGTTAAGGATCTTTTCTGTTTTCATTTTCATTTTGTTTTAGCCTAGAAAATAATTGAATTCATTCATTCCTGAGATGAAGCTGTCTTTTTCTCATCATGACAAGAATTTCCTGCGATTAATATTTCTCGCTGAATTATTCCGGCTCTGCATCGGTGCTAACCTTCAGGTGATGAGCTATAAGACAGGTGTGTGTGTTACTGTGTGTGTCCATGCACTCAGGTGTGGTTCCAGAACAGAAGGACAAAGTGGAGGAAGAAGCATGCAGCGGAGATGGCCTCGGCCAAGAAGAAGCAGGACTCGGAGACGGAGCGGCTCAAAGGAACGTCGGACAACGAGGAGGAGGACGACGACTACAACAAACCTCTGGACCCGAACTCGGACGATGAAAAGATCACACAACTGCTGAAAAAACACAAACCGGGCTCCGCGCTGCTGATGCACACATCGGAAAACGACAGCTCTTAATTCCGACTTATTTCCTGCTCTGAGGAGGAACGATCTGCTGGGATGAACTCATGGATTCAGTTTTTCTGCGAGGCGAACGAGGACACACCTTTCCTCTCCACAGAGGACACTTAGCTGTAAATAGAGACGTGAGTTGTATGGATAGAAATGGCTATTGAATCATTGCTGTGAATAATTTATGTGTAGTTTTTTTCCTGTTTGTTTTGTACAGAAAACTGCTCTCAGATCAGCTGTAAACACGTTTTTATTTTGATCTGACAGCAGATGTATTTTTTCTGTCTGTCCCTGAACGCCTCCTGATCTGTCAGATAAAGCAGGAGGTGGTTGTGACCGACGCACGCACGCACACGCACACACACACACGCACACACACACACACACACTGTGAAGCTGTGGAAGCGGCCTGCAGCAGCTTCATGAAAAGCACTTTTATTTAATAAAAACTCTAAAGTTGGCTCGTTGTTTCCAACCGATAAAGCTGATTTTCTGCACATCGATTTCTCGACAATTTACTCTATCATAGCTGGTTTATTATTATTTATATTAATGTTGTTACGACCAGGGCCTTTTAAATATGTTTGAGATTAAACAATTTTAAAGAAAGGTTATTTGAATTAACTTTTTATTCCTAGAATCACGTCGGAAGGGTGAGCATGTAGGTATTCCTAGAAATCAGAGTGAAGCGGGTTTTACTGCAGTGAAGCCGCTGATCGGAGCATGAAGCCGGAGGAGCGGCTCCTCAGCGGCTCCTCAGCGGCTCCTCAGCGGCTCCTCGGCGGCTCCTCGGCGGCCAGCAAGCTGCTCTCTCTCTGGGCTGAAAACTCAACTCCTCCGCGGTGATTTTTGTGTTTTTTTAAGATGAATGGCTCTGCTTTCATAAAAAAAATTCTATAAAAATAATAAAATAATAATAAAATATATTTATTCATATAGCCTATATTTTTACCCAAAGTTTGGCATTTTAAAACCAACACTTTCCTTTATTATCCGAAACTTTTCGCGTGAAAAAAAAGAAAGATTTAAGGTACACTGAAAATCCCGTTTAATTTTTTCTAACTCTTAAATATATTTGTACAAAATATTCCTACACTTCTGGAGAGGTGTGGCCCTCCTTTACTAATAAAATAGGATTATTGTGGCGATATGACTACAGTTACTTTATAAAATCAAAACGTGCTATTACGTGGTTCTGTAACAAATCCACCAAGAAATCCTCTGAACGCCATTTTCATACAAAAACATATTAAATAAAACATATTAAAACAAAACATACTTAACATTTTCTCAGCTTTCAAATGTAAAAATTAATATAATTGCTGTTTTTATAAGAACCTAAAGTATTTTCTGGCTCGGATGTAATGGGTTTCGTTTTAAACGGGCGTTAATCGAATAGCATAATAACAACAACAATAATAATAATAATAATAATAATAATAATAATAATAGCCTAATAATAATGTTGCGCCTTTGTCTTAATGCGCTTAAAAAAGTTAATTAAAAGGTCAATAGGCTGCATGCATTCAATTTGATCCTAGTTATTAAACAGTGTTGGCAGATTGAGTATTATTAAATTTGGTTTCAAAAAAACAAAAAACTTTTATTTCTAAGGACTTATTATTATTATTATTATTATTATTATTATTATTATTATTATTATTATTATTATTATTATTATTATTAATAATAATAATAATAGTTGTAGAGCATAGCAGGCTTAATTCGTGTTTATGATTTTTTTACCCTATCAGCTCTCAGCCTCTTTAATCTGTACTGTTTTAATGAATGATGGACGTAAAGAGGAGTCCGGCCTTATGATTGGTTCATTTGACCTGACTATACACTCACACGTTGGCCTTCCTTCCTCCTGTGATCCTCATCCATCCCTAGAGCTCCGCTCTCTCTCTCTGTGTGTGTGTGTGTGTGTGTGTGCGCGCGTTGGGGACGAGGAGCGACGGGCCGGTTCGGTTCGGTTCGGTTCGGTTCGGTTCGGTGGGATCTCTCTGGCTCTGAGAGCGGCTCAGAGCTCCGCAGAGCCGCTGCTGTTGCTTTTCTTCCAGCCGAACATGGATGACCCAGAAGAAGCCCAACCTGACTTCCTCCGTGGACATGGCTCCTCCTGCAGAGTGAACTGTGTCACATGAACAGAGCAGAGAAGAACCGCGAAGCTGTTTCTAATAATCATGTCTAATCAAGATGTCTAAGATGTGGACTGAGTTTCACGGGAAGCCAATGTTGTGTTTATAATGATACAAAAAGCACAGAGTAAATGTTCACAATTTGTAGTTTTACTTTTGTAGCCTGAAGGCCTTCACTCACATTCTGACCGGACCATGTGGAGGGGCCAGAGTCCGCCTGTTGGCCTGCTTCTCTGCCCAGATAATAAGACTCACATCTGCCACGGTGGCTGAAGAGGTCCAGTTTTAGTCCAGGGCCCCCTCTGGAGGCTCATCGGGCCCTGAGCAGAGAGCAGGCAGGGCTGACCCATCAGGTCAGGAACTGATCACTGCAGGAAACTAAAGGAGGCTCAGACCAAAACAGCAAGAGAAAAAGATACAAAGCAGAAGTAGCCTAATCTTCTCCTTTAGATTTCAGTGTTCAGACATGTTTAGCTTCTGTGTGTGTAGGCTAAGAGAGAGGGAGAGAGTGTGTGTGTATTATTTAAAGGTATGCTCTGAGCTCAGGTTGTTTGGTTTATCATTAAACAGAATGAGCTCCAGATCACAGACAGCTGGCTCACTGACCCATCATCACATTCTGTGACGTCACACAGCCACCGCACTGACTACAGCCAGGATGGAGGGCTTTATCTGAGGTGACAGGTGAACCAGTGACAGATTGGTCTGCTCTGTGGGTCGGAACATTTCCTCAACATTTCTCCCACAATATAGCCTACCCGCAGTTTTTCACTCAGCTTCTAGGAATCATGCTCAGTATGATTAAAGGCTTCAGTTTGATATTAGGGAATAATTGTTGAGGGCTAAAACACACCAGATGTTCCGACCTGTTTCTCAGCGGTTTCACAAGATTATCTATTCATGTTTAGGCCAGAGGCCCCATGCACCTCAGAGCTGCTGAAACAATAACTTTGTGTATGCATGAGGTATGAAAATAGGCCAATAGTCAGGAGAAAAAAATGTTATTTTATTTTCAGAGAAAATAGCTCAGGTGTATTTTCTAATTTGTTACTGTTTTTACACGAGGTAGCTGATTTTTCTGTTGTATACATTAGTAATAAATCCCTACATTAAAAAAAAATAGATTTTCCTGAACAAAAGAAACATTTCCTGCAACATCATTTATCTCTGATTATTACAATAATGACATTGAGCTAAGACCTTAAATATAATCACCATGGGTCATGCTGGGAAGATTCTTCTGCTTCCTAGACCAACAGCAGAGCATCATCTCACATATCTTCATTGCAGAAAAAAATCCACACAAACAAGAAAAAAAGAAGCGAATTATAGATTATAATAAAATCATTTGATTTGATTCCTTTTGAAAGGGATGAGTTCCTGGGGGTGACTGTCTGAGCCCATGGCATGAAGAGAGAGCTGCAAAGCTGAGAGAGGGAAAAACTTCACAAGTCACTGAACTGGAAATGTGGCAAATCATGCTCAAACAGAAATTCTACATAAAGTTAGATTAATACAACAAAACTAATGAAATACAAAATGAAACTCACCAATTTGGTTACGGTTTTTAGATATTTGTTTCTCCCTCATTCAGAGAGGAGAAAGTTTATGTCTCTGTGATCTTTATTAATGCTCAATAGATTGAACTTTTGAGCAAAACAATAATTAATTGATGAAGAAGTGATGCAACATTAGTTCAGTTGTGCATGTTGTCACACAGTAATTTAGAATTGAATAGAATTATCCTTTATTGTCCTACAGAGGAGACTTTCAGCTGTAACAGCAAACGACAAGTAATATAAGCATTTATATTCACACAAGAACAAAACAGAATTAATACTATTAAAATTAGAAATTATTATTATCAAAATATTATTAAAATTACAAAACAAATGTACGGTGCAGTTTTTCAAAATAAAAATGGCATACTCAGATTTGAGGAATGTACAACTGAGCAGGACAATTGAAAAATATTTACAGAATGTGTGTAAAACAACATTATTTATAAGAAGTGAAAAATACAAGCTGTGCAAACTGAGATGTGCAAATAACAGCAGCAGAAATTTGATTTGAACTGAGAAAACAGTGCAAATTACAGCAGAGAGGTAGACATTTATTGAGTTTGTTGGGAGCAGAGATGGTTGAAGCGTCTAAAAGCTGCTGGGAGAAGAACCAACGCGAACGTTCCTTCATGCACCGACGATGCAGCAGGAGTTTCTCAAACTGCTCCTTTTTCTCCTTTTCTCCCTGAGATTTTCCTGTTTTAGCCCTGGGGCATGTAACTCCATTTGAAACTGTTGTATAGACATGTTGAGATTATAAAGAACTACAAGCTTTGTTTTACGCTGACTGAGAATCATTTCCTGATAAACGTGGGAATTTGTTTTGTTTAACTTGACAACATTAATGTCCCACTGCTGCTATTATACACCAGAAACACATAATGGGATCCTTAGCTGTACAAAGCCTTTAAAATAGTCAGTAGCACAAAGCAGATTATATTTGTTGGAAATGTGAGTCTGTGAATCCCGGCTGAGGCCTTTCTGTAGAGGTTGGATTCTCTCCCCTGGTCTCCATGGGTTTTCTCTTCACAGTGATGGATGGATGGATGGATGAATTAGATCCATATTGAACATGGTAGATATTTTTTAGATTTGAACCAATGTCTCTGTTCCTGTAGAACGTTTGGGACCTTTAGGACCCCATCTCTTTTTCTGAGATGTTTGTTTTCCTCCAGGTGTCTAATGATGAACGTTGCCCTGATGGCCGTTTTTGACTTTAATCTCTGTGTTGATGTGTGTCATCACCACCAATTGGATTGACAGAATAACTGTATGAATAAAGTCTGAATTGTACTGAAGAGTTTCTACTGACACTAATCAGACTGAGCTAATGAACACATGAATCCACCAATAATTATTCTCCAAATTCATAAGAAGAGTATATGTCCAAATCGTCTGATGAGCACTTCCCCTTTCAGAAGTTATTTCTGACACTTTGACCTTTCTCTCTCTCATGACACGGGGACATACAGTGTTTTAGAGTTAAAAACATCCAAGTCACATAGATTCCATTTATTCTGGAATTAGCTCATGGTGAACTACACTTCAGTGAAACCAGCAGCTGGATCTTTGTAGCTTTTCCACTTTATGTGCCCCTCAGTCATGTGGGAAAAACGTGACTCCTTGGGAAAAGGAGCAGGTTGCAGCTTCACAAATGAAGTCCAGTTGTGTTGCTTGTTAATAAGGAAATGATCATGAAACTTGAGGACAGTCCTTCTTGGCATGCAGGCAGAAGGCTCTTTCTGCTGGTTAAATCTCAGATTGCCATAGAAACATATCCATTTTTGTCCTGGTCGTAGACAACTAGAGCAGCTCTGCCATGGAACCTTTATACCCAAAAAATCATTTCATTGTAAAGATATTTTAAAATAATAATTATAATACAGATTATTACGTTACCTGCTTTTAGGAGGAAGAAGACAAAAAGGTTTAGGATTGTTAAAGGAAAGCTGATGTGCTCAGATTGTTTATTTATTCTCTATATGTGAATATTGGAGCATTTATCCAGATTGTTGGTTTTTATGGGGAGAAAAACATCTGATGTCTAATACAGATGGAAAGATGATGAATCATAATCAAATATTTTTCATTTGTTGCACCATGATCCATGCATGTGTGTGTGGATTTAATGTGTGTGTATGAGTTATCAGGTACTTTGAAATTTGTATGAAATATTAATCATCACAGTTTTAGGATCTGCCATATTGGAATCTCAAACAAAAACTTGAATACAATATTTGGTGGCTTATATTGTTTAGGTGCAATGCATTCAAAGTCTACTTACTAATAATATACCAGCTCAGTTGGATGAGCTTTCACTGTATTTTATGCCCCCATCTGATCTAGATTTTAGTTCTCAAGATGCTAAAGCTCACAGAGAGGTAGAATTATCATGATGATAGAAAAGCAGGGAAGTAGTGAGGAAAATGTTGGTTATCACAATCAATAGCCTCATCACAATATTTAACCAAATCTTGCAAATCTTGCTTATCAAGTTTCCCAATATTATGCAGCCCCTCTGAAACCCCCTCTGCATAGAGAAAGAGCAACAAATACCCTAACATACTGTTTTATTTAAGTTCATTGAAAATGAGTCAGCTAATTTAACTATAAACAGCCAGAGGATTCAGTAGTTATTAGCTTTTTTTATTATTTGCATTAGAACTATAGCATTAGAACATAGAAGTTGTAAGAATGAAACAAACTTCCCCTTTTCACAAATGAAGTTAATGTGTTAACTTAAGTTCGTGAGCAGGGCCACGCCCCTCACTTAGTAATCCACTCAGATTCGATTCACCTGGCATCTCACACCTGAATCTCATCCCTAATCACTATGCGATCTATTTAAACCCCGCCTACCTAGCGATCAGGGTCACTCAGACTGTCTCATAACCCCCCCTCCCCCGATCCTCTATCTCGTCTCAGCATTGAATCCCTACTTTTTTATCCTCTCATCCCCTCATCCCTCCACCCTCTCTCTCATCCCTTCACCCTTCATCCCCTCTCTCATCCCTTCATCCCCTCCTTCACCCCTCATCCCCCCTCTCATCCCTTCACCCCTCATCCCTTCTCTCATCCCTTCACCCTCTCTCTCATCCCTTCATCCCCTCCTTCACCCCTCATCCCTTCATCCCCTCTCTCATCCCTTCATCCCCTCTCTCATCCCTTCACCCCTCATCCCCCCTCTCATCCCTTCACCCCTCATCCCTTCTCTCATCCCTTCACCCTCTCTCTCATCCCTTCATCCCCTCCTTCACCCCTCATCCCTTCATCCCCTCTCTCATCCCTTCACCCCTCATCCCTTCATCCCCTCTCATCCCTTCATCCCTTCTCTCGTCTCTTCATCCCTTCATCCACTCATCCCCTCTCATCCCTTCATCCCCTCATCCCCTCTCTCATCCCTTCATCCCCTCCTTCACCCCTCATCCCTTCACCCCCCTCCCTCATCCCTTAATCCCCTCCCTTCATCCCCTCTCTCATCCCTTCATCCTTACATCCCTCCATTCTCTCATCCGCTCTTTCAAAGTCCTAGCATTAACACCCGTTTTTGCAGGTTCTTTGTCTGGGGGGTCCTGAGCAGGCTTGATAAGAAAAAAGACAGATTCATGAAGACTGCACCCCCACACAGAATCTTCAAGCCTCCATCTGCGTATCCTCCCAGACACTTCATCGCTCCTACCCTTCTTCAATAAACATTATAATCCGATCTCTGTAAGCGTGGTCCTTGTTAATGAAAATCTTTTAGCTCAATCCACGGAGGTAGCTTGTGGTTCTGATAAAAATGTGTGGGATTCACACTTTTTCTCTAGTTTGTTAGTGACTGAAAAGCTGCGGACTGTTTTCGACAGATGCTCCACAGCTTTTGTAGATGGGACTCATTAGCAGAGATTGTGTTGCCATTTTTTTCCTCCACACGGTGTAAGATGTTTAACAGCAGCAGCACTGTAAAGATCCAGGAGGAGGCTATGAGCTTGCTGTTGACCCCAGGTGGGGGAATGCTGCTTTTATGTACTGCAGGTGTGGTGAACATGGCTCTGGTCCTCAGAGACCCTCTGCAGCATCTGTTCACTCACTTCCTGCATCAGCTCCTGTTCTGACTGAAGCCCAGATGCAGCTCAGAACACAACGGCTTGCACAGGTGTAGACATTTTCCTCTCACATTCACTAAGAGCTACATTGTCATATGTTTTAATGCACTGTGCCAGTTTGAATGAACGGTTGCCCTGGGTTAATAGAGATGTAGCTGCTGAGGTGCACTCATGTTAACATTCCTGCAGAGACTGAGTACCTAATAAAACGCGGAGAACAAATGCTCCATATATGCTCCTTTTCCACCAGGGTCGGCTCGGACCGGACCGGGTCGAGTCAAGTCCGCCCCTATTTACAGCGTTTCCACTACCTTTGTCTGGGCCGAGTCAGCCCTCTACCTCTGACTCAGGCCAAGGAGACCTAACACACCCAGCTAGTGACTGATTGGCCCGGTAAAGTTACTCTCACTCCTACCTATGTAGTGGTAGCCACTGATTGTCCTGGCAGTGTGCGTGTGAAGGGACGTCTCAGAAAATGGCGAGGCATGGCTTCCAGCAAGTTCAAAACATTGCTGGGGAAACTAAAATCTGTAATGTTGGAAAACAGTGAATAAAAGCTGATTTTTACCGGAACTTTAGCTATGCTGAGCCACGGCTTGGGCTGAGCCGACCCTAGTGGAAAAGGGGCAATAGAGTAAAATATTCAGCTACACAAGATATCTGCATGTTTTAAATGGTAAATGGCCTCCATTTGTGTAGTGCTTTTTTAAATTAGAGCCCTCCAAAGCGCTCTACACCAGTGGTCCTCAACCCTGGTTCTCAGGGCCCACTGCCCTGCAGGTTTTACATGTTTCCCCACTCCAGCACAACTGATTCAAATGATTGCATTAAGTTTTTAGCATGTCTCTAATTGCTGCAGAAACCTGTTAATCACTCATTAATTTAAGCCAGGTGTGCAGCAACAGGGTAACAAAGTGAGGGTTCAAACCAGCAACCCACCCAGCAACCCACCTGTTACAGGACAAACTCCTACCTCCTGAACCACAGTTGCAAATGTACAGTATTCTGCAGCGATCAGAATGGCAACCAGACAGATGTACTGAAGAAGATTTGTGTGCAATGTGAAGCAGCCGATCACTGCTCTGCAGCCTGGCATAGGCGGAATCCAACCTGTTAGGAGCCAGTCAGCAAACAGCTCTACCTGTTGACTCCCACTAAATCTATCCCTGTGTGCCACTGTGACTAATGTGTCAGTCAGCCTTTATAAAGAGCCTATTGACGCTCTCTCAGTTGACCATGTTCTACAGGAGATTATACACAAGGACATGTGTCACGGGAGCCACCAGCTCCCACAGACATGAATGGCGGTCTTATCTCCTTCCAACCAGCCTGTGCTCCTGTGATAAGGAGTGTCTGGGGATCCTGCATTATGAGAAGGTGGCGTGCTGCAGCAGCACTTTAACCACACATTCATGGTTGAGTGAAAACATTGTGTCTTCAGAGAACGTCAGCCATTCCTGCAGCAGCACGCTGCTAAGCGCACAGACGAGATGGAAATAAAGTCACTATTAATTATTCTGTCTGCTTGAGCAACCTAAAGACAACTTATGTGAATTATTAACTAAATGTATTTCTCTCTCTCTCTCTGTGTGTGTGTGTGTGTGTTTGTGTGTGGAAGCAGGTCCTCCTTAAGACCAAAAGCTCACCTGTTGGCTTGAGGGTGTGAATGAGGAGCTATAGTAGACAGAGCGTGATGAGGAGTCTTAATATTCTGATCATTCTTAACATTGTACATGTATTCACTCCCTGATAATCTTACATAATGAGGCATCATTTCTCTTCCTGCAACACCATATTAATTTTAAGCAGCATGTGTCCACACATTTAGAAGCAAATTTAAGGTTAGCAGCTATAATCCCACCTTTCTAAAGGTTTCTAGCAGGGCAGATTGAGCAGGGTACACCTTTTGCAGTATTTCTTTTTGTGTGTACTTACTGCTGTGTATTTTTATGCAACTCTGTAATACTTTTGAATTTTATATTCAAAATCCAGTTTTGTTTAAAAGAAGACTTAATCCTTTTAATGATCAGGACATCTATTGTAACACTAGGTAGACTTATAATATATCACATTATTGCAATTATCCTGTCTTTGAGAAACTGCTGTACGTTTTATTGAGTTAAAAGAAATTCCAGGTCTAGCTAACATTTTAGGGATCAAATTATTTTTCCATTTCTCATCAGTATCTGTCTATCATTGCAGGGTAGCAGGGTGCCAGTGCCTATCACTAGCAGTCAATGGGCACAGGTTTGTTACAACCAGGACAGATCAGTAGCCCATCACAAAGCAACACAGAGACACAGTGCAGACAATCAAGCACACAATATTTTTTGACTGTGGTAGAAGGCCAATGCACTAAGAGAGAACCAACACATACTTGTTAATTCTATGCAGCAAGACCCCAGGCCTAGATGTTCTTTATTTTCTAACCAGAGGCCAGTTTAATGCCATCCAGAATAAATGACTGATTCAGTGGATAGAGTGGTTGTCTTTTAATCAGAAAGTTGTAGGTTCGATTCCAGCTTCCCCCTCAATCAAAGGAACAGCACTAGGCTGGTTTAAATCATATTTCCGGTTTGTTCATGTAAAAGATAAATCTTCTTCACACTCAAGGGTTACTTGTGGAAAACCACAGGATTCTGTGCTTGGACCAATTCTTTTAATGATATATATACGATATATACGATATATATATTAATATATATATTAATATATATGGTTCTAAATGGTAAAATCATCAGACAGTATGGGATACATTTCCACAGCTATGCCGATGATACACAACTATATTTATCCATAAATCCTGATGAATCCAGTCAGTTAGGTAGATTACAGGCATGTCTGGAAGACATAAAAACATGGATGACTCTGAACTCTCTTCTTTTAAATTCTGACAAGACAGAAGTTGTCATCTTAGGACTAGAATCTCTGAAAAAGAAACTGCTTAGTCAATCACTTCATCATAAATTGACCTCCAATATTAATGTAAAGAACCTCTGCATTACTTTTGACCAAGACCTGACATTCAAATCCCATCTTAGGTTTCAAGGTTTTCCTTCTTTCACCTTCGTAACATCCCCTCCCTGGGCTGCCACCTTATCGTGGTGGAGGGGTTTGAGTGTCCTAATGATCCTAGGACTTATGTTGTCGGGGGCTTTTTGCTCCTGGTAGGGTCACCCAATATTGTGTGGACATCGGGGGCAGTTCCCTTGGATTGGAAGACCGGGTTGGTGGTCCCCCTGTTTAAAAAGGGGGACCACAGAGTGTGTTCCAACTACAGGGGGATCACACTTCTGAGCCTCCCTGGTAAGGTCTATTCGGGGGTTCTGGAGAGGAGGGCCCGACGGATAGTCAAACCTCGGAACCAGGAGGAACAATGCGGTTTTCGTCCTGGCCGTGGAACATTGGACCAGCTCTACACCCTCAGCAGGGTCCTGGAGGGTGCGTGGGAGTTCCCCCAACCAGTCTACATGTGTTTTGTGGACTTGGAGAAGGCGTTCGACCGTGTCCCTCGGGGAGCCCTGTGGGGGATGCTCCGGGAGTATGGGGTACCGTGCCCCTTGATACGGGCTGTTAGGTCCCTGTACGACCGGTTCCAGAGTTTGCTTCACATTGCCGGCAGTAAGTCGGGCTTGTTTCTGGTGAGAGTTGGACTCCGCCAAGGTTGCCCGTTGTCACCGATCCTGTTCCTAACTTTTATGGACAGGATTTCTAGGTGCAGCCAAGGTTTTGAGGGGATCCGTTTCGGTGGCCTCAGGATCGGGTCTCTGCTTTTTCATTTCAGTGCCTTATTTTTTTTGGGTAGTTAGATTATTTGCACACAAGAGGGCAGTATTGTGCCAGAAGCAATGGGTCTGTTCACCTTGACTTCAGGTAGAGAGGTTTGATTAGTGTGAACCAGACGGCTTTTTCCTTCTGTTGGCTCAGTGTGTTTGCTCAGTGTTTGGCAAGTAAGCCACATTAAAACATTCTGGAATTGCGCTGCTCTGGGTGGCTGCACGTTGGAGTGGCTCTGTTGGGTATATATTAAGTTTTGTTTTTTTGTACATTGGTTCCTCTTTTTTCTTAAAGAAGATTGCAGTTTTTTGACCTGTATACTTTCTAGTCTTTGGTGCTGTGAAGCTGGATGGATTTTTGCTGTAAATCTTTCCTTTTTGACAATTTGTTACGATGTGTAACCATGGCAACAATGTGGTTTACAGCTGGGAGCAGCTGATTAACATCGCAAAAGCTGAAATAATACCTCAACTGAAGCCACAAATCCCTGATGAGTTGATAAGGAGGAGATGTGGATGCAGAGCAGGAGCGAAAAGGAGACAGAGAAAGAGGAAGTTCAAGCCATCTCTTCCATCGATCATAATGTACAACGTAAGATCACTCGCTAACAAGATG
This sequence comes from Valencia hispanica, assembly GCA_963556495.2. Classification (NCBI taxonomy): domain Eukaryota; kingdom Metazoa; phylum Chordata; class Actinopteri; order Cyprinodontiformes; family Valenciidae; genus Valencia; species Valencia hispanica. Next base: position 45,849,076 of record OY747717.1, on the reverse strand, counting down.
GATGAACTCCAAGCCCTTACAAGGACTCAGCCAGAGTACCGTGAATGCAGTGTTATGTGTTTTACTGAGACGTGGCTGCTGGATCATATCCCCGACTCCAACGTCTCTCTGCCAGGCTTCCTGACTGTACGAGCAGACAGAGATCTGAAGATGAGCAGAAAAAGGAAAGGTGGTGGAGTAGCAGTGCTTGTCAACAACAGATGGTGTCATCCAGGACATGTTACTGTGAAGTGTTGTCTCTGCAGCCCTGATGTCGAACTCTTGGCAGTGAGTTTTCGTCCATATTATTTACCAAGAGAGTTCACCACTGTAATTTTGGCAGTTGTTTACATTCCACCTTCAGCTGTTGCAGACAATGCATGGGATGTCATCAGTTCTGTTGTTGCTAAGCTACAGACACAGCACCCCAATGCATTTGGGGCAATATCTGGTGATTTTAATCATGCCTCGCTCTCTACAACACTTCCAACATTTCAACAGTTTGTCAGCTGCTCTACAAGAGAAAACAGGACCTTGGATTTGCTTCATGCAAATGTAAAGGAGGCATACATGTCCAAACCAAGACCTCCTCTGGGACAATCAGATCACAATCTTGTTTTTCTCTGTTCAGAATATAAACCACTTGAACAGAGCCAGCCTGTGACAAAACGAACTGTGAGAAAATGGTCACAGGAAGCTGAAGAAGCCCTGCAGGGTTGTTTTGCAACCACAGACTGGATGACTCTTTGCCAAGCACATGGAGAGGACATCAATGCCATGACTGAGTGTGTGACTGACTATATAAACTTCTGTGTGGACAACATCACCCCCACCAGAACAGTTAGATGCTTCCCTAATAACAAACCCTGGATCACCAGTGACCTGAAGGAACTGCTAAACAAGAAAAAAGAGCCTTCAGGGAGGGAGACAAGGAATTACTGAGGAGGGTACAGAAGCAACTTAAGGTCAAGATCAGAGACAGCAAGGAGGCATACAGGAAGAAGCTGGAGAACAAACTATAGAGGAACAATATCAGAGATGTCTGGTCAGGAATGAGAAAGATCACAGGCTTTAAGGACAGGAAGGATTGGATAGATGGAAGTCTGGACAGAGCCAATGAACTGAACACATTCTTCAACAGGTTCAGTTCAGGAACTAGCTCAGCATCCCCCTCTCCTATTCCCAGCCAAACAGACATCCCACTCTCCTCTGATCAACAGCTTTCCTGTTACACCTCGGATGTTTTATCCTTCACCTCAGCCATGGACTCTTCTGATTCCACAAGTTTGACTTCAACCAAGTCAGGAAATGCTGCTACCCCCTTTACCTCCCCCTCCCACTTGTCTTTCTCTTCTAAACAGTCTACAAGAAGGGACAGAGCAGACTGTACTTCTTGAGGAAGCTTAGGTCTTTCAAGGTTTGCAGCAAGCTCCTGCAGATCTTCTACAAGTCTGTTGTGGAGAGTGTAATCTCTTCATCCATCATCTGTTGGGGTAGCAGCATCAGAGCCAGGGACTTAAAAAGGCTCAACAACCTGATTAAGAAGGTTCTGGTTATGTTCTGGGGACAACTGTGGAAAATCTGGAAATAATAATGCAAAGAAGGATTCTTCAAAAAATCAAAAACATTATGGACAACCCTGAGCATCCTCTTCATGAGACAGTCATACAACAACAGAGCGTCTTCAGTTGGAGGCTTCTTCAGTTTCGCTGCAATACAGACCGCTACAGGAAATCCTTCCTGCCCACAGCCATCATCATCTACAACAACTCCTTAAAGAATTTATTATATGAGCTATACCAACACTTAATTTCCCTCTGGGATCAATAAAGTATTTTTGAATTTAAGTTGAATTGAACATCAACAACTGAAATCTATCAGGCATATATGATTTCGAACAGAAATTTGAACTCTACAGTATCTTCAAGCCTTTGTAAGAGAACACTTTGAAATTGATTGTATCAAATGCATCACTGAGATCTAAGAGGACAAATCCATTATCTGAAAACAGCTTAAGTAATATTCACTGTTTATCTCTGCAGCACGTCTCCTCCAATCTTCATGTATTCTGGAGAACCGGTTCATGCCAGTCTGATAATAAAGCATGAACCAGCACATCCCAAGTCAAAATGTCCCGTAGATATCTTGCTAATTAAATCCTAATAACATTGGAATATTCCCGCAACAGACCCATACATTTCTAAAGAAATAACCAGAACACTCAAAACCCTGGTTGATAATATATTTTGTGTGTGCAAAATATGTAAAGCTATAAAACTGGCCAAATAATTGATCAACATGATAAAATGTATAAGGTAAACTGGACAAACTGGCACACGAAAAGGTGATATTGCTACCTATTGCAGCAGAGTGGGTCATAGATCTGTTCCCCTCCTTCACTCTGTTTATTTACCAGATAACTTCTGACACAGGCTAGGTAGTTTCAGTCCTTAGACTACTTCAATGTTTATTTGGAATTTCTTCTCAAGAGTACTTGCAAGGATAAATGGGTGGCTGTTGCATTTCTCCAGTGGTCACTGCATATTACATGAGTCTCCAACATAACTTCACAGTGGGCTCATGTCTCTCTAAAGGTTCTTTCGGAGTTATTGGCTGCCTCGCGTCTCTATCTGTTCTGGTCCAGGAGGGGGGTGTCAAGAGGCTTGTTGTGTGATTTGGTCAAACCCACTGATTGACATATTTGTGACGTCCTGTGTACGGCTCACCTAGTGGACTAAAAGGATAAAACAGTCATGCGCCCACTGAAGGAAATTAAGGAGAAAAGAAGAGGAAAAACATGAAGAAGACAGAGATATGCAATAACGTTAATGTGACAAAATTATTAAAATTATTATACAGTATACTATTATTATTGTTGTTATTGTTGTAGCATTGTTAATTTGCTAGCTAACTTATTTTGGATGATTGATAGCAACATTGTTTAAAGAAATAAATAGCTATATGCGACTCATGTTACCTCTAACTTATATTGCGCGCGTACATGTGTGTTTGTGTGTGCACTTATTGGTGATAATACCTGATAATAGCGCGCTAATGCAGCACTGCTGAGAGAGAGAGGAACTGAGAAGGCCTCTTACAGTGAATTAAGCCCAGATTGTCCAGACATGTTAAACAAAAAACGTTGCACTGTGGCATATTTCTGACGCAATCTGCTGGGATTCCTTAAGTAGGAAACTTTTTAGCTGACTGGAATGTTTGTATAAATGTATTGAAATGACTTCTTGTTAAGTGCCTTTAGATGACATCTGTTGTGAATCGGCGCTATATAAAGAAACTGAAATGAATTGAATTGGTCTGTGGCAATAATAAACATTTATAAACAAATGAAAAATCGAGAAAAAATACAAAATAGGCTACAAAAGCAAAAAAAAGTCAAACAATTTATTGTCTGTTACATCTGTCAATAATCATTAACATTGTTAAAATAGGTTCATTTAAAATAATTTACGACTAAATGTGAAGAACCTGAGGAGGATTTAATGAGCTCCTAATTAATCTTCCTCAGAACAAAAATTAAATTGTGTATGGATTACATTAAATCTGTCAGTTTCCTCTATAAAGTCAGACATTTGGTTGCTTTAGGGTTTTGCATCAATCAAATACAAAGTTCTAACAACAACGTATTATCAGCTTACTTCAACTGTTACCTGTGAATTGAAGAGATAGGAATTCTGTTAATGTTGTATGAGGGTTTAATTCTGTAGTGCATGTGGAAACACTTAGAAACCGTGAACAATCAAGAGGAATGTGGTACATCCTGTGTGCCTTGTGTGAAGAAGCTGTGACCATTCTGTGAACGAAGATCTATGTGGGAGGAGTTTCAATAAAAACCTTATGCTGAGATAAAGCTGTGCTCAGTTACTAGAACTGAGTCCAGTGAACGACGTCTCACTGTTAAAATATATAATTGTTGTTTGTTGTTCTTATTGCTCCTTTTTACAGAAATGAACGAGCACGCGGGAAGGTGAAATGAGAGCTCAGAGAGCCCAGGGTCATAAATTAAATGTGTGTCTGTTCCTTTAAGATAGGCTTTAAATTAGAGTGAAAATACCTTCTCAACAATATGGTGACCCTGACGTGATTTCTGGAACAAGCAAAGGAAAGTCCTCCACCCCATCGTTAGGTAAAAGAAAAAAAAGAGGCCGGCAGATCCGGGGTTTCTCCCGGAGCAACAGTTGGATGGGGTCTTCCTTCACAGGGACAACAGCCAGTGAGTAAAAATTTGATGCGTGAAAGAATAAAAAATAAGAGAGAAAAAATAACTAGGTCCGGGACCTTTGTAATGCAAGTTTGTGTTTTTGCAAATAAAGATCGGAGATCTTTGCGTGAATATAAATGAATATAAAGGAGTTGGACTCCAAAGCGCGCAGAGGTCTGGGATCTCAATTAGAAATAGGCCTAATGATAAATAATATCTAAATAATAATACTAGTAATGAAAAAGCATGATAATAAATACATAATTATATTAATGTGTGACAAACCGGTTGTGTGACTGTGTGTGTGTGAATGGAGATTTCTATGGTGAAACACCTGTAGGCTGAACGGAGTCTCATGGTTTGAAGATTGAGTAAATAACACTGCGATAAGATAAATAGATCAGATCAAAGAGAAATAAAAGCTGAATTTACTTCATTAACACGGGAATGATAAATATTTTAAAATGAAAAATAAAAACAGTAAAATGTGACTTATCGAAATATGGGGAAAAAATAGCAAAGAAGATTTAAAAGAGATGGAAAATTAATGTAAGAGAAAAGACAATACATTTCTTTAAAATAAATATTATGAATTTGAAACGACGATTGACTGAGTCATTTCGCGCACTTCTTGGTAGTTGTGATCTAAAATAAAACTAAAAAGATCAAAATTGAGGAATTAGACATTTGGCGTTTTAAACAAAGGAATTCTTCTTGAAGGAGGAAGAAGGGAAAAAGGGGGGTTAATGCGTAAAGCAGATGTGTTTTTTTAGCACCCGGGAGGATAAAAAACGTTTTAAACTTTGCTTTCTCCTAAAGTTCCGCCGAAAGAAAAATAAAATAAAAGAGAAAACTCACTAACATATTTTAAAAAATCCTATGAAGAGTAAGGTCAACAGTCCTGTGATCTAAATGAATTATCTTAAACAACCGACCACCTTTCCCCCTTCCCCTCCAGGAAGGGCCGTTCTGATAATAAACAAGTGACCCCCCCCCCGTCCCTGAACAATGGGTCGTTAGTTTTTCTCTTAATAAACAAACCAACTGTGATGGGTTGTGACAGAAACCGATAAAATGGACTTCCTGAGAAAGACTTTTTTGAAACCAGATTGATCATGCGTTTCAAAATTGTTAAAGGTTATCCAACTGCCGGAAGGCAGAAGAGAAGGAACACACACACCTCCCCCTGCTAGCTGATAATGAGGGGGATGTTTTAGCTGCGTGCAGCTCAATACAAAAGGTTGGGATCTCTTAAGTGCAACGGCAACTTTTACTCTATAATAATAATAATAATAAAAAACGTAGCTAATATTTTTTATGATATTCATGGGATGTCTGTGAGATCTCTCATATAGTAGAAAAGAAATGGTTTAAAAATGACGGATTATGAGCAGAGTGATTTTATTTTGAAATACAGGCGGATGTCTACAGGTCCTGTGGGGAAGCAGCTGGGTGGCTACATGAATTTATTCTTTGTAACAAGCGGCAGCTTCAGATGTTTGCTTCTAACATTTTAATGACAGATAAGATACATGTTGAAAGGAAACAATCTTGTAATGCGCTGGGTTAGACTGCAAAAAAGAGAAGAAATGTTCATTACGGGATTACCGTAGTAAGGAATGTAGTAACGCACTCCAAAATTCAACTTTAGTTACCGTAGCACTGAGTATAAGCGCACTTCAATATTTACACTTGATGGAGTTGTTGCTAATGGGACAAAATTAAGGGTCTGATTAAGCAAGAAAGATGTCTGGACCTACACCTGAGATTGGGAGAGGATGCCGGCCCTCGCCCCAATATCAGTTGAGAATGGTACCATGTTTTGTGACATCTAGCAACAGACTCTTCCACATATAATCATAACAATAAGCTAATTTGTAGAATCTTTATGAAGGAGCAGATAAGCAGAGAGCAAGGAATAGAGATGTGGTGTTTTATTATGGAAATATCAGTTGCTGATTATCTCATTGACAAAATGGTAGGAAGTTAGTGAAGCCAGATGGAGAAAAAAAAATAAAAAAAATAAGGAATTTTGTTTTGCACTAAAAATGAGATTGAGTTGTTAAAAAATGAAATAAAATAATAGATTTTGCTACAGAAAAAATCTGTTGTGTTAATCATATTATCTTGAGAATCTTTTCTTATTTGTTAGGAAGAAATTTCCTATTTCACTTGAACTTGGGCATGTTCTCTGTAGGGGATAAATTAATAATCCAAATTTTAGATTTTCATAAAACTCTTGAAACGGGAAAGCTAACAAAGAATTGTTCTACTTGGAAAGAGAAAAATTTAAGTTTTAACTGAAGTTTGTAATCGGATGAAGATAAAATAATCATATTATTGCTAACAGAAGATTCAAATTGAACTTTGCATGTTGTTGACATTTGGCCAACAATGGGGAACAGGGGTATGGTGACCTCTAGTGGCGAACTAATTAAAAGAATTTCTTACAGACAATTCAATTCTCAAACTGATTAGTTCATGGACAAGAAGTGTGTCAGACATAAAAAAAAGAAAAGCTTCTCATATAAAATTAAAAAACAGCTTTGAGCAAATGAAGGCTGTATTGAAGAAGCTCTATTTAGTAAGAAAAGATAATTTCTCCAAATGGATTTGTAATGTTAACGGTGAAACATTTAGATACACTAACTGTTGCAGAAATGTTGTTTAGAGAAATAATGCCTAGATTTGATACCCACAAATGATCTATAGTGGTAACGGAACACATTTTGTAAATTAAATAATTGATAAAATAGGACAAAGATTAGAGATCATTTTTAAGAGACAATTGGATTCTAAAAGCAAATTAAGAAGGGCCATGGATAAGACTAAACAGAATTGGAGATACTGTTTGGTTATGATAAAGCTATATATAAACATAACACCAAGTAACTGAACGAATTTGACGAGACCTTATCCTTCCTACAGTTTGGTATATTAAAATAAGAGGAACAATTACAAACTGATTTATGACTTTATGATAAAATGTTGCAAATTGAAAAAAAAAAGCAATGGAAGAAATGGGACAAAATTGGATAGTCTTGATTAGGTGAATTATAAATGCATATAATACCAAATTTGAATATTGGCCTCATTCTATTTGAAATAATCTATGGGTGAGATATAGAATTCCTTAGATTGGTTTACTCTCTTCAAAAAACAAAAAAACAATTTGATTAAGATCTGGGAGTTTTCATGATCAAAATACTGACAAGTACATGAGTTATAAATGCAAACTAATCATATGCCAGATGATCCTATATTCCTACAGGAAGAAGTGAGCTGAAAGTAGGTGACTGGATCCTGATTAAAAGCTGTAAACAGAAAATTGGTCTTCACCCAGGTGGAAGGGGCCATTCCAGGTATTTTTGACCACACCAATGGCTGTAGAGACTGAGTTGGATACACTTAATCCATTATAAAAAGCAGAGACCATTACTAGATATAGAGAAAGCAGTCTAAGAAAAGTGGGGTTAAAGACTGATTCCAAAGGGAGGTGGATACAATATGGTCCACTTGTCTCAACCTCAGTGAAGAGAACCAGGAGAACCACTTTTCTATAGAGACTGTTTGAAGGGAGAGATAGTGACGATAAAGGTTTTTCTGGTTTTTCTGCTATCTAGTACTTTTATTTTTACAGTTTTTTGGTGGTGTTATTTCAATAGGAACGTTAGGACTCACAGAAAAATGACATATAGCACATGAGAATGCTGATTTATTTTCTTGGTTTACTCAGAGAAGGAGACACAGAAACCCATTTGAAACTAGTGTATGGTGACAATATGCAAGATATCTAGCAAATAAATGAAGCATTATTAATTGTTTTGTTTGTTCTCAGATGCCATATTCTGTAGGACATTTACCCAGATATGTAGAAGCTTTCACTAATCTTAATGATCTGTTTCCAGATGTTACACTCCTCTCCAGGATTTGGACAAATTCTGAGCGTGCAGTAAATGAACGAACAGGAATTTATATGGGTAAAAATATATATAGTAGTAAGGGTAAATTGGAGACTGGGACGACATGGGATTGATCTAAATAGTTAAAGCTGGACCAGTACACTTAAGAGCTGACCAAATATTTATTTGTTTTGAAAATGATAAAAATCTGACCACACTTTCATACCACTCTGGGTACATGGGAAAAAAGTATATAGAATGTGCTCCATATCGTGAATGTGATGGGAACTTTTCTTTGGACGACCTGCTGATTCTCTGCGGATTTTGGCTCTGACACGATTACCCTCAAAATGAAAACGGTGGATGTGCTTCTGTTGAGACTTAAAGAGCATCTTTTTTTGTATTTGCAGAGGAGATCCGACACAGCAGAAGGAGGAGGCGTGATATTTCAGCCCCTCATGGTCCCATCTGGGCTCCGATATGCCCCCTGAAAACAAATTATGGAGTGATTGAAATAAGGTTCTGTTATCTTTTTTCCCATGGACCGGGGTGGGTAAGGTCATGTTATGATTGGACACATTAAATTATAGATTCAGTGGTTTTGTTAATTCTTCCCTGGCAGAAAGGTATAGCAGCTGAGATCTAGGAATTGAGCTTAAATACTGTATACATGGAGATTGATCTACAATACAGGTGTTTATTGAACTATAATATCTTTCCGTAACAGGCTGCAGATCTAGTCACACCTGATTAACAGGAGACTTAAATAATTGGATGTTTCTGACACAGTTCTGTTTCAGAAAAAGGGAGGAGATTCTTGGGCACTAGGGGAACTTAAATTTCAACTTAAATTTCAATTATTTTTTACAAAACAAAGCCTTTGAATTTGTTGCTTTAAAAGCATTTCAGATAAATGAAAAAACAAAATAAAAAACAGCAATTGTTTAGGGTTCAACACTTTTTTTGGTTAAATAGGTTGAAATTATAGTTTTATAAGTATTGGGCTTCATCAGCTCAGAAGATGAATAACAATAGTCGGTGATGTGGTGAAATCTTATAGGACTATAGGTTTAATGAACTTAGGCTGTTAGCAGTGTAAATGAATAAAATTAAACTGATCGTTTTCTGCGGGTTGAGCTTTAAAGCAGCACATTTTTCTTTTGAGCGGTCTGTCATGCTCATGATGCCATTTCCACAATCCAAAAACCAGATGTTTCCTGTTTTCCATCCTGTTTTGGCACCTTTGTGCGGTTCGTTGTTTTAGCACACAGCCCATTCATCTTACCTTGTGGCATGTTTATGCATTTAGTCTTTGTTTGGAAGTTTTTATTTAAATTATAACCCCTACTATATATTTTGAAGAAATATTCTTTATGGTCTAGGTTGTTCCTGTGTTACTCACTTTTGATACAGGATTTTTAGAGTGCACTTTGCATCAATGATGATTTTTGTGATTTACATACAGCAAAAGTATTAGCTTTTTCTACAGATAGACCTAGTTTGTAAGCAGTCAGGATAATAATTTGATTTTGTGTTAGTGCGGCCGATCAGTGCGGCACTACTTAAGACTATGAGGTGAGTGAGGGATTTCATAAAAAAAAAAAGGACAAATGCATAAGAAATGAATCTCAAAACAGATACAATTATGGATAAAGCAAACAGGAAAAAGCAAATTAGTTGCAAGCTCTTCTTTTAGGCTTTGTTGACCAGGTGAGAGACCAGCAGCCAACCAGACCACAATCTCTCAGGTAATCGGACTAAAGAAAAAGGCTGGAGCCAATGCACTCCCACTGAGGAGTCAGGACGCAGCTGAGAGGACATCCAGGAACAGCAAGCCAGAGCGGGAGAAGAACAGCAAGGAGCAGACCACACAACCTACTTGAACCCTCTGCTGAGAGGTTTCCAACTTCAGCACACCTGCACCATCAGGTGGCAGGGCGGCTTGGAGCACAGAGCTGCCCAGCTGGGGCAGCAGGGTTTGAAGGAAAAGAAGCTGAGACCCCTGCCAAAAGGGGCAGAACAATCCTCTGGTCTGCGTGCAGTCCTTAGAGTTTTCAAACTCAAGGCTACTGAAAAGATACATTTTAGCTGCATATAGGTGATGTGCTGGCAACCTCTCACCTTAGGTCATAGAAGAGCGAGCCGGACGACCACTATTCCCGCCCAGAACAAGATGACTTGACTACTGATCCGAAAAGTTCCAGAGAAGATGGACTCAAAATTGATATGATTCTTTGCCTGACATTTTTCCTTATATATAGTGAGCTCTTAAAATAAGAGATCAAAAGAGGGAGATGAAGAGATAGGAATTCTGTTAATGTTGTATGAGCGTTTAATTTTGTAGTGCATGTGGAAACACTTAGAAACAGTGAACAATCAAGAGGAATGTGGTACATCCTGTGTGCCTTGTGTGAAGAAGCTGTGACCATTCTGTGAACGAAGATCTATGTGGGAGGAGTCTCCTTTTTAATTTGTTTCAAATAAAAACCTTATGCTGAGATAAAGCTGTGCTCAGTTACTAGAACTGAGTCCAGTGAACGACGTCTCACTGTTAAAATATATAATTGTTGTTTGTTGTTCTTATTGCTCCTTTTTACAGAAATGAACGAGCACGCGGGAAGGTAAAATGAGAGCTCAGAGAGAGCCCAGGGTCATAAATTAAATGTGTGTCTGTTCCTTTAAGATAGGCTTTAAATTAGAGTGAAAATACCTTCTCAACAGAATGTAATTTTTTATGCTTTTTTTAGGATAATATTTTCTATTTCCTGTGTCATTGATTTGAGTTACCACAATAATAATACATCTTTTGTACAAATGAAGACTACTTTGCAATTATGTTAAATCGAGCAATTGTGATATTAACAGTGATAACATCGTTTGACCGACTGACTTTTCTCTCTTCCGATGCACTTTGATATATTGTAACCCCACCCCCAGTGCCTCACCATCAGATTCTCAGATATAAATAAAAGCTTGAATACATGTCTACTGTTTCTTTGTAATTGTATGAAAATTGAAAACGACTGTGAGGCAATGGGGCATCAGCAACAATCTTGCCTAGGGCACCAAAGTGGTCAGGGCCAACCCATGGTCACTGGATGAGAAGGGAGTAAAACCCTGCAATAGTCACCAGTTTATTAGATGGCATTGCAGAGACACACTCACGTTGAAGCATTGCTTAGAGAAGCCAATTAACCTAATCTGGATAGTTTTTATTTTATGTTGAAGATGGAGAACGGATAAACCCGAGCCTGCATTTCTATAATTGTATTTAACTGTGTGTGTTTTGCACTTGGAGGAGCATTTCTCTTGATTGTTGCTTACACTTTTACATTTAGATTGTCTAGTTTACATTTTTATGCACCAGTGGCATATTGTGTAGACCATATTGGAAAACAGGATGTTTCGGTTTTTGAACTGTACTTCAATATAATATTTATTTCTAGTTTTTATTCAGTCTAAAAATATGTAAAAATAAGAATTGCTCTAGTTTAGTTTTTCTTTTCACACAACTGAAAAAGTAGGGCATGTCTCCATTTCACACAAACTTTGTCACACAGTGTGGACATTTTTTTGTCTTTTTATACAGCATAGGCAAATATTTGGGTTTAAATGTATATCACTTCCATATATAAAGAATGTATTTAATATATGAGTTTCATTATTTTAATTGAATTACAGAATAAATGTAGGTTTTGCTAAATTAATCAAAACAAAAATATTCAGGGGTTTTCTTCAATTCACACTTTTCTGCATATAAAAAATACAAAAAATTAAAAACATTCTAAAATCCTTACTTTTTGGTTCAACTGAAAGGCCACTGTAAAAAAACACTTTGATGTGGTTTGTGTCAATGAACATTTTGTAGCGTGTTTTAATTATCCTGAGAGTGTTTCGTTTGCTTACATTTGACCTGACCAGTCACCTTGTGTAACCCAAACCGGCCATTGGAATATTCTCAAACCATAGCACTGATCTGGAGGACTTCAGTACCCTTTACAGTCTTAGAATAAAATCTAGACAAAACATTGTATTTAGTCATGAAGGTGAAGCCGGTTGTTGTCTTCCGAACAATGGACATCAGTGAAAAGATGCCTGGTCTGAAGATGAAGAGATGAGAAGAAGGAGGAGGGACTTGGCTGTGCTAAGTAATGACAAAATGAGCACCCTCAGTAGACTCTGACAATGAAAAACTCTGCCCTCATCACCCAGGCCTTTTGTTCAGAATTTTATTAGCACTAGCCACGCTAAAATAACCTGTTAACACGTATCATAGTGCAGCAATAATAACCTCCTCAATCATATTTTAAAAGTCATGTCAAGGCGGCTGGCCGTAACTCATCTCTATGCAAATACCCCTGTGTCAGCCCATTAGTGTGTTGCTACAGGGGTTTTATTAAAATGCATTTGGCTTCTCTTTCTTCCTGCTCAGGACTAATAAAACACGAGCTCTGCTGCACAAGAATTATGGCAACTATTAGGGTAACATATGGACAGCATGCAGCGTGAAAATAAAAACCAACAGATAAAGTGGCAGGGTCAGGCTGGGGAGCAAACACGTAGGAAATGGCTGTTAAGTAATAGATTGTTACAGAACAGGCAGATGCAGACGTGGAGATCAAACTCTAGTTAGACAGACTTGGATTAGCATAGAACAAAATAAACCTTTTTTTTTAGGAGGGAATTGGGAAAGGAGACACAAGTACACACATTAAAAAGCAATATTTCAACATATGAAGTATTTATATACAACAAATAAATTCTACCTGAGAATGTAAACATGTATTACAGTCCTCTATCCACTAGTTATTGCTCATATAGTCAGCTTCTGAAACCCTTTCAGGTGATTGGGGCCTTGTGTATTCATTGTTCCACTGAGTTCTAATGTAGTTCTGAAGTGCTAAAACTCCCTTTCCTATTGGTCGTGTCATGGAGTTTTTAGAATAATAATCAAGTTAGTAACATAAGACAAAGGATTTGAAATGCAGGCACAGACAAACTTAATGGCACCCCCAGTAAAAGTATGAAAAAATGCCTTAACATTACTGAAAGAGCAGAACGCATACTGAAACTGTGGAGAAATCCAGAGATTAATTAGAATACCTTTAAACGCAGTGTTAAAAAAGAAGTGTTTTTACAAACAAAAAAATAGAGACATAATGTTTTTTACAAGAATGGAGCCTACAAAGAGACGGATCTGTGATCATTCCCCCTTCCACAATTTATACTCTTCTCCCTCCAGCTCAGCTTACAGGTTTTCCTTTCCACTTTTTTCTATTTTGCAAAAAAACAGAAACAATTATTTCTCAACAGGGGATTTTATTTTACCCACTGAATAAATGTGTTCAAATTAGCTGGACTATTCTCGCAAAATGTATTATTACTATTATTATTATTATAAATAGGAAACTTAAGAATGATGTTTTGTTATACATCTTTATTAGAACATTTTTATGCCAAATTCTATATGTTGCTATGTGCAGAAAATGTTGTTTTCTCATGTGAGGTGATTTCTCAATCTTAAGTTCTAAGTCATACTCTGATAGGGTACACACATAGGATCAAATATTTACTTTACTCAATGACATACAAAAGCATTTTAAAATGGCATGTAATGCATTTTTTTGTATTAAAATTAAACCACCATAAAATATAGAGACTGTGCAATGGTAATTTGGGTCACCTCCTTGTAAAGAAAACCACATTAATTGTTCGGAAGCTCTTTAAGTTGTTGGAAACACAGCCATGGTTACTGGACAAAAGCAAAGACCTCCCGCCGGTAGGAGTGCTGATCACACAGCACTCTTAGTTTCAACAGGAAGAGGGGGAGTTATGAAAGGCCAAACTCAAACCAATCCAGCTGCCAGTCTGAACTTTGGTCTCTTTGTCCATGGACAACCACAAAGGAGAGGCTCGAGCTTTGAATCTCCTTCGCTGGCGAGGGGGGAGGCGAGTTTCTGGAAGAAACTCATTGGATCGAAAAGACACAACAGCCTGTGGATCGTTGATCAGGTGAACTGTATCCGGCCGATGAATTAAGTCCTCACTGACTTGTTCAAAACCCTACAGAAAGAATCTTTGGATTACAGATTCTAGAGGGAGAGGGAGTCGATGCACGAGACGAGCTGCGCACCTGGAGCCGCCGAGCCAAAAGATGCTGAGCTAAAGGCTGTCTGTGAAAAAGGGGAGGGGAAGATTTAGCCGAACAAAACCGAGCTGAGTGGAACCCGACGACCAGAGTTCTGGCTAACGCTGACTGGGTAGCCACCCCGCATCCAAAGCTTCACTGTTAGCACTCCACCCATTTGCTGATAATGGGCCAGCTAAGAGCTGCCCTTACTTTCTTCATTCACGTAAGTTTGTGTCTGGGCAGAGATAAATTAGCTTAAGAACGACAAATTAAGGTTTGTTTTAATTGTCTATTTAACTGTGTTAAGCAGTTGATCTATGCTGCTCCCTGCCTATGGGGTGCCATTTGTAAAGTAACAGTCAAATGTTAACAGCAATAAATTTGATTATTTAGCTTGTTATATGGGAAACAGAATAATGAAACCATAGAGGGTCACAAGCCAGTGATTTTTTTGTGCAGGAAAAAAAGAGAGCATTGTGTCAGGAAGGGCATCCAACGTAAAAGTTAAGCCAAATTAAAAGTGCGAATCACAAACATGAATTCCATCCTGCATCTGTCAAGGCCCAGGTTAACAACAACTGCCACCGGTGCTGGATGAAACTGATGTTGAGGAGGGTGAACTGAGCAAAGACAGAGCAGAGGACCAGTTGTTGGAAACAGAAAAAAGAAGAGCGTGAGGTTTTTAGGGGGCAGCTGAGACAGGCTCTTGGTGGCCAGGAGGTGCTCCCAGATGACTGGACAGCTACAGCTAATGTGATTAGGGAGACAGGTAGGAGGATACTTATTGTCATCTGGAAGGAGTAAAGTAGATAAGGAGACTTGATGGTGGACTGATAAAGTCCAGGAGCATATACATAGAAATAAGTTAGCTAAGAAGAAGTGGGACACTGAGAGGACTGAGGAGAATAGACAGGAGTACAGGGAGATGCAGCGTAGGGTGAAGGTAGACGTGGCAAAGGCTAAACAAAGGGCATATGATGACCTGTCTGCTAGTATTGTGACAGAGTGAGCAATTTCTGTCTGGTTTACATAACCATAAATAATTATGATCAATAATTGAATATTAATATTATTATGGATGAAGTTCAAGTTTTGATCAATTAATTAATATACGGGGCACCAGCTCCTTTCTTTAGAAGCAATGCTACTAGATACCCAGTCTCTTCTGAAGGGTATAAGTTCAGAACGCCGTGGACAATAATTGTACACATACACCAAGTAATCACAGAAAACTTCTCTTTAAGCTAAGGGGAATTTATTAAGAAAATAGATCAACCTTATAGCAAAAGCATTTCGTCAATAATTTCCATCTATTCTAAAGCATGCAAACTGACTACTACCGATCTTAGAAAATGAATAATATGTGTATAGGTTTGTAAAATTATAAACGTTCTACCCTGCTCTTTAGCTTTAAATGTACGTAACAACCACCCACCCACCCACACACACACACACACACATATATATATATATTAGGGCTGTCAAAATTAATGCATTAATGCAGGTCAATTAATTTGTGGAATTAATGCCATACATTTTTTTAACGCAATTAACGCATGCACAGAATGACCTGCCCTGTTTACCCCACAATTAAACTTTCTGCTAAACTGCATTCAGTGCTTGCTTGTCACGTAAACAGCATGACAACTGTTTGATAACTGCAAATAATAACAGTGGGAACCAGGAAGTAATGTAAAGGTTCGGTGTTGATAAACAAATAATCCCTCTATTAGTCAGAAATTTTCAATTCAAAAATACTTAATTCCTCCCAGAGAGAAATTAAGTGTTGTTGTAAATCACATTATTTAATTTTTCAATGAGCTATTGTAGATCCTGATGGCTGTAGGAAGGAATGATCTCCTGTAGCAGTCTATGTCGCAGCAAAACTAATGAAGCCTCTGACCGAAGACACCGTTGTTGTAGGATAGTCCCATGAAGAGGATGCTCAGGGTTGTCCAAAATTGAATAAGAAACTGTCAGCTTTACATTCAGAAAATTTTAACCAGTTAGTTTGCCTTAGCAACTGGCTAAAAGATTAATAGGTAAAAAGCTCCACGTGTAAATGTGATGCTGGAATTCAAAACAAAAGTTCCATGCATCTCTCCTGTAATTTCTTTAAAAAAGAGCAACAGCTTCCGGTTTCATTCTTTATTTACACCAAAAATTTTACTTTTTCCGTCATATTTAGGAATGTTAATTAATCATGATTAATTTACAGCTACCCTGTGATTAATTAGATTAAAATTTTTAATCGTTTGACAGCCCTAATAAATATATATATCTTTCATTTTTATATACAGTGGCACTTCAAAGATTTTAAAGGGATTTCTTTCCCGGCCAGCAGGTCAGAAATAGGGGGCTTCACCGGTGGGGAGTGTCCTCCTACCGCCGGAAGAGCAGTGTGTAAAGACGGGGTGGAGCTTATTGCTGCCTCCTTTTATAAACTGCGTAATGCCATTGTTGGCCACGGACCAATGGGAATGTGTTGGGGTCACAGCCAGGAATGCTGAGAAAAGCAGTCTATTCAGTTGATTTGTGGAAAATGGATCCTAACCCTAGGTTGGACAGTAAGGAGGGAGAAAATGAGTTGTACAGGTTGGTGAGAGTACTTTGAAGAGTTGATGAATGAGGAAAATGAGAGAGAATCTAGTTGTTGTTGTGGATCAGGAAGTAGCTGAGATTAGTATGGATGAAGCGAGGAAAGCTTTGAAGAGAATGAAGAGGGGAAAGGCAACTGGTCCTGACATACCTGTGGAGTTATGGAAGTAGGAGAGGTGGCAGTAGAGTTTTTGACTAGGTTATTCGGTTGTGGTAAATGCTGCACGTCCCATCAATAATGCTACGTGCGGGAATTTGTGTGTTTATTCAGAGAAGGGTCAGCCTGACCCGCTGCGGCCCGGCTAAATTATAGCATTGGCTAAGAGGACGTGTTCCCTCAGAGGAATGCTGTGTTGATAAGTTGTTATGGAGAGGAAACATCTGGATACTGTTGGACAGTTCATGCATCAATATGACGCAAAAACTAGGTATGAAAATCTGTGTGCTAATGATAGTGAGGGAGTCTTGCTGTGGTAATCGAAGACGACAGAACTGTATGTCATCAATGCTTTGTCCTGCTCAGAGAAGGTATGTAAACTAATAAACCGGCAGAGGCTGTATTCCAGAACTGAAGTTGTGTTGACTGTTTTGTTTAACTCGACTCAATATCTTGCATGTCAACCTGGACCAACACTTCAACATGATCTTTAAGAGTGAGACGATGCCTGAGGAATTTCGCTGCAATACAGACCGCTACAGGAAATCCTTCTTTCGCTGCAATACAGACCGCTACAGGAAATCCTTCCTGCCCACAGCCATCATCATCTACAACAACTCCTTAAAGAATTATTTATATGAGCTATACCAACACTTAATTTCCCTCACGGATCAATAAAGTATTTTTGAATTGAATTGAATTGAATTGAATGGAGGAAAAGTGTTCTTTTTAAGAACAAAGGAGATGCACAGAATTGTTGCAACTGGGAATAAAGCTAATGAGTCATACAATGAAAGGGTGGTGGAAGCTAGGCTTTGGTCAGAGGTGAGCATTTGTAAGCAGCAATACGGTTTCATGCCAAGAAAGAGTACTACAGATGCAATTTTTACAGAGAAAGTCATAGTGTGGTACATTGTGTCTTTGTAGTATTAGAGAAAGCATATGACAGGGTGCCGAGAGAACAGCTGTGGTATTGCATGAGACGGTCTGGAGTGGCAGAGAAGTATCTTAGAGTGGTGCAGGACATGTATGAGATCTGTGAGACAGCAGTGAGGTGTGCTGTAGGAGTAACAGAGGAGTTCAAGGTGGAGGTGGGACTGCATCAAGGATCGGCTTCAAGCCCCTTCTTGTTTGCTTTGGTGACGGACAGGCTGTCAGATGACGTTAGACAGGAGTCTTCATGGACTATAATGTTTGCAGATGACATTGTGATCTCCTTTGAGAGCAGGGTGCAGTTAGAAGAAAAGATATAGAGGTTGAAGTATGCACTGGAAAAGAGAGGAATGAAGATTAGTTGCAGCAAAATAGAATACATGTGTGTAAATGAGAGAGACACAAGTGGAATGGAGAAGTTACAGCAATAGAAGTAAAGAAGGTAGAGGACTTTAAGTACTTGGGCTCAACAGTCCAGAGCAATGGTGAGTGTGGAAAAGAGGTGAAGAAGCATGTGCAAGCTGGTTGGAATGGGTGTAGAAAAGTGTCATGCGTGATGAAAGTGTTTCAGCAAGAATGAAGGGAAAGTTGTAGAGGACAGTAGTGAGACCAGCGATGTTGTATGGTTTAGAGACAGTACCAGTGAGGAAAAGACAGGAAGGAGAACTGGAGGTTGCAGAAGTCAAGATGTTGAGATTCTCTTTGGGAGTGATGAGGATGGATAGCATCAGGAATGAATACATCAGAGGGACAGCTCATGTTAGATGTTTTGGAGATAAAGTCAGAGAGATGGTTTGGACATGCTTAGAGGAGAGAAGATAATTATATCGGTAGAAGGATGCTGAGGTTGGAGCCACCAGGCAGGATGCAGAGAGGAAGACCAAAAAGGAGATTTATGGATGAAAGAGGACATGACGTTAGTTGGTGTGAGGGTTAGAGTATGCAGAGGATAGAACTAAATGGAGACAGATGATTCGCTGTGGCGACCCCTGAAGGGAAAAGCCGAAAGAGAAGAGAGAGATAAGGGAAAAAAAATGGGTGTTCATTTTTCAAAGGCTTATTTGCATCTATGTTATTTATTCAAAAATAAATGTCACAGTTTCAAATGAATGTTTAGTTAGCAAACTAAATATTTTGTTTGCAAACAAAAAATTTAATTTACAAATTCTATATTTTTTTCAGAAGCTAAATATTCAGTTTACAAACAAAAAATAACAGAATTTTTTTTGTTGGAAGTTAAATATTTATTTCAAAGCTAAATACTTAGTTTGAAGCTAAATACTTAGTATTACAAAAAATTGTTGGAAACTAAATATTTTGTTTGAAATATTTAGGCAAACAAACTGGCTAGTTAAATATTCAGCTTTGAACGAAACATTTAGCTCAGAGATAAATATTTATCTAATATCCAAATGTAGGCCTACTTGCCTATAGGCAGAAGTGGATTACCAAAATAAAAGCTGGATCTTGCAAACCTTTATATAAACTGCTGGTGAGACTGAACGTCACCTCTTTATCATTGTTTATTTTCATCCTGACGTGTCCAACATTTCACCTTAAAATGTAGGATAAGCTGTTTTAGCAGCATTACAGACGTTTACCGATGGATTTACAGCAACAGTGATGCACCAGCAGCAGGACTATATATAAAGGTTAACAAGACCCAGCTTTTATTCTGACAACCCACTTCTACTACATGCAATTACATTTGCATATTACCTAAATATTTAGCTCTGAGTTAAATGTTTAGTTCGAAGCTAAATAGTTAGCGAGCCAGTTTAGCTTGGTAGCTAACTATTTAGCTTTAAATGTGAAGCTATGTGTATTCAGGATGCTGCTAGATGTCATCCACTGACTCCTGCATCCCATCTGACCCTGTGCACCTGAAACACACAATGAGACATCTGAGGTTCAAGGTTTCTGATTTTTTAAGTATGAAAAAACATAAAAATACAAGTATCCAATATTTTTTCTCACTTGGGTTTAAAACAAAAGCCTCACAGCAGAGACCTACGCTATAGTGTGTGCTACATACATGTATACATGTATGTAGCACACAGAGGCACCGGGATTCACTCTTCTGCTGCCAGACTAACGGATTAGCTCCCACCATTCTGATTATCTGTCATTTAATGGTTTGTCAAAGTCAGAGCATTCTGCCATGCTTGTGTGAACAGCAGATTTTTCTGGTTTATTAAGTCATTAATTTCATGTGGGTCATTAGCTGCCATATAGATTCTTTCTTTGATAAATGCAGCTGGTGAATTATGCACACAATGTGCTTCCTCCTCGTCCCTGTGGATGATAAACAGGGGGTGCCCCATCACATTACCCAAATGCGTTGTGGGGGTGTCCATCACTCCATTACAGAGGAAAGCACTCAGTCACTACAGCGAGT
Source organism: Valencia hispanica (assembly GCA_963556495.2). Taxonomy (NCBI): domain Eukaryota; kingdom Metazoa; phylum Chordata; class Actinopteri; order Cyprinodontiformes; family Valenciidae; genus Valencia; species Valencia hispanica. The sequence continues at coordinate 45,828,760 of OY747717.1, read as the reverse complement.
GGATGACACATGATGTGACCATCAACGAGCTTTTCACTAAGAATGTCAGGGCAGCTGAGGGATACAGTCTTAAAGAGCACACACACACACACACACACACACACACACACACACACACACACACACACACACACACACACACACACACGCACACACACACACACACACACACACACACACACACACATACACAAACACACACACACACACACACTTGTGGTTTACGACACCACTATGACTTTTATAGGTGTTTATAGGGACACATAGGAACACATAGGTACAAAACATTCCCAGCATCTGGTGAACACAAAAGCTATGTCAAACATTTTTATTTTGCCAAGAGAAGACTAATCTCACTCCAACAATAGAAAATTACTTTCATATTATACATATCTTACCTATACATTTCACAGGTTTATGAGGTCAATTGACACCATGGTGGTTTATGGAGACAAATTGGGTTTATGAGGTCTGTTTACAACAATATACAACCATACAATATGCAAATGGAAGTTTTAAGGCAGTGGTTCTCCATTATTTTTTGTCATGCCCCCCTAGAGAACATACATTTCCTCACACCCCCCGTGAATTGAAATACTTTTCAGAGCCTGATAATATTTAATTATTTATCTGTGCAAACCACTGGCACCAGCATGCTGCATACAATCTCCTGATTACAAACAGATTAATAAAATGAGCAGCAAAAACTTCTATTTTAAGTTTTTGCAGCTCTTCTTATTGTTTTAAATCTAAATATAATTTCAAATTTCAGTTTATTAACTCAAATTATAACATTTAATCCAGACTCCTCAGTTTGTGATTATCAGCACAAAAGTCTCTGTTTCCTCAGCTGCCTCAGGAAGTAGATCCTCTGCTGGGCCTTCTTTGTGATGGAGGTGATGTTGGGCTTCCACTTTAGGTCCTGGGTGATGGTGGTACCCAGGAAGCAGAATGAGTCCACAGTGGTGATGGGGGTGTCAGTCGGGACAATGGGGGGGAGAGGGGCTGTGTGCTTCCTAAAGTCCCCAATAATCTCCACTGTCTTCTGTGCATTCAGCACCAGGTTGTTGCTGCTGCACCAGGACACCAGACGTTCAGCCTCCATTCTGTAGGCAGACTCATCCCCGTCCGAGATGAGTCCGGTGGTGTCATCTGCAAACTTAATTAGTTTGACAGACTGGTGGTTGGAGGTGCAGCAGTTGATGTACAGGGAGAAGAGCAGAGGAGAAAGAACACAACCCTGAGGGGGGCCGGTGCTGAAGGTCCGAGAGTCCGAGACATTTTTCCCCAGCCTCAAATGCTGCTTCCTGTCCGTCAGGAAGTCAGTGATCCACCTGCAGATGGGATCAGGCATGTTCATCTGGGATAGCTTGCCTTGGAGAAGAGAGAGAGAGAGATTTAAATGCCGACAACATGTCTGATTACGAAACATCTGACATTGATTATGATTATCGTTCCCTGCACCACACCCCCTTCTCTTCTGGATTACCAGAGCCTTTGTCTCAGTGGATGATCAGGCCTCGCGGGCGATGGCGCCAGAGGCGGCGTGGCAGACGCGGCGGACACCTGGTGAGGCTGGGGGCACAGCTGCGGTTGGAAGGGCATTTCCCCGGAGGTACGTGGATGATGCGACAGTCAGATCACTGCCTGGTAGTCCCGCAGCAATCGCTGGATGGGCTGGAGTCGGGGCCTGGATGGGCACCCGCCCCCGCCCTCTGCAGGTTGTGTTGCCCGCTGCGCCTTTACGCACGGACGCTGCTTCGACCCGAGGAGTTAACAGCAGGAACCTAAGACAGGTGTCTTGCCTTTCACATTTTGATCCTTTCTCCGACCTTGTCAGGCCGGTGCCGCTTGCAACTGGGTTTATCAGGTTCGGCCTGCTAAACGCCAGGTCAGTGACTAATAAGACATTTGCTTTGAAGGAATTTTTCATCTCTCAGAACTTGGATTTCCTCTGCATCGTAGAGAGCTGGATCCCGGATGGGCTGCTTGGCGTTCTCAACAAGATCCTCCCTGCTGAATGCTCCTTTCTTAATGTTTCTCGAGCTGCACGGAGAGGTGGCGGGCTGTAGATCTTGCTTTAGCTGTAAACCGCTTTCTTTGGAGGTACAGCCTCGCAGCTTTGAACTTTGTGTGTGGGAACTCAGTTCCGCCCCTGTTTTGCTTGTTATACTGATCTATTGTCCCCCCAAATATAACTCGTCTTTTATTTTGGATTTTGCTGAATTCCTGGGGGGAATAATGGCGAAATATGAACATATACTTTTGATTGGTGATTTTAATATACACATTTGCTGCCCATCAAAACCCCTGACCAAAGACTTCTTGAATGTTATTGACTCTTTCAATTTTTGCCAGCATGTCAATAACCCTATTCATGCTGGAGGACATATCTTGGACCTAGTGCTCACCTTTGGCCTACCTATTGCGACCTTAAAAATTGGCGATGATATTCTTTCAGATCATAAGCCTGTTTTATTTGAGTTTAGTAATCTTTCTACTCCTGGGGTGCTGTTTGAACCAGCTAGAAGGCGGCGGTGTATCAGCCAATCTTCAGCTGCTGAATTTTCATTACTTTTCAAATCTTCTGTATGTCTTAATGCCTGCTCTAACTTGGATGAGTTTTTCCTGCAATTTAATGTTGGCTAGGTCTAACTATCTAGCCAACATTATTGACTCCAATCCTCGGAACCCTCGTACCCTGTTCAGAACTTTGAACTCTGTGCTGGACGTCCTGGACCCTCGGGTGCCAGAGGCCTCTGCTGATAAATGTAATGACTTTCTCAAATTCTCTGTTGGCAAAGTGGCAAGAGCTAGAGCATTGATTCAGGCTCCAGCCTATGACTCTCCTACCTGTACGCCACCATCTGTTACTTTCTCCACCTTTTATCCAGTATCCCTATCTGCCCTGGAAAACGTCATTTCCAGCATGAGGCCCTCTGGCTCCCCAGATGATGTGCTACCTACACAGTTTTTAAAGAATGTTTTTCCCTCAATTGGTCCCTGTGTTTTAACTATAATCAATAATAGCTTAGAGTCTGGTTGTGTCCCACTCCCTCTCAAGCATGCTGCAGTTACCCCACTTCTTAAAAAACCTGGGCTGGATCCATCCGACCCAGCAAATCTTAGGCCTATTTCCCAATTACCCTTTCTTGGCAAAGCCCTTGAGAAAGTGGTGTACAACCAGCTGGTGGATTTTTTAAACGTACAAGGCTGTTTGGAGCCTTTCCAATCTGGATTCAGGGTGGGTCATAGTACTGAGTCTGCGCTTTAAAAAATTTTAAATGATGTGTTCATAGCTAACGATCGAGGGGATGCTGTGTTGCTTCTACTACTTGACTTATCTGCTGCATTCGATACAGTCAACCATGCCATCCTGCTAACCTGCCTAGAGGAGTGGGTAGGGATGTCTGGCCTTGCTCTGGACTGGGTTAGGTCTTACTTGACTGGTAGAAGCTTCCATGTGAAGATTGGTGACTCCTCATCAGCTTCTTCCGACCTGTCCTGGGGTGTGCCACAAGGTTCTATCCTTGGCCCCCTTCTCTTCTCTCTTTACCTATTACCCTTAGGTGTAATATTTCGTAAGCATAAGGTTAGCTTTCACCTATACGCTGATGACTGCCAAATTTACTGCCCTTTGACAAAAAGTTCTGACAGTGCTGTTAAGACCTTCTTAGCTTGCCTAGAGGACGTAAATGCTTGGTTGGCTAACAGCTTCCTGAACCTGAACGAAGACAAAACAGAGGCTATTGTTTTTTATCCTAATACTAGATGCTCAGGCCAATGGGCTCTAGACCTTGACCAGCTGGCTGTTTTTCAGAAAGACCTGGTCACCAATCTTGGGGTCAAACTGGACTCAGGTCTTAAGTTTGATGCCCATGTTAGCAGTATTGTTAAGTACTGTTTCTTTCATCTTCGTCGCCTGGCAAAAATTAAGCATTTGTTGTCCTGTGCCCACCTGGAAACAGTTGTCCACGCTTTTGTTACTTCTCGCCTGGACTACTGTAATTCTTTTACAGCGGTCTTAATCAGGCTTCGCTTAATCGGCTCCAGGTTGTGCAGAATTCTGCTGCCAGATTTTTGACAGGCACTAAACGCTATGAGCATTTCACACCAGTCCTGGCCTCCCTCCACTGGCTTCCCATTTCTTACAGGACACAATTTAAAATTCTTGTTTTTGTTTTTAACTGCCTCCAGGGCACTGCGCCATCATATTTGGTGGATCTTCTTGCTCTGTATGCTCACCCCCGCAAGCTGCGCTCTAGTGACCACAATTTGTTAGTGGTCCCATGCGTTAAATGCTCTTCAAAGGGGGGTTGAGCTTTCTCACATACGGCTCCCATGCTCTGGAATGGGTTACCTCTCGTTGTCAGGCGTGCGCCAACGCTGTCACTTTTCAAGAAGCAGCTAAAGACGCACTTTTATACTATTGCCTTCGGGGCTACTCAATAATAATTTTAATCTCTTTTTTGTACATATTTCTGGTTTTATTTTGGATTTATAGGGGTTTTGTTGGTTTTTATTGTACTGTTTGCCATATATGTATGGTCATGACGTGTTCAGCGCTTTGGGTGTTGGATGTTATCGAGAGTCAGTGTGTTCACTAGTTTTGAAACCTACCAAGTCTCTTGCATTTACTTCGGTGTAAAACGTTTGGATAAACACATTTCTGTTGGGTTCTGTGTTGGTGTGTGCAGATTAGTGTGTCTCCTCATGTTTTCTCTTTCAGGGTGTGACAGACAGGTGCTGCGCCAGCTGCAGCAGATCAGATCAGATCCAATTGGGATGGCAGGTTAAAAGGGGAGCGGTTACCTGAAGCAGATGCTAGATGGTTAAACTCCACTGAGTGGTATTCAGGCCTCTTACCTGCTCTCCTTGTTCTCTAAAAGAATGTATTGAAATGACTTCTTGTTAAGTGCCTTGAGATGACATCTGTTGTGAATTAGTGCTATATAAATAAATTGAATTGAAATTGAATTAAACCTTACCTGTTTGTCTGTTCCCCCCCGCAGCTCCTGGAGAAGGTGACTCCCTTTTCCTCCCTCGTCGCCATGCCCCTCACTGAAAGGTGTCTGCTTCCTCCAGTCCAATCCCAGTCCAAGTTGGTGCCGCTTCTCTGACTGCCATCCAGGAACTCTCCTGTCTCACCTGTCTGTCCATCCTTGAGACTCCTTCACCACCAGTCAAACCCACAGAGAACCGGAAAAGAGGATAAGATACCAATCTCTCACTGCCAGTCACACCTGCACAAGACGTATTTACCTCGCTGAGCTCTTCACGTCCCGGATCAGTGTAAGCACCTCGACTCCATTTGTCTCAGAAATATATCCAAAATCCTGCTGTCTAAAACTCACCTGCTATACTTGCCCTACTTCCAGTGTCGTCGTTTTCTTGAAGTTCCCCTCCGCTGAACCCAGAGCTGCATTCCTTTTTAAAAGAATAAAAAACCTTTTACTGATTTCCTGATCATGGGTTGTGTTTGCACTAGTCTCGCTGAGAAACCATGCCAATTTCTAGCATTTCCTTTCCTTGCATCTGAAAGTGTGATATACAGTTCTGGGAAAAAGTTGTTGACCTCTTTAGATTTCTTATGTTTTTGCTTTTTTGGCACATTTAAATGTTTCAGATCAGAAACATTCAATATCAGAGCAGATTAACAAATTGTATTTAATTTTCAAATTATTTCATTCATGAGGGGAAACGGAGCCATCCAAAACCAACCTAAGTGGGTAACCAACAACATGCTCTAATGAGTCTCACCTAACACCTTTCCCTGTACCACTGCTCCAATATCTCAATCACAAATCATACTCTTGTAGTCACTGATGCAAATCAAATATAAACTGCAAATTCTTGACTACTTTGGGTTTGCCACAGACTGTATAAACTTTAAGAAATTATGTATAGAAGAGAAAAACGAAACAATGAGAAATATCACATCTTAATGCCCAGTGCTGCAGCTGTTTTAACAAACATCCTCAGGATGCAGGCTGGTGGAGAGACATTGCTGACCCAGAATGTTTTGACATCTTTGTCACATCTCTTGATGAGCTTCAATATGTCGTGATCTTTAGGTCTTGTTTTGGTGTTTCCATATTAGTTAATTTCTTTGTGTAGACTTTATTAGTTCTTTCTTTTGTTCTGCTCTTTGTGCATTTTGGTCTAATCTATTATCTTAGTCCCCTTTCTCTCCTTTGCAGATCCCTTTGTCAGCATCTCCTGTCTGTGCCAATGTTGTCTTCTTTGGTCATCTCTCCTCGGCTCTGTACCATTTTTTTCCCCATTCATCTGGTGTTCATTCCTATAATTGTATGCACCTGGTTCCTATTTCACTAATCTTCGGTGTTTAAACTCCCAGGTCTCATCCTTAGTCTGTGTTCATGTCCTTGTGTGTCTGTTGGGTGCTGTAAATTCCTTTTAATCATCATGAAACGTTTTCACCATCACGCACCTGCTGATGGCCTGTTTTTGTTTGGGCTCTCCAAATTCAGAAAACTTGGCACACGAGATTTGATCAAGGTCAGAGCTAGTCATTTAGGTGCCCTAAGCACAAATTTTGTTTGTGGTCCCTCCCTCCCCCCATTAATAAATAGATTTGTACCTTATGTAATATTAGGTATAACAACGTATGTATTGTCTTAACGTGTATAATGTGTTTCTTATTGAACATGTCAGTGCTCAGATTTTTGCACCTTAAATTATTAACAACTTTAGACCAATGCCTCCTTAAGTTCAGATGTTTCCTATTTATTACAGCTGCAGCTAATAAATATTTGGTCAATAAATCAGTCAAAATGTCACAGGTGGGACCAAGTCCTTGCTTTGCAAGTCTCGAGTAAGTCTCAAGTCGTTATCTTCAAGTCTCGAGTCAAGTCTCAAGTTAATACAGCTAAGTCTGAGTCAAGTCTCACGGCAAGGCAATTTTATTTGTATAGCACACTTTCAACAACAAGGTGATTCAAGGTGTTTTAAATGATTAAGAGGTAAAATAAAAACACCAGTAAAACACAGACAAAGCATTTAAAGTAAAATAAAACAAAAAAAACAAAGCAATAAAGCAAGAATCTAACACAGATACATCAAAGCATTACAAAGCAAATAATGTAAAAAGAGCAAGGAGCATAAACAAAACATGATACATGAAAACATTACTCAAAGGCAGCTCTAAACAGATACCTTTTTAGTTGTGATTTAAAAGAACTCAGTGTTTCAGCAGCTTTGCAGTTTTTCTGGAAGTTTGTTCCAGATTAGAGGAGCATAGAAACTGAAAGCTGCTTCTCCGTGTATGGTTCTAACTCTAGGGATGTTTGTTTTTTTTAGATGTTTTTTCTTCATTTCAATATTTGGATATTTATGAATACAAAATCTTAAAGAAAATAGATTCTGATACTATCCTGTTAATTACTGTTCTAAAAAATTTTCACTGTGAAACAAAATGTAGGCTACTGTTTTTGCACTGAATTGGAAATGTTGATATTTTTCAAAAATACAATGACTTACAAGGCTGTAGAGAACAGTGTGCCTATTGCAGACTTATATTCTGAGGTTTTAAGGACATTATATTTTATATATCTGTCGTGCACTAAAATGGGCTGGTCCAAGGCATGAAACTCCAGGGATGAAAATGAGTCCCAATCCGGCCCTGGTTCAATCCCACCTGCTTAGCGCCTGTCCACCTGCCTGCAGTTAGCAAAACTGTATAATACGTATATAATACGGTAGTCTTTTATCGATACTTGTGCTAATATATGCTATGCTATCAGTGTATGCAGTCGGTGTTTACTAATTACAAACTGCGGAATGGAGGCCACTGTTTATAATATTTCTATTGATACTCAGAATGTATATGTAATAAAGTCCTGATTTAGTTTAATTTAGACTTGGTTTAATTCTGTATATAACCAGTCTAATATTTGTATATAATCCCTGCAGCTGTCAGACTCTATAATTGGCACACTGTAGTTGTAAAAGTTGCTAGCAATCAAATAAAGATATGGCAAAAGTTAAGACAAAACAGACTGTTTTGTATAATATTAACTATCCATCCTTCCATCCATCCATCCATCCATCCATCCATCCATCCATCCATCCATCCATCCATCCATCCATCCATCCATCCATCCATCCATCCATCCATTTTCTGTACCTGTCGCCAGTCCATCGCAGAGCAACACAGAGACATACAGGACAAACAACCACACACGCACACACTCATACCTAAGGGCAATTTAGAGAGACCAATTCACCTAACAGTCATGTTTTTAGACCGTGGGAGGAAGCCTGAGTACCTGGAGAGAACCCACACATGCACAGGGAGAACATGCAAACTCCATGCAGAAAGACCCCAGGCTGGGATTCGAACCCAGGACCTTCTTGCTGCAAGGCAACAGTGCTACCAACTGCAACCAACATAATATTAACTATATATTATATAATTACTCATATAATTATAAAATATTTTATATAATATTTATATATTGTGTAATTTCGCTTTGAGATCCAGAAAGTACTTTTGAATTTGAATAATGTATTTTGAAACTACAGTACACATAATACTACTTTAAAAAAATGTTCTCCAGGTTCCTTGCCACCGGGGACTCCTATTGGACCATTGCGTCCAGTTTTTGAGTTGGTGTTTCCTCAGTGTGCCAGATCATCCCCCAGGTAGTGACGGCCATCTGGGACTGTCTAGTGGAGGACTACATTGCTGTACCTTCCACTGGACACTGGCGGTCCATCGCAGAGGGATTCCAGGAGCGGTGGAACTTCCCTGTCTGCTGTGGAGCTCTAGATGGGAAGCATGTTTAGATCAAGGCACCCCCAAACTCAGGATCCATGTTCCACAATTACAAGGGAACCTTCTCCATTGTTCTCCTTGCGGTTTTGGATGCAAGATATCGCTTCCGTGTGATTGATGTTGGGGGGCATGGGAGGACCAGCGATGGAGGTATTCTGGCCAACTCCATCTTTGGTCAGGCTCTTCGGGCTGGGACTCTCCATCTGCCTCCTGACGAGCCTCTACCTGGTGCCGAAGACCGTGGACCCAAGCCCCATGTCTTTGTAGCTGATGAGGGGTTCCCGCTGCGGAGGGAGCTCATGAGGCCTTTCCCTGGATGCCTCCTTCCTTTAGAGAGAAGAGTTTTCAACTATCGCCTCTCCAGGGCCCGGCTGGTAGTGGAGAGCGCCTTTGGCATCCTCACCTCACAGTGGAGGCTGTATAGGTGCTCCATCCTGAAGTTGCGGATGAGTATGTGAAGGCGACATGTGTTCTCCACAATTTCTTGCACTGTTTGGATGAGAGAGGGGCACCTGCTGTGAGGGGCGCGGAGAACTTCCATTTCCTCCCCGATCCTGCTGCTGACCCACTCCGCTTCTCCTTCTCCATCTTCTTGTCCTTCATGTAGGTGTACCTGAGGCTCTTCCACTTTTTTCTGCAGAAGTCCTCTGAATAAACACATTATCCTGTTAGCGGAAAAGTATTTGTACATCAGCGGGAAAATAATTGTAAAATAACGGGACAGTAGGTGGGCTTGCTAGCATTTGCGCGGGTTCGCAGAGTCAGTCAAAACTTTTAAAAGTGAAATGAACTTACCAGGTTGCCCTATCTCCTTCCTTATATTCCTCCAAGCGAGGTCCTTTTTATTCCCGTCTCTGTAGAGAAAGCAACGGGTGTCGAATAGTTTAACCCTCCTCTCTGCTGCTTCTGTACTGTTACCCACCCATTACCCTATAGAAAAAGTGTCTTGCCCACGGCCAAAATAAATGGATTAAAAGTTAAGCCAACAAAAGCAAATTATGGAAATCTCATAAAGATAAATACGACATTGACTGAATAGAAAAATAAATCTATTAAATGTGGTTTATTAAACATAAGATCTCTCTCCTCAAAGACTTTGTTAGTAAATGACTTGATTTGTGATAATCACATTGATTTGCTTTGTCTCACAGAAACCTGGTTGCAGCAGGAGGATTATGCCAGTATAAATGAGTCAACTCCTTCCAGTCATTTAAATTTTCATATTCCTAGAAATACTGGGCGAGGAGGAGGAGTTGCAACCATTTTTCGTTCTGATTTACTAATTAGTCCCAGACCAATTGATAGCTACATTTCTTTTGAACATCTAACCCTTAATTTTCCTCATCCAAGTTGCAAAACATTAAGACCATTTTTGTTTTTGGTTTTGTGTTGTCCACCAGGCCCTTACTCTCAATTCTTGGATCAGATCTCACATTTTTTATCTGATTTAGTATTAAATACGGATAGGATCATTACAGTGGGGGACTTCAGTGTTCATGTGGATACTGAAAGTGATAGCCTAAATGCAGCCTTTAATGCTATTTTAGACTCAATTGGCTTTACTCAAAAAGTACAGGGATCGACCCACGTGGGTAAACAGACTTTGGACCTTGTACTGACATACGGTATTGAGTGTGAGGAAATAACGGTCCAACCACATAACCCGGTCCTGTCTAACCACTTCTTGATAACTTTTGAATTTACTTTAACTGACCATCTTAAATCTGAAAGAAAATGTCATTATTATCAGACTGCTGGAGGACAGACTAAATCATTTTCTTCACTCTGCTACTTCCTTTTCCTTTCCTTTGCAGATGGCCGCTCCTACTGAGCCTGGTTCTGTTGGAGGTTTCTTCCTGTTAAAGGAGAGTTTTTCCTCTCCACCGTTGCTACATGCTTGCTCAGTATGAGGGATTGCTGAAGGATTGCTGTGGTTGGAAAGTCTGCATCAACAGGGCCCAACCTCACACCAATGACTGACGCAATCTGCTGGGATTCCTTAAATAGGAAACTTTTTAACTGATTGGAATGTTTGTATAAATGTATTGAAATGACTTCTTGTTAAGTGCCTTGAGATGACATCTGTTGTGAATTGGCGCTATATAAATAAACTGAATTGAAATTCAATTGAATTGTATAGCTCTAGGTGGTTAACCACATCGGTGATTAATCTCTCCTCCATGTTAAATGGAAAATTTTGCCGGACCTGACCCCGTGAACTGGGTCACAGCATCACATGACACCACATCACCAGGGTCCTGATTGGTTGGCGCAGTGCTTTTTAATGTTTTTCAACTTTAAGCAGCAGACGCACGCGCGAATGCACAAAATGCACCATATAAAATGACGCGCGTATTTTCTGATGAGTGTCAAATGCTTCATTCGTGCGAATTTGACGTGCGAATGAGGCTGAAATGCGTTTTCGCAGTGCAAAAACGCACATGACGCGACGCAGAAAACCCTGACGCACCTCCGCGCACTTCTGCGTTGATTTTACATGTAAACCTGACGTCATTGACGCTTCAAACGCGTTCGGTGTGAACACACCGTTAGTGTTTCTCTTTTATTTCGGGTGCCTTGAAAGATCTGCCTCCCATTCTACTTTTAGAAATCCTAGGAACTACAAGTAAACCTGCAGTCTGAGAGTGAAGTGCTCTGTTAGGAACATAAGGAACAATTAGATCTCTGATGTATGATGGAGCTTGATTATTAAGGGCTTTGTATGTAAGAAGAAGGATCTTAAATTCTATTCTGGATTTAACAGGGAGCCAATGAAGGGAAACTAAAACAGGAGAAATGTGATCTCTCTTTTTAATATTCATCAGAACTATTGCTGCCGCATTTTAGATCAACTGAAGGCTTTTAATGGCATTTTGTGGACTACCTGATAGTAAAGAATTACAGTAGTCCAGCCTTGAGGTAACAAATGCATGCAGTTTCTCAGCATCACTCCTGGACAGGATGTTTCTAATTTTAGCAATATTCCGGAGGTGAAAGAAAGAATTCCAGGAAACCTGTTTAATATGGGATTTAAATGTCAAGTTTCGGTCAAAAATAACGCCGAGGTTCTTTACGTTATTACTAGGGGCCAATTTAATGCCATCCAGTTGAAGTGATTGACTAATCAGTTTATGTTTAAGAACTTCTGGTCCAAAGACAGCAACTTCTGTTTTGTCAGAATTTAAAAGCAAAAAGTTTAGGGTCATCCATGTTTTTATGTCTTCCAGACATGCCTGTAATCTACCTAACTGACTGGGTTCATCAGGATTTATGGATAAATATAGTTGTGTATCATCGGCATAGCTGTGGAAATTTATCCCATGCTGTCTAATGATTCTACCAATTGGGAGCATATATATGGTGAACAGAATTGGTCCAAGCACAGAACCCTGTGGAACTCCACAAGTAACCCTTGAGAGTGAAGAAAATTTATCATTTAGATGAACAAACTGGAATCTATCAGACAAATATGATTTAAACCAGCCTAGTGCTGTTCCTTTGATCCCTGCAACATGTTCAAGCCTTTCTAAGAGAATATTATGATCGACTGTGTCAAAAGCAGCACTGAGATCTAACAAAACCAGAACAGACACCAGTCCATTATCTGAGGCCATGAGAATATCATTAGTAACCTTCACCAGTGCTGTTTCAGTGCTATGATGACCTCTAAAACCTGACTGAAACTCTTCAAACAGCTCGTTACTGTTTAGATGCTCACAGACTTGATTAGCAACAATTTTCTCAAGGACTTTGGATAAGAAAGGAAGGTTAGATATAGGTCTGTAATTCACTAAGTCATCTTGATCACTAAAAATACTTACTGGCACTATTGAACTCTGGAAAGGCGGAAAGTGCTACTATGTAACCTTTTTAAAATATATCTTCATTGAATGAACAATGTATTATAACATTTACACTTTAGAGTGAATCTTTAGTATAGATATCAGTTGTAAAAAACAAATATATTCAAAAAAGCTATTTTACTGGTAAATATGCATTTAAAAAACCACTTAAGGGTGGAGAAAAACATGAAAACTATTTAAACCAAAGAATTATTCTGGTTTTCACTTCATCACAAGCACCAGGAGATTAAACAGTTTTAGGATTCTTACTGTTTAAGTTAATCAGTGTACTGCATAAATTCATGAGTGTGTCCAAGAAAAGATGGATGTGTTCTATAAACTTGTATTTGAATTTTGCCTATAAGATGGAAAGGTTAAATACATTAGTGGTATTAAAAAATATTCTTTAGGACTAAATAATTTTTTTTTCCAAAACAGAACAAAAAAACAAATTTTTTAACGTTTTCTGCAATAAAAACACATTTTTGTAATTATTATATGTTTTTACCATGAGGGCAAAGCCAAAATACATAAACATCAGTTCACTCTGCTTCACTCAACAACTCCACCCACGCCTAGAAGAAAAGAGAGAAACAAAAAAAAAACGAATAAGGAACATCGACAAAACAAACCAAACTTTGTGAACTAAGAACTACACAACCACATCACACAAAAATGGATATAAAAATACAACAATGTCACTGAAAAGCTCATGGTACCGATTAATCAAGATCTAGTAATGATAACCTCAGTCCAAGAATATCCCCTCCTATGATGTATGATGTTGGGGGCTCTAGAAGGTTGGGCTTGATTCAAAATGGCCGACTTCCTGTGGGGTTTGGACCATGGTTCCAAGATACTTTCTCATAGGTCCCGAGACACTACATTGGTGTGCCATGAAATAATCCGCAAATAAAATATGGCGGGGGGCTGCCTCTTTTAATGATTCTAGTGGGCGCTGTGGAGGAATTACACCACGTCCATCATAAATTTGCATGAATATTTACAGGGGTTGGACCAGTAACCGTCCTTTGTGATGGTATGGTGCAGATCAAATAAGTTTTGTGGAAATTAGAGCCAAACGTATGGCCGTGGCTTGACGCCGGACTTCGCCACACCACCACAGCCCCCCCCTCTTTCGAAAACTCTCAGTACTGGATACAGACTTACACCAACTTGTTTACAGTCACTGTGCACCGTTTCATGCTGATTAGGTCAAGGGTGTAAAATAGGGACCTTTCACAGCAAAACATTACACTTCCTGTTCTGAGGGGGCGGGGCTTAAGTGATGTCAGCATTTGACCATCAGATTTGAAGACTTGAGACTGTAAACATCAAAAACGGGGTCCAAATCGCACATTCAAACCAAGATGGCCGACCTCTTGTGCATTTAGGCCTATGATGTTTCAAAAGGAAGCCCGGCTATAAAGATGTGCAGGCCCTATTGATTTAAAAATCTATAATATTTAGTACATATTTTGACCTACGTAGGACGCCATTGACATTAGTGTTTGTTCACGTGCTCACAGTAGTAATTATTAAGTTAAATGTCACATTGCGCTGCTTTTGGATGCAATTTCCAGTCAAATGGCAACAAGAAGAGTGATGTGAATTTACACTGCTTTACTACGGACAAGAAGAGGAGAAAGCAGTGGGAAGATGCCTGTGGACGGACACAACTTCCCAAAAATCTGCTCTCCTGATGCGTTTGAGGCTTTTAATTGCCCACAACTACTGAAAGATCTCACCGAGGCTGGGTATAAGCGAAGACTGAAACTAAATGCTTTTCGGACAATTTTCCCACACAAGGAGCCTAAACACCATCAGGGAGAAAGTGAAATGAGCTGTTAAAAGCGCCAAATACAAGAGACGCTGGAAGCTCTCCGAGCAGACAACCCGTTCCTGCAGTTGCCGCTTCTGTCACATTAGACGAATCATCAGACACGCCACTCGTCACAGATGAAGCTGATAATTCACCTCTCCAGTCAGTACAGCAATCAGTAAGTGTAACAATACAGTGTTCTCCAGACGGCCCCTGGCTCCATATCTGATCAATCTCTCTGGGCTCCTTTGATCGGCTCCATCACCTAGTGGGGGTGGGGGGCACTTGGTTTTGTCTTTTGGGACACTGTTGCTTATCTGGGGGTTTTGGGGTTGGAGGTGTCTGGGGGAGACCCCGGGGGGTTGGATCACTGGGCGGATGGGGCGCTGGACGTCGTGGCCGGCCTGGGGTTGGGCTTTGAGTGGTGACTCCTGATGGCTGCATGCGGTGCCTTGGGGGGGTTGCACTGGCGGACATGGGTTACTGGCCTGGTGGCCGTGCTGCGCCTGGGTAGGGTCTGGGGTGGTCCTGGGGATCCGGGGCTCGGGGGCGCCGCGCCCCCTAGCTGTGGTCCTGGCTGGGGGTCGGCCGGCGTGGGGTCTCTGTTGGCTGTGGGGGTCGTGGCCGGCCGGTGGCCGGCATGTGCAGCCGCCTCTCTTTTTTTTCTCTGGGCCGATTGTCATCGCCAGTCCCTGTATGGCGTCTCGCCTTGTTTGCTGGTTGGGGTGCCTGGCTGCTGGTCGCGGCGGCTGGGTGGCGTTTCTGGGCCGGATCAGTCCTTTTTTGCACTGGACTTGGCTCCTGGGTCTTGGTCTTTGTGTGGGGCGCTGGGGTTGGGCATTTGGCCGGGATCGGTCGGACTTGCGGGTGGACTGGCCGGGTGGTGGGCGTGCAGGGCAGGTGGGTGGGGCGCTGGGTTTGGTCTCCTGCTGGGCCGTTGAGCAACAGTGGTCGCTCCACAAAGAATGAGGCTGGTGGATGCAAACTCAACCTGGGTGTCTAGTGTCTTTTGTGTTTTGAGAGTAGAGCGAATGTCAGGGTGGGTTTAGTTCCCCTTCTGGGATGGGGCTGGGGGGACTGCCTTGGGGTCCGTGGGGTTTTGTGGTGCTGTGGCCGTGGGCCCCGGGTCGGACGTGCCATGGCCTCCCTCCCCTGGTGGATCCCGGTGAACAGCGGTGCCTATTGGGGTCAGTGGGGGAGCTGGCTCCCTGGGAAGACATTTTGTCTCCCAGTCCTTCCCTCCCCATCCCTGGACACCTCTGTCCACCCGCTCCATCACTTTACCACTCATATAGGGTCTTGGGGCATGGGCACATCACTGGGGTGCAAGGAGGGGTTTCCCTCCTCGCTATCCCATGGCGTCCTTGGTCCCAATTTTAATATACAACTTAGACACTCCCACTTATAACATTTTCATGCAACACACATGTAGTGACTTTGGGGTGGGCACACTTTTCGGCATCCAGAGGGGGAGCGGTACAATCAGCTTCACCTCTGGTGCCGGTGCCCACTGTTAAACCACATATAGACACTGAGGGCTCGGGGTGGGGGTTGGGGGATGTGTGGCTGCCTCCCCCACATCCCACCCCTCTGTTTTAAATGCACATTATAACAACACGCATCAACACCATACTCGAGCAGGAGGATGGAGGCTAGGGGTCTTTTCCCACCCCTGTTCGCTACGGGCCATTAGGGATTGGGGTCCGGAGGAGGACAGGCGGTCTGGTCGGGGTCCTGGGCTGTCGGGCTGCTTTGCCACTGTGGGGCCCTTGGCGGTCTGCTTGTCTCCATCCTAGAAGGTAGGGGGTCCACCTCCCGGGTCCGGGGGGTGGTGGCTCTACTGGGGCATCAGTACCTGGACCTGGGAGCATAAAGTGTGCATGGGGTGTGTGAGTGAGGGTACAGCGTCATTTTTTTGAGTGTCTTGGTGAGTCAGTGAGAATGTATGTGTTTAAGAGGGAGGGAACGTATGACTGTGTCTGTATGTCTTTGTCTACCTGTCAGGTTGTATCTTGGTCTGCCCCCTCGCCTGGCGCACCTCAGGCCTTACACTTAATGGGGGGCCTATTTCCCCTCCGTCACTCCCTGCCGGTGACGGGGGCCCCTGCCTGCCGGTGCACCGGTGGTCAATCCGGTTCGGACCTGGTGCGTGCCTGGCCGGGCCTGGGGGGGCCGGTGTGTCGGTCGGCTGATGCGCTGGGCCGATATCTTCCTTTGGTTGGTTGGGGCACCTCTTTTAGATGTGCCAGGTTTGGGATTGTTGGGTGGTGCCTGCTCGGTGGCTCGGCGGGATGCGGATCCGGCGTCTCTGCTCGTTTGATCACCTGTTCTGTGCGCACCGTGCGTGGCCGGTTCATTGGCGGGTTGGACCGGCCCTGGCCCTCGTTTGAGGCCTGGTCTCGGCGCCCTGCGTTGCGCGGGATCAGGACCCGGGAGCTGGTACAACTTGGCGTCCAGATGCTGACTGAGCCCGGCCTGGGGATGCTGTCCGTCCCCTGCGGCTATTGGTGGGGCGCTGGGATGTTGGCGGTGGGGATTGGCCTAGGGCGGAGGCGTCACCTGGCGGCCGGCCGCGGCCCCTGCAGTGCCGGGGGCCCCTCGTCGGCCGGTCCCTTGTCGGGTCCCTGCTGGGGGGAGGGGTGCCCCTGGGCCCCGGCTCCCCCGGTCCGTTGACCGGCCTGCCCCGGCGCGGCCGGTTGCCGGCGGAGCCCGTGGGCTCGTCACTGCTGCCCCCCGGCCCCCTGCATAGTGGCCGCTGGATGTTCCCCTGGGGTTCTCCTTTTCTCCTCTCTTGGGGGATGCAGTCGGCCCCGCCCGGGTCCGCCTGGGGCTCTGGCGGTCCTTTGGACGTCTTTGCTCCGATCTGCTTCATGTCTGCATCGATTCCTGGGGGACGGATTGATGTCTTCTCACACCAACTATCGAACACTCTTATGGAGAAACCTTATATGCACCAGCATGCTAACACACACACATAGATGTGGGGTCTCTGGTGTTTAAGGATATATTCTTGGGCTGAGGTTATCATTACTAG
Organism: Valencia hispanica; assembly: GCA_963556495.2. NCBI lineage: Eukaryota > Metazoa > Chordata > Actinopteri > Cyprinodontiformes > Valenciidae > Valencia > Valencia hispanica. The sequence continues at coordinate 45,811,265 of OY747717.1, read as the reverse complement.
AGCTTGATTAATCAGTACCATGAGTTTTTCTGTGACATTGTTGTTGTATTTTTATATCTATTTTTGTGTGATGTGGTTGTGTAATTCTTAAGTTCAGAATGTTTGGTTGGTTTTGTCGATGTTCCTTTTTCGTGTTTGGTTTTTCCCCCTCTCTCTGCCGTCCTGTGGGTATGGAGGCAGACTTCAATGTTTTCCTGTGTTTTCTTTGTTCCCCTTCCTCTCTTGTATTTTCAACTCACCCTCTCTCATGACATTTTGTTTCCTACCTCTCTTCTTCATCATCCGTCTTTCTTCTCCTTAATTTTCCGTCTCCGTGTCCATAACATCAGGAAATAAAAACCCCAACAATTCATAATAAAGATTTTTCACACATAAATCAAGTGGAGTACTATAGCAAAAGCTGTACTGCTCCGCTTGTGAAAGTAAATCTGTTGGGCTTCTACTTGGTACTCAGACACCAATTCTGAGCTCCACACTGCCAAACAGGACACGTAAAAAAAAAAAAATCTCCAAAATGATTGATAATTGAATAAGTTTGATCACATGATAGCTTACCGTGAACTTCTGCTGACAAAAATGTGAGCTCTTGACATCAAACGCTCTCCCTCTTGGTTACAATTTAATTTAATTCAGCCTGATTTGCTTTTTTAGAAACTCCTGAAGAAACTGGTAGAGCCCTCAACAATCGCCTGGATCAATGACTAGCTGACCAACAGACCACAGTTTGTGAGACTGAAGAATTGCTTGTCAAACCAGGTGGTCAGCAGCACAGGAACACCACAGGGGACTGTACTCTCACTATTCCTTTTCACTCTGTACACCTCAGACTTCCAGTACAAATCAGAGACCTGTCATCTGCAGAAATACTCAGATGACTCTGCAATTGTTGGGTGTATCAGAGATGGATAAGAAGCTGAATACAGAGAGCTGGTGGACCGCTTTGTGACATGGTGTGGAAACTATCGTCTTACCTTGAATGTGAACAAAACAAAGGAGATGATTATAGATTGCAGAAGAAACGGGGATAAGTCAAACACTGTTTCCATCATGGGAGAAGAAGTGGAGGTGGTTGAGGAGTATAAATACCTCGGAGTTCACCTTGACAACAGACTGGACTGGAGACTGAACAGTGAAACCGTCTACGAGAAGGGACAGAGCAGACTGTACTTCTTGAGGAAGCTTAGGTCCTACAAGGTTTGCAACAAGTCTGTTGTTTAGAGTGTAATCTCTTCAGCCATCATCTGTTGGGGTAGCAGCAAGGGCCGCTGGCTGCTCTGCTTTTTGACTACGACACTGGGGGCCGCCATTTCTCCGCCATTGCTGTAGTACCGCCATATAGCCGCTAGTCCCCCATTGGAATACATTGCACTTTAGACACGTTAAAAACCACTTTAATGCCCGGTGCCTATTTTTTAAAAACTGTCTACAGCTACATATTCCTCCTGTGATTACACTGGGTTAAAAAAACCCAGAGGCATCAGGCTGGTTAATGTAGGATAGATTTTCTAAATCTTGCATAATTAATGAGGGACTTTGATTGACAGGTCGTTTACGTCGCTGCCTGGCCCATCGGCTAGGCTAATAGCTCGCTGCGCAGCCGCATGAAGCTAGCAGAGGCTATCTGGCTGTGGACCGGAGCTCAACCTAACGCATTCTGTCTGAGTCTTTTCAGTTTGATTTATTAGACTATTGAATAATGTGTGAGCCTAAGTAAAACATCTTTGTAATTATCTGTTTGACCACTATAACATTTTACTCCTGATATGCAGTGTATGATTTGTGAAAAAAGCAGAGGGGAGTATTTTTTTTTAAATTATTGTTGACATAAAAAATTAAGATAAGATCAAATATATTAAGATGATTAAAATTAAAGATAAGAATTCACTTGACTTATCCAGTCATAGCAGGTGAGATTATTATTTCCCCGTGGCAGCATCAGCACCTTGTCCGCCCTCTCAGACCCACAACTCTCTCTGCATATTTTTCTGTGGTGAAAAAAATCACCTCTGGAACCCAGCCGGGGTCAGGAGCAGAAATACTTTTCAGATGTAAGACTCCCTCTATACCCTCAGTTTATTAAACCGTGCGCACAGATTTGGGGTGCTGCATGAAAGTATAGATATTTGAGTCATTGTAGCCGGGACCATGTCCGCGGTAATATTGATCAATTACAGTTTTGTCCCCACCACTTAAAAACCTGATGTTCTTTTTGTTGTTTGTTTTTTAAACAGTGCATTCACCAGCGCAATTTTCATATATTCAGTATCATTTTTAATGCAAGGTGTTTTAATTATGCTGCGCTACCAGCTCCATGCTTCCTAGAGGAAAGACGGACATACACTGTGTGCTTTTAGGACCATTTCCACAAATTTTGCGATTGGTTTGTCTTCAAAGCCGTATAAAAACAAATATTGCATTTGTTGTGCATGGAGTTGAAACAAACCTGGTCACTAGTGAGATCTTAGTTGTATTATTTAAAAGTTAAAGGAATAATACCCTTTTTTCAGTTTAAAGCTCTAAAAAGGTCCAGCACGATGCCCAAATCAGCGCGCACATAAAACGTGCGTATGGATTTTATTAAACTGAGGGTACATATGAACCTCAACATATGAACCTCAACATTATTTCTGCACCTGACCCCTGCCGGGCTCCGTGCAGAGATAAAGGGAAGATTGTTGAGTGTTTTTATTATTCTTCCTCTAGTCTCTCAAACGGATTCTGCAGGATTCTGGGTTGATTGCCCAGAATCTCCTCTTGAACTCTGCTGTGGAGACGGAACGTGTAAACTGCAGCCATTATTTTATGAAGGTGTTCGCCGATGTTGTTTAATAGAAATTTTTAATTAACCTTACCTTAACCTATGATCAATTCAAAGATGCAAACTCTCTGAGGATCAGTATTATTTGTTCTGATAATGAAGCATATGTTTGCGGGAGAAACAGAAAGGCGTTCACAATCTTTAACAACTTTTATTTTCAAGAATAATAATAATAAAAAAATCATCAAAAAAGGTGAAAAACTGCTCCTGACTTGACTCCAAGCCTTCCGCCCTCAGCTGTATCAGGATATTGTCGACCGTGACTTATTAGTATTCCTTTCTGGAGAGTAGAATTTAAATCATTATTAAATTACAATTATTACCGTATTAATCCATTCATAGCAGCACACACAAGGCACTTTCATCCACACGGATTTAACACACATACAGTGCACGCACTTTTCATACAGGGAATTTAATACTTGATACATTATTATGTATATATACAGTCAATGTTACACACATGTAAACATATTGCAGATTAGACTAGGCTAATAAACATCCTCCACTGGACTTTACATACATTATGACAGCAATCTGTCTCGAGACTTTTTTTATCCAATTGTCTTCGATATCACGTTGTGATTATTCAGTTTAAATTGCTGTTTTTCGTTCGACTGTAATTATAGTAACACTACATTTAAATAATTATTTTAAGTTATGAGTTCTTACCTTATGAGATTGGAAAGAAAAGAGAGCCGTCGGAGGCGCGCAGATGGCTGCAGTAGAATGAAGCGGGAGCGCTATACCTACAGTCAATGAGTGGATTAGCCTTTAGCTTAGCTAGCCAGGTTTAGCATCAGAGCTAAAGGCGCGGGAGCAGAATGGGCGGGATTACGACAGAAATACATGCCCCACGAGGGCCAAGCAGGGCCGAGTCTACAGTGAAGATCCCACCCTTATGCCCTTTTTAAGAAAATGCTGCGTCAGAACCGGGGAGGAGGAGTCTGTAAATCCGCCATGATTTCCCCCATGAACGTGGTCATTTTGGTAAACGGGGAGGAGTGCGGAAACGCTGTCCATTATTTATACAGTAATGGGTAGCAGCATCAGAGCCAGGGACATAAAAAGGCTAAACAACCTGATAAAGAAGGCTAGTTCTGTTCTGGTTCTGTTCTTGGCACTACTGTGGAACCACTAGAGATGATGATGCAAAGAAGGATTCTTCATAAAATCAAAAAAATTATGGACAACCCTGAGCATCTTCTTCATGAGACTATCCTGCAACAACAGAGTGTCTTCAGTCGGAGGCTTCTTAAGTTTCGCTGCAACACAGACCGCTACAGGAAATCCTTCCTGCCCACAGCCATCATTATCTACAAAAACTCCTTAAAGAATTAATTATATGAGCTATACCAACACTTAATTTCCCTCTGGGATCAATAAAGTATGTTTGAACTGAAGTTGAATATTCAATACTATTTATTTTTTATTTATTTTAAATCATATTCAATCCAAACAATCTGAACAGAGAACTTAAAAATAAAAAAATAGAATTAATAGATTGCACTTAAAATGGAATAGTTCACCTGCTAAGGTCTGTCTCACAACTTCCTTCTGTACCAGATGGAACTGAAATGATCATCTGCGTGTGTGTAATACAATAGTGGGATTGCTGAAGAGGTAATTTTCACAAGGTTTAGGATTTTTGCCTCGAACAGATGACTTCTCATGGGGGTTTAGATTTTGTTCAACCCGCTGTCAGCTCCTGGATAGCGAGATGCATGGGTAAAGTTGAATATGTATATTTGCATATTTGCACCAAGTGGTCAGAGGTGTGAATACTAATCTTTCAAAATCACTGACAGCCTTCAGATTTTTCTGTCACTGTTTAAAAAAAAAAGGTCAAATATGGAAAGTATTCAGTTAACTTGACCCCTGCTAGGCACCTAAGCCCTATAGTCATGTTGCTCTGCTTGTGTTGGGAGATTTGCTCATGAAAACTGTCATAGAGAATCAGACCGCATTTATTATTCAGATAGTTTTGCAGTAGCTCCTGAACAAAAAAGTGAAGTCAGGATGGAGTACAATGCGAGGACTGGTAGGTGTAAAACAAATCATGAGTACATGAGCGATTATGAACTTTGCGATGCATGGCGATCTCTTCACCCCAATGACAAAAAATATACTTTCTTCTCAAATGTCCACCATTCGTATTCTCGACTGGATTATTTGTTAGTCAGCAGCTCACTGTTGACTGACATTTCAGACACTGAGATACACCCTATAGCTGTTAGCGATCATGCTCCTGTTTCTCTAACTTTAGTAAATAAAACGGAAACGCCTCAAAGCAAAAATTGGGGATAAATATATCATTACTTAAGGATAAAGAATTTATTAAATATTTTGAAAAAGAGTGGGCTTCTTATTTGGAATATAATGACCTACATGGTGCGTCACCATCCATTCTTTGGGAGGCAGGGTAAGCTGTGATTAGAGGTAAAATAATCTCATTCTCATAAAATAAAAAGAAAATAGAAAAAAAACGTATTCAATTCAATTCAATTCAATTGAGTTTATTTATATAGCGCCAATTCACAACAGATGTCATCTCAAGGCACTTAACAAGAAGTCATTTCAATACATTTATACAAACATTCCAATCAGTTAAAAAGTTTCCTATTTAAGGAATCCCAGCAGATTGCGTCAGTCATTGGCGTGAGGTTGGGCCCTGTTGATGCAGACTTTCCAACCACAGCAATCCTTCAGCAATCCCTCATTCTGAGCAAGCATGTAGCGACGGTGGAGAGGAAAAACTCTCCTTTAACAGGAAGAAACCTCAAACAGAACCAGGCTCAGTAGGAGCGGCTATCTGCCACGACCGTCTGGGGGTTTGAGAAGACAGAGCAGAAACACAGAAGGAACAGAAGATCTGATATAAGAGAACTTTCCATGTTACAGAAAGTAAAAAGTTGATAACAGGACAACTTCTAATTCAGGAATTAGAAGAAACTATTAATTCATTAGAAGCCTCTCTAGATGAGGAGAGACTAGGCAAAATCCGTAAAGCAAAGCTAGAATTAAATGAAATTATTAATAAACAGACCCAGTTCTTAATTCAAAGACTTAGGATAGAAAATGTTGAAAAGGTAATAAATCAGGTAGATTTTTTGGCTAACCAGCTTCAAATTAATAAATAAAAAAACAATTAAATCTGCTATTAAAGATCAGACCGGGAATACAGTATATGATCCCGGAAGAATAAACAACACCTTTAAAGAATTTTACAAGGCTTTATACTCACCAGAGATAAACCCATCAGATCATGAAATTGAATTTTTTTTTGATAACATAACACTACCTAAATTATCTGAAAGTCAATCGATGGCACAGGATTCACAACTAACAGCGGCTGAACTCCAGGTGGCCCTCCAAAGCATGCCCAATAAAAAGGCTCCAGGCCCAGATGGATTTCCAGCAGAGTTCTTTAAAGAATTCTGGAATTTTCTGGCACCAACATTCCACAGAATGCTGCAGGAAACCAAGGAAAATGGCCGACTTCCACCAAATATGAATTCTGCCTACATTAGTCTTCTACTAAAATCAGGTAAAGACCCTTTGTTTTCTACCACCTATCGTCCCATATCCCTCATTAATGTTGATCTTAAAATAATCTGCAAAGCCCTCGCAAAAAGGATAGAGAAAGTAACTCCTCTTATAATACATCCTGATCAAACTGGTTTTATTAAAGGGAGATATTCATCCACAAATTCACATAGATTAATAGATTTAATAGATTTTTCTTACTGTAAAAACATTAAAACTAATATATTATCTCTAGATGCAGAAAAAGCATTTGATAGAGTTAACTGGAAATTCTTATTTGCAACCTTACATAAATGTGGCTTTGGAAATTCTTTTATAAACTGGTTGAAAATATTATACAGTTCACCAACAGCATGTATCAGGACTAATAACCAAACATCATCTAGGTTTTATCTTCAGAGAGGTACCAGGCAGGGATGTCCTCTCTCTCCCTCCCTGTTTGCTAATTTTATTGAACCACTAGCTGCAGCAATCAGGCAAACTCACAATATTAAAGGCATAAAATGCAATAACATAGAACATAAAATCAGTCTTTATGCAGATGATGTATTACTTTTTCTCCAGCATTCACAAACCTCTTTCTCTCAGGTAATTGGGTTGATAAACTCTTACTCAAACGTTTCAGATTATTCTATAAATTGGTAAAAATCTACAGTTCTTTTAATCAATTGTTCTGTCCAGAATCCAACTAATACACAACTGCAGTCATGGAATATTACTTATTTAGGTATCAATGTCTCACCAAGACTGGCAGATTTAACAAAGCTAAACTACATCCCACTTTTTAAAAAAAGTGGAAGATGACCTTGTTAGATGGAAATCCCTACTCATATCAATTATGGGAATGGTTGCTTCAATAAAAATGAGGGTTTTGCCCAGAATCAACTACTTATTCTCAATGATCCCAAGTAAACCATCACTAGATTGGTTTAGATGTCTGGACTCCTCTGTCTCTAAATTTCTTTGGAAAGATAAACCCCCACGTATCAGCTTAAAAACACTGCAGAAGACCAAAGAAAAAGGAGGTCTATATCTACCAAACTTCTTAGCCAACAGGCTCCAATACATCTCAAGATGGTTAAAACATAGGTACCTAGATGAGTCCTGGATAGACGTAGAACAATAAAACTTTCAGACCTACCATTTATTATCTCAAATATAAAACGACATGAATGCTTTAAAAGCATAAATATCATCTCCTCTCTGACAGCATGGTGGGAGTTTCTAAAAATGACAGAGTCCACAATAATCCCATGCAGACGTACACCAATCTGGAATAACCCCGACCTTTTGCAAAAAAAAAATGTATGATAAGTTTTCCGGACTGGAGGTACAATGGAATTGAATACCTGGAACACGTATTTGAAGGAACAGACTTTATCCCAATTAATACACCTACTGGTGCGTCGGTGGTCAGTCCGGTTCGGACCTGCTTCGTGCCTGGCCGGGCCTGGGGGGGCCGGTATGGCGGTCGGGCCGATGCGCTGGGCCGATATCTTCCTTTGGTTGGTTGGGGCACCTCTTTTAGGGGTGCCAGGTTTGGGATTGTTGGGTGGTGCCTGCTCGGTGGCTCGGCTGGATATGGATCCAGCGGCTCTGCTCGTTCGATCACCTATTCTGTGCGCACCGTGCGTGGTCGGTTCATTGGCGGGTTGGACCGGCCCTGGCCTTTGTTGGATGCTTGGTCTCGGCGCTCTGCGTTCCGCGAGATCAGGACTCGGGAGCTGGTACAACTTGTTGTCCAGGTGCTGGCTTATCTTGTTCTGGGGATGCTGTCCATCCACTGTGGCCATCGGTGGGGCGCCCCGATGTTGGGCAGGGGTGGGGCGCTGGGATGTTGGCGGTGGGGATTGACCCAGGGCGGTGGTGGTGTGTGGCGGCCGGCGGCCGGCCGCAGCCCCTGTGGTGCCGGGGGCACCTCGTCGGCCGATCCCTTGTCGGGTCCCTGCTGGGGGGTGGGGTGCCCCTGGGCCCAGGGGCACCCCACCCAACCTGCCCTGGCGCGGCTGGTTGCCGGCGGGGCCTGTGGGCTCGTCACTGCTGCCCCCCGGCCCCCTGCATAGTAGCCGCTGGACGTTCCCCGGGGTTCTCCTTTGCTCCTCTCTTGGGGGATGCGGTCAGCCCCGCCTGGGGCTCTAGGGGTCCTTTGGACGTCTTGGCTCCGATCTCCTTCATGTCTGCATCGATTCCTGGGAGACGGATTGATGCCTGCTCACACCAGCTATCGAACACTCTTATGGAGAAACCTTATATGCACCAGCATGCTAACACACACACATAGATGTGGGGTCTCTGGTGTTTACAGATATATTCTTGGGCTGAGGTTATCATTACTAGAGCTTGATTAATCGATACCATGAGTTTTTCTGTGACATTGTTGTATTTTTATATCCATTTTTGTGTGATGTGGTTGTGTAGATCTTAGTTCACGATGTTAGGTTTGTTTTGTCGATGTTCCTTTTCCTTTTTTGTTTTTTTCCCCCTCTCTCTGCCGTCCTGTGGGTATGGAGACTTCAATGTTTTCCTGTGTTTTCTTTGTTCCCTTTCCTCTCTTGTTGTCATGTTTTGAGGTTAAGGAGGACCCAAATGCAGCGAAGTACAAAATAAGGAGGATTTAATGAAAACAAGGAACATGAACTTACAGAACTCAGGCAGGTATATAATGCAGCAAACGGGGAAACAGGAACCAGACGGGCAACAAGGATGGCAGGGACTAGGCGGGGAAGAAAGACGGCAGGGAAGGGAGGGACCAAACAGGAAAGGATGACGACCAACCAGCGAGTTGTGACTGAATGAGAACCGAATATATACTGAGGAGGAGAGTGAAGAGTGAACACGCAAGGAGCAGGAGACCAATTAGTAAAAGAGTCCAAAACAAAATAACAAAAAACACACCCAACCAGGGTGGGTTGAGGGGGGCCTCGGAAGGAGGGTAAGAGTCCAAAATAAACCAAAACAGTTGAAGGCAAAAGTCCTGAGGCATGGGACGAAGGAGCAGGAACCCAGGAGCCCGGCGACGAAGGAGCAGGAGACGAGGAGGTCGGCGACGAGGAACCAAGAGACGAGGAGGCCGGCGACGAGGAACCAGGAGACGAGGAGGCCGGCGACGAGGAACCAGGAGACGAGGGGGCCGGCGACGAGGAACCAGGAGACGAGGGGGCCGGCGACGAGGAACCAAGAGACGAGGAGGCCGGCGACGAGGAACCAAGAGACGAGGAGGCCGGCGACTAGGAACCAGGAGACGAGGAGGCCGGCGACGAGGAACCAAGAGACGAGGAGGCCGGCGACGAGAAACCAAAAGACGAGGAGGCCGGCGACGAGGAACCAAGAGACGAGGAGGCCGGCGACGAGGAACCAAGAGACGAGGGGGCCGGCGACGAGGAACCAAGAGACGAGGGGGCCGGCGACGAGGAACCAGGAGGCGTGGGGGCCGGCGACGAGGAACCAGGAGGCGTGGGGGCCGGCGACGAGGAACCAGGAGGCGTGGGGGCCGGCGACGAGGAACCAGGAGGCGTGGGGGCCGGCGACGAGGAACCAGGAGGCGTGGGGGCCGGCGACGAGGAACCAGGAGGCGTGGGGGACGGCGACGTGCTGACCCCGAGGCTGTGTCCCTCGGGAATCTCTCGGGGGAGTCAAGAACCCGAGGCGTGTCCCTCTGGACACCCTCGGCGGAGTCTGGAGCCCGAGACGTGTCTCCCTGGACACACCTTCGGCGGAGTCTGGAGCCCAAGGCGTGTCTCCCTGGACACCTCGGCGGAGTCTGGAGCCCGTGGCGTGTCCCTCTGGACACCCTCAGCGGAGTCTGGAGCCCAAGGCGTGTCTCCCTGGACACCCTCGGCGGAGTCTGGAGTCCGAGGCGTGTCCTTCTGGACACCCTCGGCGGAGTCTGGGGCCCAAGGCGTGTCCCTCTGGGCACCCTTGGCGGAGTCTGGAGCCCGAGGCGTGTCCCTCTGGACACCCTCGGTGGAGTCTGGAGCCCGAGACGTGTCTCCCTGGACACCCTCGGCGGAGTCTGGAGCCCGAGGTGTGTCCTTCTGGACACCCTCGGCGGAGTCTGGAGCCCGAGGTGTGTCCTTCAGGACACCCTCGGCGGAGTCTGGAGCCCGAGGTATGTCCTTCAGGACACCCTCGGCGGAGTCTGGAGCCCGAGGTGTGTCCTTTAGGACACCCTCGGCGGAGTCTGGAGCCCGAGGCGTGTCTCCCTGGACACCCTCGGCGGACTCTGGAGCCCGAGGCGTGTCCCTCTTGACACCCTCGGCGGAGTCTGGGGCCCGAGGCGTGTCCTTCAGGACACCCCCGGCGGAGTCTGGAGCCTGAGGTGTGTCCTTTAGGACACCCTCGGCGGAGTCTGGAGCCCGAGGCGTGTCTCCCTGGACACCCTTGGCGGACTCTGGAGCCCGAGGCGTGTCCCTCTGGACACCCTCGGCGGAGTCTGGAGCCCGAGGCGTGTCCTCCCGGACACCCCCGGCGGAATCAGGAGCCAGACGCGTGTTCTCCGGGACACCCCCTGCGGAGACAGGAGCCAGGGGCGAGTCCCTCGGGACACCCCCTGAGGAATCAGGAGTCAGCTGGAAGGTCGCCAAGGCCGGCTTCCGTTGCTTTTTTTGGCGTGACTTGGGGGGGGGGGGGGGCGGGCGGGGGGAAGCAGCTGGTTGGAGTTCCCCTTGGACTAGTCCTGAGCTGCCAAGTTGAGACTGGGGTCGAGGCGGGGGTGGTCTCCCCAACGTCTGGGCAAAAGCTGCTTGGTGGTTCCACTCCGCCTCGGCCCAGAACCCGGTCAGGCCCAGCTCCGGAAGCAACGGCTTCCAGGGGCGAAGCAAGTCCAAGACTGCCTCTGCAGCAGCAACCCGAGACCACGGGGGGCTGAGGCCAACCACAATGTCCAGGTTCTTCCTGATAGCCTGGTAGAGGGTAGGCAGACAGAGTGCTGCTGGGTCCAGTAACAGGCTGGTTCGTTCTGTCATGTTTTGAGGTTAAGGAGGACCCAAATGCAGCGAGGTACAAAATAAGGAGGATTTAATGAAAACAAGGAACATGAACTTACAGAACTCAGGCAGGTATATAATGCAGCAAACGGGGAAACAGGAACCGGATGGGCAACAAGGAAGGCAGGGACCAGGCGGGGAAGAAAGACGGCAGGGAAGCGAGGGACCAAACAGGAAAGGATGACGACGAACCAGCGAGTTGTGACTGAATGAGAACCGAATATATACTGAGGAGGAGGGTGAAGAGTGAACACGCAAGGAGCAGGAGACCAATTAGTAAAAGCAGTTGCAGCTGAGGGGAATTGAGCAGGTGGAACTGATTAGCAGCTGGGATGGAAGGTAGAATGGCTAGGAGACAGAAGACTCTAAAGAAACTAGAAAGGATTCTTAAGAAACTATCTAAGGGAAACGTAAGGACACACTGGAGAACAGAAGGAGGAATTAAATAAGAGATAAAGGAAACACAAATGGGAAGGTGGACATAGACAAAGGTGAAAAACCCCTACAGAACCCAGGAAGTGCCAGAATACAAAAATATAATTACACTGAATAAGGAAAACTACTAACTTAAGACACAAACAGGAGAAGCAACACAAGAGGGCACCTTGGGGTAAAAAGGGGAAGAAAACCAAGTGGAAGGAAAAACTCAAACTTGCCACACAAAAATCCAAAGACCATGACACTTGTATTTTCAACTCACCCTCTGTCATGACTTTTTGTTTCCTACCTCTCTTCTTCATCTTCTTTCTTTCTTCCCCTTAATTTTCCATCTCCGTGTCCATAACATCAGGAAATAAAACCCCCAGCAATTCATAATAAAGATTTTTCACACATATATCAAGTGGAGTACTATAGCAAAAGCTGTACTCCTCCGCTTGTGAAAGTAAATCTGTTGGGCTTCTACTTGGTACTCAGACACCAATTCTGAGCTCCACACTGCCAAACAGGACACGTTTAAAAAAACAAAAAACAAACAAACAACAACACAAATCATGATAACCACCAGCTGGACTGTCGACCTGTTCAGGGTCTACCCCGCCTCTCGCCCCATGACTGTTGGAGATAGGCACCAGCCCTCTGCAACCCTGCATAGGAATGACAGGTACAGAAAATGGATGGATGGATGGATAACTACCAGGATTTAACCAAAAATATAAATGTTATCATATCCTTAGTTATTGTCTACATTGTTGTGTAATATATTTAAAACCACTGGTGTTTTAATATAAAGTTTTAAGAGCTGTTGGTGGGTTCAGAGAGGTTCTCATAGGAACTTTAACAGATAACTCAATGAGAAGAGGCACATTGATAGGCTGGATTGTCCTTTGTGTCTGGAGCTTTTGTACATTTGACCTTGTTGTCTCTGCTGGATGCTTGCTCATGCTGATCCGACCTGCCCACTGTGTTGTTTGGTTTATTGACTGATGCTCCGCTGCATTGGCTTTGGCCTAAATAGGTTTTCATTTTTATTTGGCAGCTCGGTAATGATAGCTGTCCTGTTGAGGCTTTCTACACTATTACAACTCAAGGTATCAAAATATGTTGACTGGCTCTGGTGAAATCACTAAAAAGAGCCTTGTGCTCAGCCTAAACAAGTTGGGCATTAAAGAGAGCTCTGAAAACAACATATTTTTGGTGACATGATTTAGTGACTGATAGCATCAGTAAATACATAACTAGATGGAAGATTAGAATCCTGATTGTCCAGCTATATTTTGTGTGCTTTAATCTTTTCATCAATCTCTGACAACAGTCAATTAAGTAACCAATAATATTAAAATAGCAAGAAAACATAAAGAAAAAGATCTGATTAGCTGCAGCCTGTCTACAGAATTTTTAATGGTAAAGGTGTTCTCTTTTTCACCAGAAAACAGCCTGAATTTTATTTTCCTAAGGTGTTTTTTTTATTTCATTAAAGCTTCCTTGAATTGTTCCACAGAACAGTATTACAGTCTGTCTAGAATTGTATTTCATGTTGTATAATTAGTAAATGTACTGTATGCAATTAGTTTTTGAGATATTATTTATACTATTGATTTTGTGGCTCATTTATCGGAACAAAGTTAATAAAAATATTAGTACAAATAAATGACATCTGGAATGAAAAAATGTATAACATTACAAAATCGACATATGTCCACGTGCAATTTGTTAGAAATGAGGAATTTTATTTCCAAAACCTTGTAAAGCCCTCCAGCATACCAAAAATCTGATCCGGAGTTCTGCTAGAAGATTTAAATCTGTTGAGATGACTATAATCTTCATATTTGAAGGAGAACGCAGACCTCCGCCAAGGCAGCTCAGTTGTCATTCTTGCTGACTTGTGGGACGTGATCATCACAAATACACACAAAATGTTAGTCCACTTTGGAATATTCAGGTATATTCTGAGCGGGATTTTGAAAAAGATTTTTCTTTCTGTGAAACCCTCATTTGGAAAGTCATATTTCATGTGAATAATCACTAAAATCTGACAGATTAGCTTGTCAGTACATTTTAGAATGTTTTGCACAGGAGTGTCAAACAAATACAGCTCTCAGATGTTGCTGTGGTGTGAATGAAGTGACATCCATCAGTGGATTCTTATCTAAAGCAAGGTGATTGGCTGCTTTTAGCTGTGCAGTCTCCTGAGACTATTTAATACACATTTACAACTAAAATCAAAAACAGATTAAATAAATTTGGTTCAAAAATGTTCTTTTCTTGTGTCATGTGTCATTGTTCTCTGAAAATTGGTATTTACCTTTCAAGTTTCTGAGTCCACCATTCATCTGACAAAAGAGAAACTACTGATTCCTCCATCAGTACAATTAATAAGTGGGGCTGATTGGGGCTAAAACCCCCTGAACCTTTTTCTTGATAGATCCAGTACCCAGATGTATGCTAACAGCCACCCACAGGGTTGCACTGATACCTATGTAAGAATAACATCTTGTGTTCAAATTTGAGTACTGTAGTCCATGTAGAAAGACAAAAGAGCCCGCTCTCAGCCAATCCCCCTCTGCCCTTGGTGACTTTCATTCTGGGTTACCAGTTACAGATCAAGGCCAGAAGATTCAAGATGACGAGCAAAGACAAGTCAGACGCAGTAAGTTGATAAGTAGATAAATCCATTTCACTGTAGTATCGACCAATGGGTAATTGAAAATAGTAGCTTGAGATTTATTTTAGATCCCACAATTTTTTTCTAATTTACTGCTAGCGTTGTTAGCTCAAAGTTAGCCTCTAGACCAGTCGGTGTAGAATTACTAACAGCTGAGTAGACTTGGGAACCATGCGGGCTCACGTGTGATTGGCTCTGGAACCAGGAAGCATGGAGGCGGGACAGATTGTAAACAATGACTACTTCCCTCTGTGGCCTTTTTAAAACGATAAAAACTTGCAACCACCCAGCCGGAGGGGAAGGAAATCTGTTTCAGTGTAACCTTCCTTCCTACATGATTGAGACATTTGACTGTTGTGTGATTATTTCACTGTAAAAAATTCTGACATATTGCATCTTTAAAGGCAGGGTATACGATTTCATTTTAAAACACTTTGTTTAAAACTGCAAAAAACGCTCTTTATTTACCAGTGGCAACTTATAAGTTAGGAGTTCTTAAACTTGACAGAGTAATTTTTATTCTTTCTACAGCGAGAAACCCTAGGAAAACCTCATCCAGTCAACTTCCACGGTCCGTCTAAGATAACAGGCTTGTAAGCAACGCTTCCGTGTTCCAGCACCTCCCCCTCTGCACGTCCCCTTCGTGTGCACGCAACGCTCGTTCTAGCCTGTAAACAGGAAGTGAGCTCGCACTAAAATGAACCGAAAACGCAAAGCTGTTGTAGAAATGGCAACGAGAAAGATGAAAGCCGACAAAGAGTGTGCCTAAAGCCGAATCTGCATCGGAGCTGATGCATTTACACGGGGGCGTCAACTCAAGGAAGCTAAGGGCTTGCTAACGGATGCATTGGTTGCTGATTTTCTCCTGGACAGGTAAGATCACGTTATATTTTGTGACTTTGGTTGAAATGGTGGAGTGAAGTGTGAAGTGAAGTGGCGGAGACCCAACGAGACCATGCTGGCTGCGCGTGCCTGTGTTATTGAGGCGTGGCTTGGTGGGGGAGCATGAAGCAAGGGGTGGGACTTTTTATTTTTCAATAACGCCCTCTCAAGGAGCGCTCCCACAATCGTATGCTCTGCCTTTAAGGTGAAGAGATATATGAAGATCAGGGAAAGCAAGAGTTACAGTTACAAGGGGTTAAACCTTTCTATCTGGGGCCAGAATTTGACTGATGATGGCTGCTAGGGTGAGCAGATCCCCACCCACCAAATGTGGGACAAAGACCACATAAATGTTGGACAAGGACAATGTGAGATTCCAATGCATCAAGACAAAAGTGGAAAATAAGTTGAAAAACTCTTATTCTACATACATACATACATACATACATACATACATACATACATACATACATACATACATACATACATACATACATACATACATACATACATACATACATACATACATACATACATACATACATACATACATACATACATACATACATACATACATACATACATACAGAGGTGTATGATCCACTAATTATACCAAACAGGTGCTAATGATCATCAATGCCACATGTAGGTTGAAACACAGTCATTAACTGAAACAGAAACAGCTGTGTGTAGGAAGTTTAAAACTGGGTGAGGAACAGCCGAACTTTGCTACCAAGGTGATGTTGTGGAAGAAGGTTCATGTCATGGCAAGATTAAGCACAACAACAAGACACAAGGTAGTTATACTGCATCAGCAAGGTCTCTCCCAAACAAAGATTTCAAAGCAGACTGGGGTTTCAAGGTGTGCTGTTCAAGCTCTTTTGAAGAAGCACAAAGAAATGGGCAACGTTGAGGATTGTGGATGCAGTGGTCGGCCAAGGAAACAAGCAGGAAACAAGAAGTCCTGGAAGTGATGGTATGGGCCCCACAGAGCCCTGATCTCAACATCATCGAGTGTGTCTAGGGATTCCATGAAGAGACAGAAGGATGTGAGGAAGCCTACATCCATAGAAGATCTGTGGTTAGTTCTCAAAGATGTTTGGAACAACCTACCAGCCGAGTACCTTCAAAAACTGTGCAAATGTACCTAGAAGAATTGATGGTGTTTTGAAGGTAAAGGGGGGGGTCACACCAAATATTCATTTGATTAAGATTTCTGTTCATTAAAAAATGATTAACGCTTCCATTTTTGGAAGCATTCGTTGTTTACAGCATTTTTTCACACCTGCCTAAAGGCCGGTTTATATTTCTGCGTCGTGTCCCTCGCGTAGGGTACGCCGTAACTGCCGTAGCCTCTGCGTAGGTCCGCAGAGGCTTGACATGCACCTCCTTGGAACTGACGTGCAGCCCGGCGACGCGACGCAGAGATGCGGAAGTACTCCCTTGTGATTGGTCAGTGAGATTACGTACGCAGGTACCATCTTCTACGTCTCCGTCTTCTCATTTGCTTGCGTTGCAAAGTGTTCAAAAGAAGGATAATTTGTTCGTCTGCTTCCACAATCTCTTTGAGACACTGCACCAAGTCGGCCGCCATCGTTGTTCTAAAACAGGAAATACTTGCCGGAACTGAAGCAAACATAAGCAAACCATCAGAAAAACTCCACTCTGTGGAGTTTGCCGACCGATACCAGCCTACTGCCACCTGCAGGTCTGGAAATGAAACAGCAACATATATATATATATATATATATATATATATATATATATATATATATATATATATATATATATATATATATATATATATATATATGTATATGTATATGTATATATATATATATATATATATATATATATATATATATATATATATATATATATATGTGACAGGTTCGGGCAAAGATCTTCAGCTCTAATATATATATATATATTAGAGCTGAAGATCTTTGCCCGAACCTGTCGGGACCCAACGGGTTGGGCCAGATTTGGGCTTAATTTCCATCATTTTCCACGGGCTCGGGTTTTAGTGGTCAGCTGATCATCTCATTAGCGCGAACTTGGTGTTAATAAAATTCCCGAAAATGTCCAGGTTTTGCTAAGTTTTACAGACCAAGAATATTTATAATAAATCGCTGCACTGGGCCACTAATATTATTCCGATCTACTTCTCAAGATGTTGCATGCACACCGCATGCGTCATGATGTGAAAGACCCAGGCGTTAGGCCAATCCTTCTCTCAGATCAAAACAGAAAACATGCTCTGACTGCTGCACTGCGCTCTCAGACAGAATGTGCTGAAGTGTAAATGCTCTATTATCCCAAGTCTCAAGTTGCAGAAGTCTCCTGCATTTATATAGCAGCTCCCTGATGCCGACAAGTCAGATAAAATCTCCTGAAATCTAGAGCAAGCGGCCAAGAGCACACACATAAACGCACGCAGGCGAGACAAGACAGACTTTTACGCAACAGAAGCGGTTAAAGCTGATGATCTTACTATTTTCTCAGCGACTGCCAAGGTCCCCTTTTTGGGTTTTCAGACTATGGTCACCCTATAAAAAGTAAAATGTCCACTTAACTGAAAACCTACCGGTCCCGTTGTCCGGTTCCATTTTTTTCTAGCGGGAAATCCTGATGTGTGACTTTTGAATAATGTCGGGCTGTTATCGGGTTCGGGCTTTAATAAGCTGTCAATCAAAATATACTCTTCGGGCTCGGGCTGAATTCTCTCGGGCCCAGGCTGGGTCGGGCCCAAGTTTTAAGGCCCGATTACAGCTTTTAATATAAATAAATATATATATATATCAGCTGGAAAAGGGTAGACTGCTTTCTCCCCAGGGCAGCTATGGCGACAATGTAACTTGCCACCATCACCATGGGAATGTGTGCGTGATTGACTGAATGTGGTTTATAGCACTTTGTGGTCTTCTGACTGAAAAAGCACTGTACAAAGGCAGGCCATTTACCATTTACTAGGCCAAAGCTCTATCTGCATAGAGGAACAACTGGGGCCACGCACATAATATAATAAAGAAAGAGTATGTTTCAGAGCTTTGTGCAGAAATTTCTGGTGCTGCTAAGAGGAAAAGCAAACCGACAGTTATGGGCTAGGAGTGAGTTTGCAATGAGGGGCCTACTGTAAGTCCCCTCTCCTTCCGGTCGGCCCATGGATCAAAAGTTTTTAAAATAAAAGTCAATGGATCGCTAAAAGTTATTTTCTGGTCTGCCTTGCCTTACACCCTGAACAACACATATGCTGAACCTCCACAGTGCTGTTTACATATTATAGTCATTTAGTGCATCTTATTTAAAATATAAAGTGTCTGACAAAAACTGTGTGTGGCGCCCTCCTCAGGTTAAAAGTCAGCACTACATTTGAATTTGAATCGGTAATGATGTCAGCTGCACTGCCGCTGTGGGAAATAAAAAAAGCCGAGTCTTGGCCATGCCTCCATAGCGAGTTGGAGTTGGAATAGCAAGTGTTTACAATCAGCCCTCTTCCCTGGCTCGTCCCTCGGCCGCCAACATTTTTCAAACAGGACATGTGGGTGGAGAAAGACTCTGGTAGGGTGGTGACTTTCTCTTTAAAGTGCCCCTGGCATGAAATTCCCCGCGACGTTTGGGCCCTTTTTAGTCACTCTAAGTACCTTAATACTGTATCAAAGGATCGTTAGCCGTAGCTAAGCCTTGTTGTAGAACTGCAGCCCCTACTAGGAGGCCCTTCTGTTAGCATTAGCACAGAACGACCGAGTTTTGGTGGGCGGGGCCCATGCCATGTGCCTCTATTGTCAATTGAGTCTCTAAGGTCCGCATCTGATGAAATATTGATAGACATGCATTTGCGCACCACAAATTGCCCAAATTCCAATATTATGTATGAAATGTAATTAGGTTTAGGCCTAATTATATTGTGTGTTGAACAATAATCTGTTTACAAATCACAGGCCTGATAAAATATTTGATCATCCATCCACACATCCATCCCTCCTCATTACGTCTCTAGCTTCACCACGACAATAATGGCTCAGTTATCGGCTACTCAATGCCGTTTCAATTTGATCCGGAATCTGATCCGGACGGCGAGGCACCTGAGGAGGAACCAGATAGGTAGAGGACGTCTTCCACAGGTGATCCAGACAGATATGCTGTGCACGGAGGGAAGGGCTGTGTGTGTGTGTGTGTGTGTGTGTGTGTGTGTGTGTGTGTGTGTGTGTGTGTGTGGGTGTGTGTGTGTGTGTGTGTGTGTGTGTGTGTGTGTGCGAGACGAAGAGAGAGCAGGGAAAAAAACGCTGCATGTTTTAAATAGCGTAAAAAAGAAAAAACAAAACGCAATATGTGACGGTCGGCGTTGATTTTTTTATTTTTGGGGGATCGGTGTTGAATCTGTGGCGGTCGGAGTTGAATCTGTGGCGCACCGCCACATATTCGTCTATATGTGCGGGAAACACTGGTATATAACAGCTGAAGGACATTATTGCGGAAATATACTTGCTGGTTCATGGAGGGTTGGTATTGATCCTGGTAAAAGCTAAAGACGATCTGCGAATCCACTGCTGTATTGTCCCAAGTTAATAAAACATTCGTCAGAGAAATGTTTTCCACAAACGACCACACGGTTCGGGAGTCGGTCGGGTACATTCCCAGCATAAATAAAGTCCATCCACAAGCTTTTCAGTGCCTCGGAAGTGGGGAGGACAGTGTTGATGCGGTCTGGACTCCATGCTGTCGGTTTTTTGTTTGCCTTTTACCGTAGCTCTAGTTGTTTAGGTTGTTATACGCGTCGTGGGGGGAGGGACTTGGAGAGTGTAGTTCAGACAAGAGGGTAATTGGCTGGAACTCAGTGACGACATATGCCGAAATGTGAGGTCATATGCTGAACTGCAAAACAGCCCGTTTCTGAGTGCTAATTTCACTATGTAGGCAGACACACCCGGGGACAAAGGAAACACTAATCAGTCATTTTAACCCCTTAGGGGACATAGGCAGGCTGGGGAAACTAAAAAATATGACCAAAAAACTAAAAAAATGCAAATTTCATGCCAGGGGCACTTTAATAGTGCCACATTTGGAAGATAACTAAATTTGTGGGTTGAGCAGCAGAGTTGTATATGCTCATAAAATACATGATAGGTCTTTTCTGCCAGTGGGAAAAAATTCAACCCATCACAAATTTCCTTTCTTCCAGTTTTATTGTATTTGACAGAAATATCTGGCTAGTAGTTTTAACTTGTTTTTTCTAAACGAGGTAATTGGCTGATGTGTCGTGCTATGGTGCAAACAACTTATTCTTTTCAAGATAAAACAATCATGTGTTCGGCGCAGAAATGCCTACTGTTAGGCTATTTTGAATCCTGCTTACTGTATGTTTAAAGGTCTCAATCACTCGTTTTTTCAATAAATCTGATGGCGCTCTAAGTATGAATAAATGCCCTGAGTCTTTTTCTGTGGAAAAAATGCTGTGATGCTCCTGTTTCAGGAGGTTAAAGTTTGTCAAAGGAGAGGGTGTGGGGATTACATCGGCTTCATCGGAATGTGTCATTTGACCTGCGGCTGCATGTATTGGACACTCAGGTGAGGAGAGGGGCAGAGCTGTCCACTGACCACTACCTGGCGGTGAGTCGGCTCTGATGGTGGGGGAGGATGCCGGACAGACCTGGCAGGCCCAAACTCATTGTGAGGGTCTGCTGGGTACGTCTGGCAGAGTTTCTTGTCAGAAGGAGTTTCAACTCTCACCTCCGGCAGAACTTCTAACACGTCCTGGGGGAAGCGGGGGACAATGAGTCCCCCGTTTCCCCCAGGGGAAAACGCGAGGGTTAACGAAGCTCTGCAATGTTGCTTGGACATCGGCAGTTCCCTTGGATTGGCAGACCAGGGTGGTGGTACCCCAATTTAGAAAAAGGAAACGGAATGTGTTCTAAGTACAGGGGGATCATACTTCTGAGCCTCTCTTGTAAGGTCCATTCAGGAGAGGAGGGTCGTATTCAGGAGGAACAATGCCGTTTTCATCCTGGCCGTGGAACACTGCACCAGCTCTACACCCTCAGCTGGGTGCTGGAGGGTGCGTGGGAGTTCGCCCAACCAGTCTACATGTGTTTTGTGGACTTGGAAAAGGCTTTTGACCGTGTCCCTCGGGGAGCCCTGTGGGGGGTGCTCCGGTAGTATGGGGTATCAGGCCCCTTGATAGGGGCTGTTAGGTCTCTGTACGACCGGTCAGAGCGTGGTTCACATTGCCGGCAATAAGTCGGGCTTGTTTCCAGTGAGAGTTGGACTCCGCCAAGGTTGCCCTTTGTCACCTATTCAGTTCTCACCTTTTATGGACAGGATTTCTAGGCACAGGCAAGGTGATGAGGGAATCCGTTTCGGTGGCCTCAGAATTGGATTTCTGCTTTTTGCAAATGATGTGGTCCTGTTGGCTTCATCAGAACGTAATCTACAGCTTTTGCTGGAGCGGTTCGCACCCGGGTGTGAATGGCTGGGATGAGAATCAGCACCACCAAATCCGAGACCATGGTCTTGAAAAAGGGTAGAGTGCTTTCTACGGGTCGGGGTTGGCGTCCTTCCCCAAGTGGAGGAGTTTAAGTATCTGGGGGTCTTGTTCACAAATGAGGCAAAAATGGAGTGGAAAATTGATAGACGGATTGGTAAGACGCCTGCATTGATGCAGGCGCTGTACTGGTCTGTCGCGGTGAAGAAAGAGCTGAGCTGAAAGGCGAGGCTTGCAATTTACCAGTCGATCTACGTTCCTACCCTCATCTATGGTCACAAACCCTGGGTAGTGCCCGAAAGAACAAGATCATGGATACAAGCGGCTGAAATAAGTTTCCTCCGCAGGGTGTCTGGGCTCCACCTTAGAGATAGGAGGAGAAGCTCGGCCATCCGGGAGGGGCTCAGTGTAGAAACGCTGCTTCACCACATTGAGAGGAATCAGTTGAGGTAGCCCGGGCAACTGGTCAGGATGCCTCCTGGACAACTCCTTGGTGAGGTGTTCCAGGCACGTCCCACCAGGAGCAGGTCAAGGGGAAGACCCAGGAAATGTTGGAGGGACTATGTTTCTCTGCTGACCTGGGAACGCCTCGGGATTCGTCCCAAGGAGCTGGCCCAAATGGCAGGGGAGAGGGGAGTCTGGGTCTATCTGCTTAAGCTGCTGCCCCTGCGACCCAACCCAGGATAAGCGGAAGAAGATAGATGGATGGATATGTAACCGTCTCACGTCTGATTGGCTAACAGCAATTTGACTGTTAGGACAAATAGCAAAATTAGCGTTCTACTTTGCTGGTGGTGCTCCAAAGACAAATTCCAACAGTTTCTTCCTTAGCTCTTCTTTCTTGGGCAAAAATTGCAATGCTGATGTGGTATCTCCACAAATAACACCAGCCCGACCGTGCTTCGCCAGGTTGTGGAGTTGTTAATAGTTAGCTTCTACTAGCAGAGACAAACAATGGTCTCTCCTGGCTGGAAAGCATTCCTGTCCCAAATCAAGGTGGGTGGGGCCATGAATACTAATTTTCTCTGTGAATCAGAATAGACTGGCTTTTTCTGACTCACTCGTTTTTCCCATTAATTTCCTTTCTGCGGCCCATTTTGGCTAAGTGTCACATGTGGTCCAGATGGTTTAGTGTTCTGTAGTTGTGTATCCGGTTTTGTATTGTGTTTTAGTTTCCTGTTTTATTTTGTATATTAAATTCCTGTATTGTTTCATTCAGCTTCACTTCTTGAGATACCCTCCTAATCAGTCTTTGCCGCACCCTAATGTCATCCACCTGTGTCTCATTGTCTTCCCTTGTTTGTTAGACCCTTTATACCTCACCTTGTGCAGCTTCTCTTTGCCAGTTCTTCTTCGTCCCTTGTGTCAAGCATTCCAGCCCTTATTCAAACTTTGTTCTCTAGTGAATCTTTGACCCTGCTTGTATTTTGGACTTGATTCAGCCTCCGACTTGGAAACCTCAGCTTTGATTGGATTTTTGTGAACCGACCTTGGACCCTAATAAAGGATTGCCAATTTAATACCAATGTGTTGAGTCCTGCATTTGAGTCCTCTACACCTGTGGAGGAGTTGGAGAAAATGTTAATGTGCAGCATACATGTGCAACTCAGAGAGACCAATCGTATTTCAAAAAGAACAAGTATCACACAGTTTCTCACTGAACAAGACCTTTAACAAATCTTGTCATATAAACTAGCTTCAAAAAGTTAAAAAGAAAAGAAAAACCATTATATAAGAGGAGAATCCAAAAAGATATTTATAGTGAGACCCAGCATAAAGTGGAACACTAGAAGATGTGTAATCAGTTTGATTCATGTTTGTTTTATCAGCTCTCTGTTGGTCTAATTAAAAGAGTTCCATCATAAATAAAACTTAAACCATACAAATCATTTAATTCACATGGACTGAGCTCTATTCAAACAGAAGATATCCTGGAAACAGAAGCTGTTAGTTCAGTTCTCTGTAGTAACATGTGGAAGATTTATAGTTCTGTGACAGGACCACAATCCTCAGCTGGAGCATCTCTTCTGTCAGTTTTCAAGGTCTAAATATAATCTTGATGTAAATGTGGGTGGTGTTTTAGCCCTGTGATAAGGCCAGTGAAAGGACTTTCTGTGTGGGTCGGGTCATGGCAGAACTATTGTCCACAGCGCAGTGATCAGACGGTGACCTTAGCAGAAAAACGCTGCTGCCGTCCCTCCTGAACTGCACTATTTCCCCTTCTGACAGACACCCTGACAATAAATAACTCTATGAAAAATGAGGAAGGAGAGAGAGCACAGTAACCTGCTGAACTTGAAAACCTCTTCCCATTGATTATGGAAATCTCTCTGGCGCTGACCTGGGCTATTATGAGTCTTAAGCATTGATTAAATGTGCACAGGAAAATACTTTGGCAGTTAAATCAACTGCTCATTTATTTAGCTTCCCTTTACAGCCGTTCAAAACCTGCTGCAGTTTAAAAGGATTACATTTTTGTGTAGAAAGATGTGTTGCCTGAAAATAGAATTAAATCATGTGCAATGTTAATGCTGAGTGACCCTGGGTGGGAAGATGACCCCTGACCTCTGACCCAGCAGAGCGTCTGGTCATAAGAAAAGTAAGAGTGAGGCACAGACCCCCACACACTTAAGCCCCTCTTTTCCCTCTGATTTGGCTCAGATGCATCAAATCATCCATCGCTTGGATCAATAGCCTCTCTGAGGCTGACTTCATAAGTAGGTCATAATAAGCACTGTGTATATTAGGGCTGGATGAAATGAGTCTGATTGGAATTCACGTTTCATTCTCTGCCTTAAAGAGCAACTCTGCAACAAAACCAAGCCCACGGGTTATGTGGACACTTCATCAATACAACCAGATATTGATAACTTTTTCTGAACCTGTGATGTTAATAGTATAGCTGCTCTTCCACAGATCTCCAGCAGCTCCTTTTAATAGCTGTAAGTGATTAGTTCACCCCCTCCTGCAGTGATAAATGTGACACATAACAAATCACAAGTTGTCGTGCAATTTCAACCTTTGTCCTCCTCACAGGATCCCAAAGTGATCAAGAAGGAGGGCTCTGAAAGCAAGTACTTCCTGCTGATATTTTAGAAACAAATTAAAGCAGAAAATATCCACAATAGCTGTTCACTACCTGGTCTGGGCCAGGTAGTGAACAGCCACACGACTTGTATTACAGTACTTCAAAAGGATACAGATATATTAAATAGATTGCATTTGCCAAATTATACTTTTTTACGTGGTTTCTGTTTGTTTTTATTGAAAAATATCCCCCCTATATTATTGATTATTATAACAAGGCTTCTGTCATCTCATTATCTGGGAACTCCTGACATGGTAATTGACAGGGTAGCTGAGAAGAGTGAGAAGTTGAAAAAGCTGCTTTCGTTGAATGATGAGGTGAAATAAAAAGATGAAAACACTTATTATAATTTATCAGATAAGATAATTGCTGTTTAAGTTGATGCACAGAAAATGCTTCTATTTGAATGATTTAGAATTAGTGCATCTTAATAGGTCTTAATGCATAAGACACTAGGTTGAATACATTTAATAATGAGGTAGGTTTATTGTTAAACTAGCAGCTGTTGTCTTCCTGTCCTAACTTCTCACTGTCTTTTATAGGATGCTGTCACTCATTTTTGGAAGCCTGACATGGTTTTGTCGTGGTAACCTTAGTATAGAATACATGATTAAACTTTGTTTATGGATTGAAGATACCAGTACTGCTATCATCTGAGCAAGTCCATCAAGTATTATTTTTTCTCTCTCTGCATCCCTTCAATTTTTAAAGGTCACCATGTTTGAAGAAGTATTCGTTGTTGCTGTTATTTACCATTTATTGATGTGGTGAGTATACAGTCTGTAAAAATATCATTCAATCACAATCTATCATTTAACATTTTTTTAGATTCATCTGATCTCTGTTCCTCTTTCATATGTCTCAGGATCCTATTATACTCCATTCATTGTTTGTTCAGATGGTTCTGTATAAAGTATATGACTGTATAAAGTGTATGACCCTACTATTTTCCCACATTTTTCTAGGTATCAGATCATATAAGCTTTCTTATCTTTTCTTACTCTGTCCCCTTTCACTTTTTAAAGGTTGGCATTTTTGAGGAAATATTCTGAGCTGTTGTGCTATTTATTTATGTGGTGAATAAATGAAAAATATCTCTAAATTCACTTATTCCTCCGTGTCCTAAGTTTTATTTAACTGCATCAAGCAACTTTTTGCTTTTCCCTAAGTAAGTAGCTTACTGTATGCAACATTGTCTTTCCATCAACAGCCGGTGGGCCGGTCTCGGCTCAAAATAGTGGGGCTGAACACAATGCCTTGTGTATTTTTTTATTTTGAAAGGTGCTTTGCAAATAAAATTTAACTTTTTTTTATCTACAATGTGGTCCTGTAACATTTTGTGATGTTGGTTTTGCTGGGCGCAATCTTTTGCCCAGTAGGTCATAATGGGTTTTTCTCTGGTTTGAAAGGGACCTTATGCAAGTAATGTTTGTAGCATATGTTATCAGCTTTTTAAAGTAAGATTTAAAACAATTTGATGTGGAAAATGTATTTTATAAGCTTTAAATTTGATTTTAAGTTTGCTTTTAATTACACATAAAAACAAATCTAAAGGGAAACTCTGTTTTACAAAGTTGTTCCCACGACAAAAATATTCATTTAAAATGGGTTCCTAAATCATTTCATGCCAGATGTTTCCGCTGCAAAGGCTTCCCCTATTTTTATGAAAAGGACCGAAAGGTTTTATTGAGAGATTCCTATAAATGTTTGTCACAGTCAGTGCTGCTTAGCTGATTCTCAGCAGTTGTGTTCTGGACATCAAGATATGGTGAAATTTGATCCGATTTGCAAGATTAGAAGCAAACCACAGTATTTTCCCATGAACCAAACTGACAGATTAAATAATTTTAAAGCTTCAAAAAACAGCTATAATTATCATAACTCACGCCTCAGTCTCTGCTTCATATCTGCTGGATCTTTCCCTGTAATCAATTACACCAGCAGATATGCTTCCTTAGACTATCAAGACATTGACAACAGAGCTAGTGTCAACGCTATTTTGCTGCCTGTAGTGAGGTGCAGGAAAGACATGACCCTGCCGCTCTGATTTATAAGGCCCTTTGATGGAGCTGATCCTGCCTGGGAAAGTTAGCATACATGAGAGAAAGTTGTCAGCTCTATGTAGACAGAGGCAGAGAAGGACTGCTCCACACAAGGCACAGATTGTACATGTTCTACTCATTCAATTCACTACAGGACTATAATGCTGTTTTCCCATGCTCACCACGGTCCAATGTTTGTTTAGTGAAGTCATAAGTAGGTGTTAATGCCTCTTTAGTTATGTCACCCTGAGCTGCAGAGGAGGCACCTCCATCTTCTGACCCATAAGTGGAAAGGTCCTATTAACCCCATCACCTCCACCTGATGAGAAAAAACTCAAACTTAAACCAATAATGAAGAATTCAAATGAAAATTAATTCCACCAGAAGTGGCTTTTCTAGCTGTATTAGTTGGCAAAATCCCAGTGTGATGCTCTAATAGGGACCACAACTTACTTTTGAGTCAGTAAGAGCTCTACAAACACAAATACTGTCCTTAGTAGACCAGTTAAATTAAGGAGAGCAATTGTACAGCTAAAAAGCATGCAATAATTTGCTTCAGTTTATTTATAAAATGTCTATTCGCAACAGACGTCATCTTAAGGCACTTTACAAAATAACACCCCACCACTTCATCATATTTTTTAATTTACTGAAATGTAGTAATGCTTTCACAGGATGGGCAGGGACTGTTAGTAAAAGTAACAAATCCAACTGTACTGTTAGTTTGTCAGGTTTGCAAGGCAAGGCAATTTTATTTGTATAGCACACTTTCAACAACAGGGTAATTCCAGGTGCTTTACATTATTTTATGATTTAAAAACTAAAACAAAACAAACAAACATGGAATATAACTGTCAGGGAGATGTGGTGTGGAGCAAAGACCCAAACGCAGACGGTGAGAAAGGTGCAGGATATTTATTAGAGGTGCTGGTTGAGGAGGAGGTGAGGATGACGATGGTAGCGGCAGGAACGGAGAGGCAGGAAGGGACACCGCAGGACAAGACACCATGGAGACAAAGACAACACAATGATTCAACCATGAGTGAAGGGAAGTGAGGGGTTTTAAAAGGCAGGAGGTGAGTAGAATCAGGTGTGAATGATTGGAGAGACACCGGTTGAGGACAATTATTAGGAGAGGGAGTTTAGGGCAGCATGACAGGACTCCCCCCCTTTAAAGGTGGATTCCAGATGCCGTGGAGAAAAAAAAAAAAAAGGAAGCACCCTTGCAAGGGGGGGGGGAGGGGACCCACGGAAGGAGTGCCCGAGTCTCTTTTGGTACGCCCCTGGAAGTCTGGCGGACGGCTAGGTGGGCGGCCCCTGAGGACCTGGAGGTCTGACGGACTCCCCGGTGGGCGTCCCCTGACAGGACGGCGTTCGGGTGGACGGTGTCTTCCTGACTGGCTCTCTGGCCGGAGTGGTCTGGCTTACTGGCTCTCTGGCAGGAGTGGACTGGCTGACTGGCTCTCTGGCAGGAGTGGACTGGCTGACTGGCTCTCTGGCAGTAGTGTACTGGCTGACTGGCTCTCTGGCAGGAGTGGACTGGCTGACTGGCTCTCTCTGGCAGGAGTGGACTGGCTGACTGGCTCTTAGGGAAGAGCGGACTTGCTGACTGGCTCTCTGGCAGCAGCGGACTGGCTGACTGGAAGAGACTGACTTTGGGGCTGAGCAGGCTGACGCTGACTACCGGGCCGAGCAGGCTGACGCTGAAGCCAGCGGACAGGCCAGAGCTGGAGCCGGCGGTGAGACAGGGGAAGCTGGTCTCGACGAGCTGACAAGAACCGAGGGACTGGGCGGAACCGGTGCGCAGATCGCTGCAGGGAGGACAGGGGACAAGCAAACAGCTCGCACTTCCTCCCCGGAAGTGACCCTACCTCGATTGCGTCGCTGCTTGCGAGGAGGGGTGGGAGTGCTGCATTGATCAGCTGAGGATCGCTCTCAGCCGCAGCGCCCATGCTGGCAGTCCATGAAGGAGCGCCGCTCTGCTCCCCGCCCCTGGAAATTCCGGCTCGGCGGGAGCGGCGCCTGCGGCCAAATGGTGGAGGCAGAGAGGGTGGACCGATGATATCGTCCCTCACTTCCTGGCGAACCCTCTCCCTCTCCAGCGCGGCGAGATCCCGGGCGGAAAAGACATTCCGGAAATGAGGGAGCACCCCGAGAATCTCCCCAGCTCCGGAGACACGCAGAGGAGGGTGAAGAGAGGCCGCAATCTTGGCCAGGTTTGCCCAGACATCCTGGCAAAGGGCGGCGATCTCCTGGGCGAGTGCTGGGTCCATTTTTATGGCCGGATCATTCTGTCTGGGAGATGTGGTGTGGAGCAAGGACCCAAACGCAGACACCGAGAAAGGTGCAGGATATTTATTGGAGGTGCTGGTTGAGGAGGAGGTAAGGATGACGATGGTGGCAGCGGGAACGGAGAGGCAGGACGGGATACTGCAGGACAACACACCATGGAGACAAAGACAATACAATGATCCGGCCCTGAGTGAAGGGAAGTGACGGGTTTTAAAGGCAGGAGGTGAGTAGGATCAGGTGTGAGTGATTGGAGAGACACAGGTGAGGACGATTATTAGGAGAGGGAGATTGGGGCAGCATGACAATAGCATTGGAAACTCAAAGTAAAAGTAGCAAATTAGCATGAAACACACATTACACATGATGCACAATAACACATGATACACAATAAAGCAAGAGAGCATGAGGACATTTCATACATATGACAGTAATCATTTACTCGAAGGCAATTTTAAACAGATGGGTTTTTAGTCTTGATTTAAAGCAGTTCAGAGTTTCAGGAGCTCTGCACTCATCAGAAAGTCTGTTCCAGATAAGGGGAGCGAAGAAACTGAAAGCTGCTTCTCCATACTTATTTCTGAGTCTAGGGATGTTTAGTAGGCTAGAGTTGGAGGACCTGAGTGGTCTTGGTGGTTGGTACGGGGACAACAGGTCTTCAACATATTTTGGTGCTAAGCCATGTAATGATTTATAAACTAGTAGGGTTATTTTGAAGTCTACTCTCTGAGCTACAGGGAGCCCGTGTAAGGACTTTAGAACTGAGGTGATGTGCTCTAGTTTCATGGTTCTAGTGAGGAACACGAGCAGGAGCGTTCTGGATCAGCTGCAGCTGCCTGATTGACTTTTTAGGCAGACCCGTGAAGACGCTGTTGCAGTAATCAATCTGACTAAAAATAAACGCATGGATGAGTTTTTCCAGATCCTGTTGCAACATCAGTCCTTTAATCCTAGAAATGTTTTTCAGGTGATAGAAGGCTGATCTTGTTATTGCCTTTATGTGACCCTGGAGGTTCAGGTCTGGGTCCAAAACTTCACCTAGGTTTCGTGCCTGATCAGTAGTTCCTAGCTGTATTAATTGAAGCTGTGTGCTGACTGTTGATCGTTCATCTTTGGGTCCAAAAATAATTACTTCAGTTACTTCAGTTTCATTACGATCTCACCTGGTGAGATCTCCAGAACTACCTTGTTGTTGAAAGTGTGCTATACAAATAAAATTGCCTGGCCTTGCCTTGCAAAAACAAAATAACAATTTCACCACATAGTTACCTAAGGTATTTAAGAATTTTAGTCCTACTTGCATTACCTACAACAACACGTAATTTCCCTCTGGGATCAATAAAGTATTTTAAATCGAATTAGACAACTTCTTCAGACCCTGCTTTTCCAGAATCTAATTGATGTTACACTCTTTGCAGCCACCTTAGAAGTTCAATTAACTAATACCTCCTGCTTTTTGTTAGAAAAAAGAATGTTTTACTCAGGACACAGTAGTTTATTTAGCTAATTAATATCTTTGCTGCTTTTATTTGCTCATCTGTTTCTTACAGTTTATTCTCTTTTAACTCCTTGAAAAAAAATAATATATTTTTTGTAAATGCACAATTTTAAAACTTGTACAACTGTAAAACATCTCTATTTTCCAATTTATCTAACTCAGTTGCACATTCAGATTTGAGTATGCGACTCCACCTTTTTACCTGTACCTGATACTCTTGCTTAAGAAAGAAACTTTTCTTCATTGCAGTTTCTGTGTAGGACTTGAGTTATACTTTATACTTCACCGGAGTTATTATCTATTTGCCAACTTTTTACCTCTACTCAGTACTTTAGACTTTATATTTTAAAATTAGCCTCGTTACTTCTGTCTCATTTAGTCTTTTATTAAAATAGTAGGGAACACACAAAAACCCCATTAAAAATTAAAGAATGCTACAACTGGAAAGAATTTACTGCGGTTTGATAGTAGGTCTAACATTTATTATTCTGACACGCTGTTTTTTATGGGATCTATATAATATAATGCACACAGGTGTTAACTGAATATTTTCCACATTTGTCCCCTCTTTGGAACAGTGACCGAAATTCTGAATCTATTTTTATCATCATTTGTCTTTATGAAGTAAACAAAAATAGAAACCAAGTAATTTTAAACCCCACTGTGTGTGTGTAGGTCACACGTGTTGGCTTAAAGATTGCACTAAATGCATAATTTTCACATATGCAGTTGAAACAGGTAGCCTAGTGTATCCCAAATGTCTCATTATTATTTAACATTTTTATTAAACATTACTATCATTAAATAAAAGTTATTTTTGGTCGAGGTATGGCTAAAGCTTTATTCTTTATCATTTAATGTTCTAATCCTAAATTTGTTTTATGCTTTCTACCTCCTTTGTGTGAATCTAAATTTATATACAGTCTATGATCTAAATGCTTCTACTATCTGTCACTTTGGGAATAAAAGGATTATTCATGAAGTAAAGCATTACCGTATTTTAATTTGGAAAGCTCATGTTTGAAACAGGAAGCAGTTTTGCGCAAAAAACAAACAGTTTGACTAACCCGGACTCGTTAACATCCAGGAAGTAACTGAAAACTCAAGACTAAACTTTTCGTCAAAACAAGTGTTACACAAGTGCCCCACGTTGGGCGCCAAGTGTTATGGCAAAAAAAGTATCTCAGGGTTTCCATAATAAAGAAGACTTGAGTCCCAGAAGGCGTTTAAGTATTTAATACAAACATGTCTGGCCAGACCATGGAGGGGACAGAGTTACTCGTGCATCACCCTAGCCAACCTTTCTAACTAGTCGCTTAAATAGTATTCAGCAATCACTGTTTATCTCTGTAGATATCTTCTCCAACCTTCACGCCCCGCCTCTGGACAGCTGCTCTATGCGAGTCTCATATCAACGCATAAAACAGCTCATCCGAAGGACAGACTGTTATCTTACTGCCCCGACGTCTGTCTCTCTGGTGACCTGACACATATATATCATAAACATTAAGTTGGAGCAATAACCTTGTCATTTTACCCTAGATGCATTCACTAAACAGAGAATATACACTTAATTCCTAATTGCATAACAATTTTCCACCACAGCTGCCACTCTGAACTTCTTTCTTTTTTGCCCGTGAGACCAACCGGACTCACATCGGGAGAGAACAGTGCGCTAACTCCGTTATTTGCTGGCTCATTGGATCCAAAAGACTTCCACAGTCTGTTGATTGATCAGGTGAACTGTATTCAGCTGATGAAATAAGTCTTGAGTGACTTGTTGGAAACTGCAGAAAGAATCTTTTGAATTACAGATTCCACAGAGAAAGAGAGTCTCTCTTTGCTGATCCCCCACTGGCCTGCTGCCATGCCGCTGAATCGCCTGCTATAGGAGCTGGGAGCTGAAAAAGCCGAGAGCTGCTGAGGACTGCCACCTGCAAAACGAGAGCGGTCTTTGGCCGAATGAGGTTCCGAGCTAACGTTGGCTAGCAGCTGCATCCGAAGCCTCACTGTTAGTGCCCCATGCAGCTACTGCTAACAGACCAGCTAGAACAGCTGGTTTCTCTGCTTCATCGCCATCAATCTTCAACAGAGATCTGAGAATCATTCGATGTAAGGTTGTGTCTGGGCAGAGGTTAATTAGCTAAGGAAAACAACCTTAAGGTTTGTTTTTGTCTATTTCACTGTGTTATTGCTGCATTTGCATCTGACTTCTTGAATCCTCTTTGTTTCCAAACTTTACCAAAGAGATGGCAAATGCCGTGGGCGTAAGCCGAATCACTGTAGATGTTTGCTGTCTGTCCCTCAGCTGGTTTGCATGCTTCAGTTAGTGCTTTTAGCTCCGCTAGTTGGGCTGAGCATGCTTGCCAGTCTTCAATTATGTCGTTTATAGCTCTTAAATCATGCACCAAACGATATTTAGACTTGTCTGCTTTCAAGACTGGAAGAAGAGGAGTATTACAAACACTGTATGTTTCTTTTAAAACTCCTGCCTTTTGCAGCCCACTAATTGTTGCACTTATCCCTTCTTCTACTTCTGGCTTCATTGGGTATTGTGGACGATTAGGCAATCTGACATTTTGCTTGATTGTACCAGACCTACGTCTGTGTCATGCCTTGATCAAAGTTGTTCTGGGACATGCTCTAGGATGTCTTTTTTCAAAGCTTCCTGATAAGTTTTGCTTTCTGTAGACTGCTATTTCTTTAGGATTGACATTACTTGTACTTTAGCAAGTATGGACGTTCCAGAAAGAATTCTGATCATGGTTGAATCTTTAGTTGAGAAGATTAGATTATCTGTTGCCTGCCATGGCACCTGTGTTGCTGTTAACATCATTTGTCCCAAATCTTTTGATTCAAAGCATTCATTCAACAGCAGAGCTATGTGCGGTGCAGACTCTGGTACATTGTACCACCTGTCAATAAATGAGTTTGTTTTCACATTTGTCGCTGCATCTTGTTTCCCTATGATGATATATTCTATTGTCAAATAAATTTGGGAGTCTTTTGTTGTTTTGTCCCACTCTTCCTCAATAATTTTACTGCACAACAGATCATAGAACATTGTACAGTGAAAATCACTAAATGGTTTTGTTGAATTTGGAATTTATGCTTTGATATATTATTCCCATTTTTAAAGAGTTTTGTTATTGGGTCAACAATGTTACCCGGCCAATAAACTTTTGCCTGTTCTATGTTAGCATGCATTTGAAAGTCTACTCATGAGCAATCAATGTAAATTCCTTATGGTAAACACCGGATTTTTGCTTTTAATTGACACAATGGATCCCTTCCAAAATATTTATCAGTGTTTGGTTTGAAACTTATATTGGAATTTGGATTTCTTTTATGTCAACTCTTAATTTTACAGGAGCTGTTAAAGGATTTAATTGATGTATTCCTGAGAATCCTACTGACTTAAAGAATTTGTCAGACATGGGGAGGGGCTTGGCATGACTTCTTTTTACACAGCTGTAACTAGATCCTGTGTCAACCAGCATTTTATATGGTTTGTCCTTAAATGTCACTTCAATAATGGGCTAATTCACTGTGACCAGTGGAGCCTGCACCTCCCCGGTAGGACCCCCTTGGCACCCCTAAAATCCTAAATTGGCCACCTAAGGTTGAACCGGGCCTCTAAAATTTCCTCTACCCCTTCCTGGGCGCATCCCACTATCACGCCAATTCCACTCAGGGCTTGGAAGTGCATTCTTGCAATTTTGAGAAAGATGACCAGGCTTCCCACATGACCAACAGCTTCCTTGGGGTGCAGGTTGAGCACCTCTCTGTCCCTCTCCCCAGGTTCCACGGTTGTAGGGTCGCCTTGGCTTAGTCTGTCGGCCAGCCGGCTGATTTGCAAACACATTGATCACAGGAGGAGGGGGAGGGGCCGCTGTTGTTTGTGGAATCTGTCCTCCAGCCTCTGAAACAGTTAATTGTGCATTGTTAGAGTTTGTATTACAGGAGCTTGGGTGTTAATTTTCACCTTTTGCAAGTCTGTAATGTGCAGCTGGGTCAGTTTACGTAGTGCATTTTTCTCCATCTCCTGAGCTTTTAACTGTTCCTTTCTGTGTTTCCTGACAGCATGTGTGAAGTGATCACAAAATTCTGTATGCGACCTGGAACGCAACCTAACTACCCCCTCAAGTTGCTCTCTGGCTTTTTCTGGCAAGGCCGAGACTAACGTTGATGGAACAGGGTGTTCATTACGAGGGTAGAATTAGGATCCTCCATTATTGATTGATGAAAATAATCATCAATCAGCACTTTTTCACACCTTACAGCAATTTTTCACATATATATCAATAGTTATATCATACATACATTGACTTGCAGCATTCACTTCTCCTGGGCCAACATTTAGCGACAGTAGACAGTTGCCTGCAGTGTGTTGTTGACTTCAAAGCAATCCTTCATACTGAGCCAGCATGTTGTGACTGGAGAGGAAAAACTCACCTTTAACAGGAAGAACACCCAGTCAATGCCCCCTCCAAAAAGACTTCACAGCTGAACAGAATACCAGACCAGGTGTAGCTTCTATGGAGAGCTACACCTAAGCTACACCAGAAAACACAAAGTTAACTGTTAAAATAACAGCAAATAATGCAAATGGAGAGTAGTAAAAGAAGAAAGTAGGAACAGTCTAAGCCAATAGCAGCATAACTACAGAGATAGCTCAGGATAACCCAGCATGGTGCAAAATCAGATAAAAAGTCTGAGATCCATCCATCCATCTAGCCATTTTCCTCCGCTTATCCGCGGTTGGATGGCAGGTCCTGGGTCTTCCTCTGGATTGAGGAGGCATCCTGACCAGATGCCCGAGTCACTTCAACTGACTCTCGATGTGGAGGAGCAGCAGCTCTACTCTGAGCCCCTCCCGAATGACCGAGCTTCTCACCCTATCTCTAAGGCAGAGCCCAGACACCCTGTGGAGGAAACTCATTTCAGCCGCTTGTATCCGTGATCTTGTTCTTTAAGTCTCTACCCAGAGCTTGTGACCATGGATGAGGGTAGGAATGTAGACCGACCAATAAATAGAGAGCTTCGCCCTTCGGCTCAGCTCTATCTTCACCACAACAGACCGGTACAGCCTGCCATGGAACCAATCAGCCTATCAATCTCTTGCTCTATATTTCCCTCACTTGTGAACAACACTCCTAGATACTTAACTCCACCACTTGGGGAAGAATCTCATCCCCGAGCCTTAAGGAAATCCGGGCGAATCTCATCCACCCCAGGCGCCTTTCCACCAAGGAGCTTTTTAACCACCTCGGTGACCTCACCGCCAGAGATTGTCAAGCCCGGCCCAAAGTTGTCAGACTCTGCATCCAGTTTGGAAGACATGCTGGTGAGACTGAAAAGGTCTTCCAAGTATCCTGGCCACCGACTCAGGGCGTCCCAAGTTGAGGTCAGCAGCCCACCACTCTCACTGTAAAGAGTGTTTGTGGTGCACTGCTTCCTCCTCCTGAGATGCCTGATGGTGGACCAGAATTTCCTCGAAGCCGTACAGAAGTCATTCTCCATGGCCTCACCAAACTCCTCCCCTGCCAGAGTTTTTGCCTCAGCAACCACCGGAGCCGCACTCCGCTTGGCCTCCCAATACCTATCAGCTGCTTCCGGGATCCCACAGGCCAAAAAGACCCGATAGGACTCCTTCTTCAGCTTGACAGCATTCTTCACTGCTGGTGTCCACCAGGCACCGACTACTTGCGGCCACTGCTCAATGGAGACAATGGAGGCATGGAACATGGCCCACTCTGACTAAAATATCCCCACCTCCCTTGGAATATGTTCAAAGTTCTGCTGTTAGTGAGAGTTGAAGCTCCTTCTGACAGGGGACCCTGCTAGACATTCCCAGCAGACCTTCACAACACATTTGAGCCTGCCAGGTCTGTCCTTAATCCCTCTCCCACCATTGGAGTCTACTCATAACCAGGTGGTGCTCAGTGGACAGCTCTGCCCCTCTCTTCACCCGAGTGTGCAAAACATGCGGCCACAGATCAGATGGAATGACAATAAAGTTGATCATTGAGCTGCAACCTAGGGTGTCCTGGTGCCAACTGCACACATGGACACCCTTATGTTTGAAGATGGTGTTCATTATGGACAATCCATGACGAGCACAGAAGTGCATGTAACAAACACCGCTCTGGTTCAGATTGGGGGGGGGGGGGGGGCATTCCTCCCAACCACACCTCTCCAGGTCTCCTTGTCATTGCCCACGTGAGCGTGAAAGTCCCCCAGCAAAACAAGGGATTCCCTGGGAGGAGCACTCTTCAGCACCCCCTCCAAAGACTTCAAAAAGGGTGGGTAATTTGATCTGGTATCTGGCGCATAAGCCTCTCGTTCACCTGCGCAAACCCCAAGGTACAGGCACCGAGATCGTGGCAGATGGCCGCTCCTACTGAGCCTGGTTCTGTTGGAGGTTTCTTCTTGTTAAAGGGGAGTTTTTCCTCTCCACCGTCACTACATGCTTGCTCAGTATGAGGGATTACTGAAGGATTGCTGTGGTTGGAAAGCCTGCCCAACCTCACGCCAATGACTGACGCAATCTGCTGGTATTCCTTAAATAGGAAACTTTTTAACTGATTGAAATGGTTGTATCAATGTATTGAAATGACTTCTTGTTAAGTGCCTTGAGATGACATCTGTTGTGAATTGGCGCTATATAAATAAACTGAACTGAACTGAAACTGAGATGCAGGGCAACAATTATGGCACCCCCTGCTGTCTGAAATCTGATCTAGAAATTGAGAGTAATGGGCTGGTGGACAATATAAAACCACAAACAAAAGTGGTTTTAGTTCAGTTTATTTGCCATTTGCAGTAAAAAAAAAAAAAAAAAAAAAAAACCCCATTGGAATGCAATTGCAAGAAGCCCATAGTACAACACAGATAGAGCGCAATAACACCTAAATGCTTAAAGTGCCCTTGGCATGAAATTTGCATTTTTTGAGTTTTTTTGGCATATTTGTTAGTTTCCCCAGAGTTGCCTATGTCCCCTAAGGGGTTGAAGCGACTGATTAGTGTTTCCTTTGTCCCCGGGTGTGTTTGCCTACATAGTGAAATTAGCACTCAGAAACGGGCTGTTTTGCAGTTCGGCATATGACCTCACGTTTCGGCATATGTCGTCACTGAGTTCCAGCCAATTACCCCCTTCTCTGAACTACACTCTCCAAGTCCCTCCCCCCGCGGCGCATATTACAACCTAAAGGTAAAAGGCAAACAACTAAACGACAACATGGAGTCCAGACCGCATCGACACTGTCCTCCCCTCTTCCGAGCCACTGAAAAGCTTGTGGATGGACTGTATTTATGCAGGGAAGATACCCGACCGACTCCCGAAGCGCGTGGTCGTTTGTGGTAAACATTTCTCTGACGGGTGTTTTATTAACTTGGGACAACACAGCAGTGGATTCGCAGATCGTCTTAAACTTTTACCAGGATCAATACCAACCCTCCATGAACCAGCAAATATCCCTATACAAGTAAGTAGGCTATATTTCCGCAATAATGTCCTTCAGCTGTTATTTACCAGTGTTTCCCAAACATGACGAATCTGTGGCGGTGCGCCACAGATTCAACTCCGACCGCCACAGATTCAACACCGACCAAAAAATAAATAAATATCAACACCGACCGTCACATATTGCGTTTCGTTTTTCTCTTTTACGCTATTTAAAACACGCAGCGCATTCATTCCCTGCTCTCTTTTTGTCTCTGTCACTCACGCTTCTCTCGCTCGCTCGCTCGCTCGCTCACACACACACACCTGCACACACACACACACATGCCAGAAAAGGTCCTAAATAGGATGGCAATACAAGAACACACATACACACACACAGCCCCTTCCCTCCGTGCACAGCACGTCTGTCTGGATCACCTGTGGAAGACGTCCTCTACCTTTCTGGTTCCTTCTTAGGTGCCTCGCCGTCCGGATCAGATTCCGGATTAAATTGAAACGGCATTGAGTAGCCGATAACTGAGCCATTATTGTCGGGGTGAAGCTGGAGACGTAATAAGGACGGATGGATGTGTGGATGGATGATCAAATATTTTATTAGGCCTGTGATTTGTAAACAGATTATTGTTCAACACACAATATAATTAGGCCTAAACCTAATTACATTTCATACATAGGGTAATATTGGAATTTGGGCAATTTGTGGTGCGCAAATGCATGTCTGTCAATGTTTCATCAGATGCGGACGTTAGAGACTCAATTGACAATAGAGGCGCATGGCCTGGGCCCCGCACACCAAAACTCGGTCGTTCTCTGCTAATACTAAAAGAAGGGCCTCCTAGTAGGGGCTGCAGTTCTACAACAAGGCTGAGCTACGGCTAATGATCCTTTGATACAGTATTAAGGTACTTAGAGTGTGACTAAAAAGGGCCCAAACGTCGCGGGGAATTTCATGCCAGGGGCACTTTAAACAATAGATAAAAACACTTTACAATGAATAGCAATAAAAGTGACTAAATAATAAAAATTCATGTCTGAGGTATTTCTTTTTTTTTTCTTTTTTCCCGTGTCCTGTCTGGCAGTGTGGCACTCAGAATTGCTGTCTGAGTACCAAGTACAAGCCCAACAGATTTACTTTCTCAAGCAGAGCATTACAGCTTTTGCTATAGTACTCCACTTGACATATCTGTGTGAAAAATCTTTATTAGAATTTGCTGTGGGTTTAATTACCTTAAGTTATGGACACACAAATGAAAAAAAAACTAGAGAGAAGAAAGAAAGAAGATGAAGAAGAGAGGCAGGAGAAGTAGGAGTGTGAGTTGACGATACAAGAGAGGAAGGGGAACAAAAAGAACACCAGAAAAACAACCCAGTCCTCCACATCTGCTAGACGGCAGAGAGGTGGAAAAAAAACAACCAAAAAAAGGAGCGGCATTGACAAAACAAACCAAATAATATGAACTAAGAACTACACATCCACAACACACAAAAATGGGTATGTAAATACAAGAAAAATGTCCCTGAAAAGCTCTTGAAACCAATTATTCAAGATCTATTGATGAGAACCTCAGCCCAAGAACATATCTGTAGACACTGATGTCCCCACACCTATGTGTGTGTTTGAGCATGCTGGTGCATATAAGGTTTCCCTATACGAGTGTTTGATAGCTGGTGTGAGGAGCCGTCAATCCGCCCTACAAGAATCGACGCAGACATGAAGGAGGAGGACACAGACGTTCAGATGGCCCCAGAGCCTTGGAGTGCCAGGCGGAACAGCGCAGGGCCGACTGCACCCCCTCAAGAGAGGAACATCCAGCAACTACAATGAAGGCTGCAGGGATGAGCCCATGGGCTCCACTGGAAATCGCTACGCCAGGGTGGGCCCGGTCCAGGACCCGGGGACCCCGGGGACTAGGGGTGCCCCACCTCCCAGCAAGGCCGCGACCAGGGACCGGCCAACAGGGATTCCCCACCGCAAGGCCGGGGGGGGGGGGGGGGGGGGCACAGCCTTAGAGTGTCTAAGTTGTACAGTAAAATTGGGACCCAGGCCACCACCGGTCAGCGAAGATGGAAGCCCCGCCCCACACCCCAGTGACGTGCCTACGTCCCAAGACCCTACATGAGTGGTACAATGATGGAGCAGGCGGCCAGAGGCGTCCAGGGATGGGGAGGAAATGACTGGGGGACAAAAAGCCTTCCCTGGGAGCTAGCTCCCCCACTGACTCCGATAGGCACCCCCATTCAACACGATCCACCAGGGGAGGGAGGCCCTGGCACGTCCAATTCAGGCCCCACGGCCGCAGCACCACCAAGCCCAATGAAGACCAAGGCCGTCCCCCCATTCCCATTCCAGAGAGAGACCTAAACCCAACCTGACAGACTACTATAAAAACACAAGACACTGGACACGCAGAGCACAAAGACCCAGACCGGGAGCTATGTCCAGTGCCAAAATGACTGACCGGGCCCAGAAAAGCCGCCCACCCTCCACAGCCACCCGCCACAGCCACCAGCCACCAGCCGACACCCCAACTTGCAAATACGATGAGGAGCTAGCCGGCAACGAGAACTGGCCCAGAGAGGAGGAAAAAGGAGGCAGCACATGGCGGCCACCGGCAGCGGAGGCCACCAAGCCGACCAAGCCCTGGCCAGGACCGCAGCCAGTGGACGTGGCACCCCAGGGCCCCCGAGCCCCCACGCCCACCCCAGACCCACCCAGGAGAAGCACAGCCACCAGGCCAGTAACCCATGTCCGCCAAAGCAACCCCCCTATGGCACCGCATCCACCCCGGGTGGGGGCCATAACTCCCAGTGCCCCATCCACAAAGCGATCCCACCCCCAAGGACCCCCCATAGATGCCCCCAACCCCAAAGCGCCCCACATCCGCAACAATGTCCCATACAACAAAATCAAGGGCCCCCCACCCCTACTAGGTGATGGAGCTGATCAAGGGGGTCCAGAGAGATTGATCAGATGTGGAGGAAGAGGTTGTCTCAAGACCAATGTGTGAGATCTGTACTGATTAAAATAAACAGCATTTTTCTTTTTCTAGTTCAGGAGGATAGTTTTCTTTGCAAAGCACTAATTGCATTGACTTTGTGTTTGTGTTGACATATTTTACATTTCTAGCAGGCAAACTGAGGGAGAAGGTGGGATATTACATTTCAGACACTTTGATAGGTCCTCACATATCTGGCACCAAAATCTCTTAACAGGTGGACAGAACCAAAACGCATGAATATAATTGTCAGGTATATTGCTTGTACATTGTAAGCAAATATTAGATGGCGTGAAACCCATCTTGAACATCTGTTGACCTGTATAATGTACTCTATGAAGGGTTTTGTATTGTATTAATTGTAAATTGGGATTTTTAGTTATTTTAAAGGTTCTTAGACATATCTGAGACCAGAGGTTTTGGTCAAAGGTGATGGACAAGTCCACCTCCCATTTTGAAATAGGAAAGGCTATCGATTCATCTAATGTAGATAAAGTTTTGTATATTTTAAACAGCAGTTTGGGGGGGTTGAGATTAAGAAAATCTAAAACTCTTACTGGTATTTGTAATTAAATTGTGTTGAGCCTAAATTTACCTTTTATGATAGATTTAATTTGTTGATATTCTAAGAATTTATTTTTATTAATTTCATATTGTGTAATTAATGTATTAAATGGGATAAAGTCTGTTCCATCAAATATGTGTTCCAGGTATTCTATTCCTTTACACCTCCAGTCTGAAAAAAATTATCATACATCTTTTTTGCAAGATGTCGGGGTTATTCAAGATGGGTGTACGTCTGCATGGGATTAGTGTGGACTCTGTTATTTTTAGAAACTCCCACCATGCTGTCAGAGAGGAGCTGATATTTAAGATAGGGGTGTCAAATTATCGCATTAATTGGGATCAATTAATTACAGCCATATTTAGCGCGCTATGTTTTTTAATCGCGTTCATCTAATTTTTAATCTTTAATTTGACAGTTTCTGGATGTGAGTTCCCTTTAAATAAAAGGCGTTTCATGCACTGAGCTTCTTGTGCTTGAATTGTTCAGGGTTAACCAAAATCTAAGGTGGACATCGGTTGGCTGTAAACTCATTAGAAGATGACTGGCTTCCATTGTGGTGGGAGGGCGAGGTGAGTAGGAACGGTGAGTTGCCGACAGTGTTGCCAACTTTGCTATATTTGGTGAGTTTATAGACCCCTCTAGCGAATCCTTCAAAAAAAAAAAACAACAACTAGCAGCAAATCAAACAACTTTTTATGGGGTTATTGGAAACTTTTGGGTGAAGCATGTAACGCTATTACTCTTCTCACCAAGCAGCGGGACTCTCTCCCATCTCTCCGCACACTGCAGCTCTACCCGGCCGCCCC
Source organism: Valencia hispanica (assembly GCA_963556495.2). Classification (NCBI taxonomy): domain Eukaryota; kingdom Metazoa; phylum Chordata; class Actinopteri; order Cyprinodontiformes; family Valenciidae; genus Valencia; species Valencia hispanica. The sequence goes on along the minus strand of OY747717.1, from coordinate 45,768,695 downwards.
ACGCGGCCGCCTAGTTCCACCGGTATGGCAAGCCATCAGTATAAAAAATAATGCGTACATTACGTGTTGTTTTAACCCATAATACAGCTGGACTCAGAGAAGATATTTACCCCACTGCGTCAAGAACGCTAATGAATCACGCATGCTCGAAGCAGAAGGTTGCAGGCGCCACTTGGGACCAGTCACAAAAACAGCAGAATGTAAATGGCTGGGACTGCATCTGTTCAAGTCTGTTAAATCCAATATATTTTTTTCAATTAGATGTATCCAACTTTTGTTCTACCAAAATAATGTAATGAATTTAAAATGAAATATCTTAAGTAGAGGCCTTTTCTCAGCAATTATTAGGTGAGATTTTAAAAGAGATTAATTAGGTTATTTAATTACAGATCATAATTAATTAATCTCAAAGTTTTTTTAATCTCATGACAACATTAATTTAAGCTTCTAAAGCATTCATGTTGTTTTATATTTGAGCTAATAAATGGTAGGTCTGACATCTTTATCTTATTGCATAATGTCTGTTCTATGTCTATCCAGGACTCATCTATGTAGCTATGTTTTAACCATCTTGAAATGTATTGGAGCCTATTGGCTAAGAAATAATGATGAAAGTTCGGTAGAGCTAGACCTCCTTTTTCTTTGGTCTTCTGCAGTGTTTTTAAAGCTGATACATGAAATTTAGAGACAGAGGAGTCCAGAGATCTAAACCAATCCAGTGATGGTTTGCTTGGGATAATTGAGAATAAGTAATTGATTCTAGGCAAAACCATCATTTTTATTGAAGCAACCATTCCCATAAGTGATATGAGTAGGGATTTCCATCTAACAAGGTCATCTTCCACTTTTTTTAAAAAGTGGGATGTAGTTTAGCTTTGTTAAATCTGCCAGTCTTGGTGAGACATTGATACCTAAATAAGTAATATTCCCTGACTGCAGTTGTGTGTTAATTGGATTCTGGCAAGAACAATTGATTGGAAGAACTGTAGATTGTAACCAATTTATATAGGTTTGTTTTCTTTTTATTTGATGAGAATGAGATTATTTTAAGAACAGCTTTTCCTGCCCCCCAAAGAATGGATGGCAACATACCATGGAGGTCATTATACTCCAAATATGAATCCCACTCTTTTTCGATATATTTAAAAAATTCTTTATCCTTAAGTAATGCTATATTAAATCTCCAATTTTTGCTTTGAGGCGTTTCTTTTTTATCTACTAGAGTTAGAGAAACGGGAGCATGATCGCTAACAGCTATAGGGTGTATCTCAGTGTCCGAAATGTCAGTCAACAGTGAGCTGCTGACTAACAAATAATCCAGTCGAGAATACGAATGGTGGACATTTGAGAAAAAAATATATTTTCTGTCATTGCGATGAAGAGATCACCATGCATCGCAAAGTCCATAATCACACATGTACTGCTTAACTGTCTATCAATTGCCAGCTGTGCTGAGTCCCTGCTGTACTGAGCCTGTCTATTTCTTCATTTAAACCAAAGTTGAGGTCGCCCCCAAGAAGAAGTGAGCAATCCAAGAGTTCAAGGAGCACAGAGAAGAAGGAATGAAAGAATGAGGGGTCATCAACATTTTGGCCATATATACTGACAATACATAACTTTTTCTGAGGTATTTCAAATTGCATTGTTCAAGGTCCTAACAGCTTGTAGAAAAAAACTTTTAGCGTGACGAGATGTAGTGCATTTAATAGAGCGATATCTTCTTCCTGAAGGAAGAAGGTCAAACATCTTTGAAGCAGAGGGATCCCTGATGATCTGGACGTCTAAGAGCTAAAAGTCTACTTTTATAAATTACCTCCAAGACTGGTAGGTCACAGCCACTTGATCTGTGAGCAGAGCGAACCACTCTATTTAAAGTTTGCTTTTCTTTTACAGTAAGATTACCAAACCACACCATAATAGAGCTGGTGAGAACACTTTCAATACCACACAGATAAAAAATTAAAAGGATTGTTTGGTTTGAAGTAAACTCTCTTAATTTACGTAAGAAAAACAGGCGCTGGCAAGCCTTTTTAACAATATCCCTGGTATCTGAAGGCTAGCGAAGATCACCGGAAAAACTCACACCCAATAACTTACATTTATCAACCGTCTGTACCTCCGAATCATAAATGACAATAGTCACATTGTTCTTACTACGACCAAAATCAATGAACAATTCACAGGTTTTAGAAATATTCAGAACAAGGTTGTTGTCTTTGTGTTTTGCAATTTGGATGAGGAAAACTAAGGGTTAAATGTTCAAAAGAACTGTAGCTGTTAATTGGTCTGGGATTAATTAATAAATTAATTAATAAATCTGAATGAAAAATACTCCTCACCCAGTACTTTGAGGAATGTGAAAATTTAAATAATTAGGAGTTGATTTATTTAAACTGACATAATCCTCTTGCTGCAGCCAGGTTTCTGTGAGACAACACAAATAAATCTGATTATCACAAATCAAGTCATTTATTAACAAAGTCTTTGAAGAGAGAGATCTTCTGTTCAATAAATCACATTCAAAGTCATTCTTGTCTTTATGAGATATTCATGATCTGCTCTTGTTAGGTTAACCTTTAATCCATCTGATTTTTGTCATGTGCAAGAGACTGTCTTAGTGGGGTAATGGGTGGGTAACAGTGCATAAGCTGCAGGGAGGCGGGTTAAACTACAACTCTGCTTCCTGGTCTGGATCCTGGATTGTTAGTGTTTTGGAGGACTAAAATATCTGGCCAGATTCCTAGAAAGAAGAGCTGCTCCATCCAAAGTGGGATCAATGGCGTTGCTCCAAATCAGACCAGGTTGTCCCCAAAATTTCGGCAGTTATCAATTTTGGGGGATGTGGGTGTTTTAACACCCACACTTTTCCTAGTGAGATGATAAACACCCTCACTTTTCTAGCAGTTTTGCTCAAAAACTTTATGGCTTTATATATGTTCCCCTAACCCGAGAGCGCAGTTACACTAATGAAAGCGCTTTTTTTTATGTGAACAAACAATATTTTTGTGGTGTGATGCCATATGTTTATTCAATCTTAATACATGTTCTGGCATGCGAAACCCCTGCTCCAAATGCTCGGTGCGCTCTCCTGCGCTCCACTCTGCCCCTCCTGCATATCGTGTATCGCTCTGTGCTGAAAATTTTATTAGATGCTGTAAAATGTTGTTTCCTTGGTTTACGAATCAACGGAAAAATTTCTCAATCCGTTTCCTTGTTTTGCAGAACTCGTTGGTACGGTTTAGGCATGCTGCTCTCCGAGACCACAGCCTGCAGTCAAGAGAGCCAAAACTTGGAAATAACCGGCTGACGTTTGCTTTCTCTTAAAGATTAGCTTCGCACATACATAGTACATTACAATAATAGAGTTAGTGCCCTAGCAGGCAAAAACACTGAAATGAAGAGAAAACGAGAAGCATAACCATAAAAAAGTACATCTATGACATACCTATTACTTTCACATAGCTACATATACTATATACATAGTAAGTACTTCATAATTCTACTAACAAAATTACATTGGATGCAATCATGATATTTTTGACTGATTTTACTGTTGTGAGTAACATTTACATATTCAATGTGACAGCTGCAGTCAGTGGTAATATTTTCACAACCTGCAGAAGGATCAAGCTGAACCAACAGATCTAAAGAGAACAGTGTTGGACTACCCAGTGTGTCAATGTCCGATTATTGTAATATTTTAAGTCTAACAAGTTTTTGCATTATTAATTATTTTGGGGACTTGGGGTCGGTCTCTCCAATCTCTGGTGCTGAGGTCACCGAGGTCATTAAAAAGCTCCTCGGTGGCAGGGCTCCGGGGGTGGATGAGATTCGACCGGAGTTCCTCAAGGCTCTGGATGTTGTGGGGCTGTGTTGGTTAACGCGGCTCTGCAATATTGCGTGGACATCGGGGGCAGTTCCCTTGGATTGGCAGACCGGGGTGGTGGTCCCCCTGTTTAAAAAGGGGGTCCACAGGGTGTGTTCCAACTACAGGGGGATCACACTTCTGAGCCTCCCTGGTAAGGTCTATTCAGGGGTTCTGGAGAGGAGGGTCAGACGGATAGTCGAACCTCGGATCCAGGAGGAACAATGCGGTTTTCGTCCTTGCCGTGGAACACTGGACCAGCTCTACACCCTCAGCAGGGTCCTGGAGGGAGCGTGGGAGTTCGCCCAACCGGTCTACATGTATTTTGTGGACTTGGAGAAGGCGTTCGACCGTGTCCCTCAGGGGGCCTGTGGGGGGTGCTCCGGGAGTATGGGGTACCGGGCCCCTTGATACGGGCTGTTAGGTCCCTGTACGACCAGTGCCAGAGTTTGGTTCGCATTGCCGGCAGTAAGTCGGGCTTGTTTCCAGTGAGAATTGGACTCCGCAAGGGTTGCCCTTTGTCAACGATCCTGTTCCTAACTTTTATGGACATGATCTCTAGGCGCAGCCAAGGCGTTGAGGGGATCCGTTTTGGTGGCCTCAGCATTGGGTCTCTGCTTTTTGCAGATGACGTGGTCCTGTTGGCTTCATCGGAACGTCATCTACAGTTTTCGCTGGAGCGGTTCGCAGCCGAGTGTGAAGCGGCTGGGATGAGAATCAGCACCTCCAAATCCGAGGCCATGGTCTTGAGCCGGAAAAGGGTGGGGTGCCTTCTCCGGGTCGGGGATGGGGTCCTTCCCCAAGTGGAGGAGTTTAAGTATCTGGGGTCTTGTTCACGAATGAGGGAAAAATGGAGCGGGAGATCGATTGACGGATTGGTGGGGCATCTGTCATGGTGAAGAGAGAGCTGAGCCGAAAGACGAAGCTCTCGATTTACCGGTGGATCTACGTTCCTACCCTCATCTATGGTCACGAACTCTGGGTGGTGACCGAAAGAACGAGATCACGGATACAAGCGGCTGAAATGAGTTTCCTCCGCAGAGTGTCTGGGCTCTCCCTTAGAGATAGGGTGAGAAGCTCAGTCATCCGGAGGGGGCTCAGAGTAGAGCCGCTGCTTCTCCACATCGAGAGGAGTCAGTTGAGGTGGCTCGGGCATCTGGTCAGGATGCCTCCTGGACGCCTCCCTGGTGAGGTGTTTCAGGCACGTCTCACCGGGAGGAGGCCCAAGGGAAGGCCCAGGACATGCTGGAGGGACTATGTTTCTCGGCTGGCCTGGGAGAGCCTTGGGGTTCCTCCCGAGGAGCTGGAACATGTGGCTGGGGAGAGGGAAGTCTGGGTCTCTTTGCTTAGGCTGCTGCCCCCGCGACCCGACCCCGGATGAGCGGAAGAAAATGGATGGATGGATGGATGGATGGATAATTAGCAGTGGAGAACTTCAGATTTATTTGATAGATAATTGTCTGGTTTTATATAAATGTATATATATATATATATATATATATAATTTATTCGATCTTGTAAAAAGATGTCTTTGAGTTATTTTACATTTAAAAAGTTTGTTCAATAAGAATAACACTGTGTTCATAAGAATTATGTTACAGTTTTTTTTTGATGTACTTTCTTTTTTCTTTTTTTTTTCTTTTTAAACGTGTCCTGTTTGGCAGTGTGGAGCTCAGAATTGGTGTCTGAGTACCAAGTAGAAGCCCAACAGATTTACTTTCACAAGCGGAGCAGTACAGCTTTTGCTATAGTCCTCCACTTGATATATGTGTTAAAAATCTTTGTTATGAATTGTTGGGGTTTTTATTTCCTGATGTTATGGACACGGAGACGGAAAATTAAGGAGAAGAAAGAAGGAAGATGAAGAAGAGAGGTAGGAAACAAAAAGTCAAGAGAGAGGGTGAGTTGAAAATACAAGAGAGGAAGGGGAACAAAGAAAACACAGGAAGACATTGAAGTCTGCCTCCATACCCACAGGACGGCAGAGAGAGGGGAAAAACAAAACAAAACACAAAAAAGGAACATCGACAAAACAAAAAAAAGAAATACACAACCACATCACACAAAAATAGATATAAAATACAACAACAATGTCACAGAAAAACTCATCGTACCGATTAATCAAGCTCTAGTAATGATAACCTCAGCCCAAGAATATATCCTTAAACACCAGAGACCCCACATCTATGTGTGTGTGTTAGCATGCTGGTGCATATAAGGTTTCTCCATAAGAGTGTTCGATAGTTGGTGTGAGCAGGCATCAATCCGACTCCCAGGAATCGATGTAGACATGAAGGAGATCGGAGCCAAGACGTCCAAAGGACCCCTAGAGCCCCAGGCGGACCCGGGCGGGACCGACCGCATCCCCCAAGAGAGGAGCAAAGGAGAACCCCAGGGGAACGTCCAGCGGCAACGTCCAGCGTCCATGGACCGGGAGAGCCGGGGCCCAGGGGCACCCCACCCCCCAGCAGGGACCCGACAAGGGACCGGCCGACGAGGGGCCCCCGGCATTGCTAAAATTAGAAACATCCTGTCCAAGAGGGATGCTGAGAAACTAGTCCATGCATTTGTTACCTCAAGGCTGGACTACTGTAATTCTTTACTATCAGGTAGTCCACAAAATGCCATTAAAAGCCTTCAGTTGATCCAAAATGCGGCAGCAAGAGTTCTGATGAATATTAAAAAGAGAGATCACATTTCTCCTGTTTTAGCTTCCCTTCATTGGCTCCCTGTTAAATCCAGAATAGAATTTAAGATCCTTCTTCTTCCATACAAAGCCCTTAATAATCAGCTCCATCATACATCAGAGATCTAATTGTTCCTTATGTTCCTAACAGAGCCCTTCGCTCTCAGACTGCAGGTTTATTTGTAGTTCCTAGAATTTCTAAAAGTAGAATGGGAGGCAGATATTTTAGTTATCAGGCTCCTCTCCTGTGGAACCAGCTCCCAGCTTTAGTCCGTGAGGCAGACACTCTGTTTACTTTTAAGGCCAGGCTTAAAACTTTCCTCTTTGATAAAGCTTATAGTTAGAGTGGCTTAGGTCATCCTGAGCTATCTCTGTAGTTATGCTGCTATAGGCTTAGACTGCTGGAGGACAGACTTACCAATTTTCTTCACTCTGCTACTTCCTTTTCTCCTACGACTCTCCAGTTGTATTACAGTACATTCTGTTATTTCGACTGTTAACTTTGTTTTCTCTCAGTGTTTTTCTCTCCATAGAAGATATACCTGGTCTGGTATCCAGCTTGGCTGCAATGCCTTGTTGGACGGGGGGCATCGACAGGGATGATCCTCCCAGTAACTGAACATCCACTGTGTCCTGTTATTAACTTTTTACTTTCTGTAACATAGAAAGTTCTCTTATATCAGATCTTCTGTTCCTTCTGTGTCTTTGCTCTGTCTTCTTGAACCCCCAGATGGTCGTGGCAGATGGCCGCTCCTACTGAGCCTGGTTCTGTTGGAGGTTTCTTCCTGTTAAAGGGGAGTTTTTCCTCTCCACCGTCGCTACATCCTTGCTCAGTAAGAGGGATTGCTGAAGGATTGCTGTGGTTGGAAAGTCTGCATCAACGGGGCCCAACCTCACGCCAATGACTGACGCAATCTGCTGGGATTCCTTAAATAGGAAACTTTTTACCTGATTGGAATGTTTGTATAAATGTATTGAAATGACTTCTTGTTAAGTGCCTTGAGATGACATCTGTTGTGAATTGGCGCTATATAAATAAACTGAATTGAATTGAGACCAAGATCCAACCTGACAGGTAGACAAAGACATACAGACACAGTCATACGTTCCCCTTCCTCTTAAACCCATACATTCTCACTGACTCACCAAGACACCCAAAAAAATTACGCTGTACCCTCACTCACACACCCCATACACACTTTACGCTCCCAGGTCCAGGTACCGATGCCCCAGTAGAGCCACCAGCCCCCGGACCCGGGAGATGGACCCCCTACCTTCTAGGATGGAGACAAGCAGACCGCTAAGGGCCCCACAGTGGCAAAGCAGCCCGACAGCCCAGGACCCCGACCAGACCGCCTGTTCCTCCTCCGGACCCCAACCCCCTGATGGCCCGTAGCGAACAGGGGTGTGAAAAGACCCCTAGCCTCCATCCTCCCACTCGAGTATGGTGTTAATGCGTGTTTTTTTAATGTGCATATAATGTGTTACTGTTGATAATGCCACAAAATATATTTACCTCCCTGTAAACCTGGATATGAAAGAAGAAATTTTGATGATAGGCTAAAAATGGACAGATGAAAATGAGCATATGTTGGATAATGATTATGACACAATTTACATGGGCCTGTCTCAAAAAATATATAGTAAAAGTTTTCAGGTTATAGTAAAGATGATTCTTTAACAAAAGTCAGATCATTAGATTAGAGATAGACCTTTTCAAGATAGCTCAATCAAAACCCCCGCCCACCATGCATTTTGAAAGTTACAATCCAACTTGCACCCCCCACAGTTCTGAAAAGCTTGCTTGTGTGCTTGCGCACTTCAAACGCAATTTACGTGAGGCAGCGATATTAAACATGCATATGCATGACTAAAAGCAAATATATTTATATTTACCTTCTCCAATTTCAAATGTTCTTCTGAAAAACAAAAAAAGTTTTTTTGGGGAGGTACTTTTTTCACAGCTCAGACAACACTAAATTCTTAATAGGCTTATACAGATAGGAAAGCCAGTGTGGTTCTTATCATGTGATCCCTAATCTGCTTGGATAACTCAGTTTGGTGAAGAGTAATGCTGATCTTCACACATTCCCAGCTATTTGGATCCCATCGCTCTTTCCCAGGCACATTCTAATGGCTCTATAAAGTCTGGTGACCTCAGCCTCTCACATTTACAGCCAATGACTTTAAGTGTGTCCAATCCAATCCGCAGGTATTTATTGACAGAGAAGTGCACAGCCTCCCACTAAGTAAATTGAAATTGCTAGCCTCCCACGGGACGTTATTTCAGCTGGTAGCCAGAGTCGTGGGTGGGGGGAGTTGGGGCACAATCACTGAGGGATATGACCACATTTATGCATCACTCATGATGTTTTTCCAATTTATACCATCTCTAAAGAGGTGTGCTGTTGCAACTCTGTTCCTCACAAATTACTTTTATGTTCTTCAAATTCAAACAGAATGCTAGGGAAAGATGTAGTGAGGAATTGGTTAGTGGACGTTCTGATGGATGCACACTAATATTATTCAAATTCAAATTAACTAATTATTATAATATTAATGTTTTACCGAAGTCCTCTCTTGGGTTAAGTTTGTGAAGATGTGGGGGACAAGGACTCTCCCACAGCAGCTGTGTAAATGACATATATGTGGAATCTACGCTTTGCAGCTACAGCAAAGTCTCACACGTAAAAGCTGTGATGTAACACACCCACACTTCCCGCCCCCTGTAGCCTCAGCTAAGTCTTAGATACATGCTTCATTACATCACCATTCAGATGGACACTTGAACCCCATGTAGCTTAGTGATGATGAATAAATCAAAGCATGATGAATGCAGCTGATTGGTCTTTGTTCTGAATGTGCATCATGGTGTGTTCTAATGCAGAAAGATAGATTCTTATGTAAAAATCAATAAAGGATATTCTCCAGAAGGGTGTCAGCGCTTAGTGTTATGGATCTTTTTTGACAGAGAAGCAGCTGGAGCTTTAGGCTGAAAATGTTATCGTTTTGTCAATCGATAAACGAGCCACTTCTTTCACCATCTTCACTCTTCAAGCGGCATCCATCTTCTCAAGTACACTTCGATGCTAATGCCCAGTTCCAAGATTTTCTAACAAGGATTCTAAATCCCATCTATCCTTTTATTGCTGATCAAGTAAGTCTGGTTACTCTTAAACATAAAATGTTTTAACTGTCTGATTATGCTGTCTGTAAATTGAGAGAAAAAACTTAAAAAAGTGACTCGTCCTGCTGACATCTTCTGATGCTGTCTCAAAAAGCTAGTAGGATTGTATTAAGAACAGAAATCAGAACAATACTATACTCAACAGAATAATAATCCTCATGAGTTTAAAGACCATCATTTTATACAGAATGAGTGATTGAATGGGTTTGCCATGTCACTCTTGATCTCCTGATGGTTAGACATTTTATTTCTCAAGCTCACATTTGCAAACTAAACTATTATATTTATTGAAAATGAAGATGCACCAAGAAATGACCAGACCTCAATGTTCTTGACCAGTTGAAAGAACTAAATCAGATCTTTTTTCAGTCAGTGACTGGTCCAGAACAGGTCACACCTATTATAGCAGACGGTTCAGTTAGTGATTTTCAGTCTCAGATGTTTGATACAGAAGTCAGAGGAGATTCATTCAGCCAGAGCAGGTATTTAACGTCCAGCTTAATGTAGAACACCAGGTCGCTCTGGTTTATCTTTTGGAAGGTTCAGTCAGTTAACCCAAAGGTGTACTGTTGCAAGCAAGCAGTGCTAACTTCGCTTATTGAGGGAACAATTATAAGATGATAAAGACATCTGTTTAAAATTCTGTTTAGCTGCAGAGTTGTGTAACACTGACTGTTCTCTGTCATGCACACTGCCTCTTGTTCAGATATAAATGTTTAATAATCAATCACAACATTCAGCCTCATGTATTGTAACTATTCTGGAGGCTTATTAAAAATAAATGAATGATTTACCAACTTTACACAAAATAGCAAATCAGTGCTTTTCCTTTCAAATATCCAGTTGGACACACTGTTACGGTCTGAACATGTCTAATAGAATAGAATAGAATATTCCTTTACTGTCCCTCAGAGGGAAAATTCAGCTGTAACAGCAGCAAAGTGACAGAGGATAGAAGCATTTAGATTCACACAAGAAAAGTAAAAAAAAGTATAAAAACAGAATTAGGAATAATATATGTACATTAAGGACAAGTGTGTGTGTGTGTGTGTGTGTGTGTGTGTGTGTGTGTGTGTGTGTGTGTGTGTGTGTGAGTGAATGTGCAACTGAGTAGGATAATTTAAAAACAAAACATATATACAGCATGTGCATGTGTAGTTGAGCATTAAAATGTAAAAAGTAAACATATTATTTACAAAAAGTTAACAGAATATGAGCTGAGAAAAACATATGTGCAAATAACAGCAGCAGAAATGTTAATTACGTGAGTTAAAAGGTGTATATTACAGCAGGGGTGTAAACATAATTGAATTTGATGGGAGCAGTTTTGGCCTGCTGCCATTCCTGAGCAAGCTCTGCACTGGTGGCACTCCAATCCCGCAGCTGAATCCTCTTTAGGAGACGATCCTGGTGCTTGGTGGACTTTCTCTGACGCCCTGAAGCCTTCTTTACAAGAACTGAACCTCTTTCCTTGAAGTTCTTGATAATCCTATAAATTGTTGATTTAGGTGCAACTTTAGTCGCCACAATATCCTTGCCTGTGAAGCCATTTTTATGGAACGAATGATGGCTGCACGCGTTTCTTTGCAGGTCACCATGGTTAACAATGGAAGAACAATGATTTCAAGCATCACCGTCCTTTTAACATGTCAAGTCTGCCATTCTAAGGACTATGCAATTCATCTGATCACAGTTCATAACATTCTGGAGTATATGCAAATTACTATTATAAAAACTTAAGCAGCAACTTTTCCAATTTCCAATATTTATTTAATTCTCAAAACTTTTGGCCAAGACTGTATGTGTATCAGTTTTGTTCAAAATGTTTAATCTATTTTTATTGACATATTATTAAAAATGTGTCATTAAAAAAATTATACCAATAATCAGCAGGAAAATCCTTGTTAGCATCATAGCAATCAAACTCTTCTTTAAAATTCTGAGCAGCTTTTTGCATGTTTTTCTCTGGTATTTCAATAATTTATATTTTGTAAAGATCTCTAAATTTTTAAGGTTGGAAAGCCTCCTTACCATCACCCTAATCGTATTGTTATTTATTGTTAGTTATTGTTACTTATTTGCTACTTCCAGTCAATATCAATTGAACCCTAAATCTGCCATGGGTATAAATAGTTGTGGCCTTTACTTTACCATATTTTTCGGTAATAAAACTAACATTCATGTATATTTTCAATTTGTTAAAGAAAATAAAGTATGGAGCACTTTACATATATTTTTGCATAAAAACCCAAAGTTTAAGAAACAAAATTGAATATTTCTTTGTTACTGTAATAGCAAGTATGTCCTAATCCTGATTAGATTGAACTAAATGATTGGACACCTGTGCAAAAACAGCCTTTCTATTTCTAGGTCAGCAGCTTACAATTGCATTATGAGCTGCACACATTATTTGGTTGGTAGAAATAATGTGCTTTAACTAATAATCATTGTTTTCACTGTTTCCCTTTCCAATGCCCGTTTGTAAGTTCGTGGCCAGGTCGATGGTTTTCTCAAAGATCTTCTATGAAAGCACCATTAAAACCTTCTTCGTAGAGTCTTCGTGGCTTATTTAGGATCCGGAAACAACCCAGAATTCCATATTCCTACACCGGCTGTTAGTATGCCGCAAGAACACATTAAGTTGCTCAGTACATTCATTACAACAGAAGATGTATTATTTGTCATGTCAGACATTTGTTCAGAATTCTTTTTCGAGCAAAATATCTGAAGCTGAGTAAAAACTAGAGACTAGAAATCATGGATGCGTTGGTTACATTGGAAATTGTGACAATACTTCCAAAGACTATGAAAATACTGATCAAATATAGCCTGTTATTTTACTGCAGGTTTCTAGCATATACTTCTGCATTGATTTTAAGGAGGATAGTCCTATTGTTCATTAACTCAGATGGATACTGGACAAAATAAATCCTGATCAGGATATTTGTTTTTTTTAAACAATCTAATACATAAATACATACATAAACAGAATAGAATAGAATAGAATATAATAGAATAATCCTTTATTGTCCTTCAAAGGAGAAATTCATCTGTAACAGCAGCAAACGGGGCGCAACTGCTAGTCAGTGACTTGATGCAATCTGCTGGGATTCCTTAAATAGGAAACAAACTAAAACTTTAAACTAATTGGAAAGTTAGTATGATTGCATTGAAATGACTTTTCTTGTAATTTGCCTTGAGATGACATCTGTTGTGTATTGGTGCTATATAAATAAACTTAATTGAACTAAAAAATTTAAGTGACAGGTAATAGAAGCATTTAGAGTCACACAAGAAAAGTAGAAAAACTATAGCAGCAGAATTAAGAATAATATATGTACATTAAGGACAAAATTACAAAACTAAAGTACTGTGCTGTTATTTGAATGTGCAACTGAGTAGGATCATTTAAAAACAAAAGATATATACAGCATGTGCATGTCTAGTTGAGCATTAAAAAGTAAAAAGTAAACGTATTATTTGCAAGAAGTTAACAGAATATGAGCTGAGAAAAACAGATGTGCAAATAACAGCAGCAGAAATGTTAATTACGTGAGTTAAAAAGTGTATATTACAGCAGGGGTGTAAACATAATTGAATTTGATGGGAGCAGTTTTGGTTGTAGAGTCTAACAGCTGCTGGGAGGAAGGACCTGTGAAAACGCTCCTTCATGCACCAAGGATGCAGAAGTCTGTCACTGAAGGAGCTCTGCAGCTCAGCAACAACTTCATGCATGGGGTGGAAGACTCTGGCCAAAATGACATCACTGATGGACAGAGTCCTTCTGTCTCCCACCACCTGCACTGGATCCAGGGGGCATCCAAGAACAGACCATCCCAGATCTATAAATCTATTCAGAAATCATGTACATAAAAACTTCAGATGGACAAAAATACAAAAGTTATTGTAGTAAATTCTTTTCAGTAAAAGTGAAGATTTTCAGTGAGAGACAGGCCTGCAACTGTTTGCATCTTTTTAAGAAATCATAATTTTGTTTTACTATAAACCTTTTAGTAATACAACATGTTTTTAAAATGGTTTAAAAAATACTTATCTGAATAATCAATGTAATGCCTATTGTATACAATTTCCTTTTGTATCTTACTAAAAACACACACGTGCATACACTTTTTAACTCAATAATTAACATTTCTGCTGCTGTTATTTGCACATCTATTTTTCTCAGTTTATATTCTGTTAACTTCTTGTAAATAATACATTAGTTTTTTTACTTTTTAATGCTCAACTACACATGCACATTCTGTATATATGTTTTGTTTTTAAATTATCCTACTCATTTGCACATTCTCACACACACACACACCCACACACACACACACACACACACAAACACACACACACAAGGACAACTTTGCATGTTTATTGGACTGAGTAAAGGGGTCTGAGTACCCAGTATAGAACCCACAGAATGGCTGACATTGGGAAGAACATGCCAATTTCATGCAGAAGGACCCAAGGCCTGGGTGTGAACCAAGGCAAATAAATAAACCACCCACGGGTGGAAAAATATCTATCAGTGTGACTGTTGCGTGATAAACCTGCTAAACAGAGATTTTTACAAAAAGGAGACAAAATACTTGCACCCCATGTATGAAGTTGTTACTGAGCTGCAGAGCTCCTTCAGTGACAGACTTCTGCATCCTCGGTGCATGAAGGAGCGTTTTCACAGGTCCTTCCTCCCAGCAGCTGTTAGACTCTACAATAATCGCTGCTCCCAACCAACCCAATAATGTTTACATCACTGCTGTAATATGCACTGTTTATCTCATTTCAAGTAACATTTCTGCTGCTGTTATTTGCTCATCTATAAACATCACAGTTTATATTTTTTTACTTCTTGTAAATGCGTACAACTACGCATGCACATTCTATAAATATTCTTTTTAATTATCATACTCAGTTGCACATTCATATCTGAGTATGCCGCTTTATTTTAACAGCACAGAACTTTGGTTTGGTAATTTTGTCCATAATGTATGTATATTATTCTTAATTCTGTTTTTTGTACTGAACAGTGGCCCAGTTGGTAGGACTGTTGCCTTGCAGCAAGAAGGTTTTGGATTTAAATCCCAGCCTGGGGTCTTTCTGCATGGAGTTTGCATGTCTTCCCTGTGCATGCGTGGGTTCCCTCCGGGTACTCTGCCTCTCTGCCTCCTCCCACAGTCCAAAATATGACTTTTTGTCATCCTTAAGAAAAACTAGTTTTAAAATTGCTGGAGATAGGTACCAATTTCCCCCTTGTGGGACAATAAAGGATTATTCTATTCTATTCTAAATCTACACCACATGCAGGGATACTCAAGATGTTTTTTATTAAAATCCACATTAGAGATGTGTTTGATCTAGTCATCCATGGTTTTCTACTATCAGCGTTTGCAAGACTATTTAACTATGGAAGCATATGTGTAACATAAATCAAATTAAAAAGGATTAGCAGAAATGCCTTTTCATTTTACAATTCAACATTGCTCATTCTGTAACTTAATTAAAATTAAATAGAAAAGGAAATTTAAGATTTAATTTTCAAATTGCATCCCAGCATTAGAGTTACAAAATTCAATTTGAAATGTCAAAGCTGAAAATGAAAATGCATTGGCAGAAATGCTTTTGCATTTTCTGAATACAAATGCCATTTGTGACTCATAAATAAAATTTAAAACGAATCATCCAAACTGCTTTTTCATTTTACAATTCAACAGTGCTCATTCTGTAACTTAATTCAAATTAAATAGAAAAAGGCTTTTAAGATTTAATTTTCAAATTGCACCCAGGCAAAGTAGTTACAAAATTCAATTTGAAATGTCAAAGTTAAAAATGAAAATGCATTTGCAGAAACGCATTTTCATTTTCAGAATACAAATTATGCCCTTTTTGACTCATAAATAAAAAAAAAAATTTTATCATCCAAACTGCTTTTTCATTTTCCAATTCAGCGTAGCTTGTCCGTGACCTAATTAAAACGATAAAGAAAATGATATTGCTTTTTCGTTTTCATTCTTGCCCCCGCAAAAGGTGTAACGTAATTCAAATGGAATTGGCAATACCACACGGCGCAGGAGAATGACGTCAGGGCATTGCGAGCCGGCCGGAAGATTTCTGTTCCAGCAGCAATGGTGGATGAAGGGGGAGACAGAGCAAGCGAAGAGGACAGTTTTAAGTTTATTAAAATCTGCCGGTACAAAAATTAAAAACTTAACTTGGTTGTGTTGTTTGGCTTTTGTTGTTGGTATAGACATGTATTTTAATATTATTTTGTTAACTATCGCTCATAAACAAGCTCCTATGTTGGTCTAATGGTTCTCTGTGTATTGCCCCACTTATGTACTGCTAATTTTGTTTTTTACAAAGAAAGGAAAAAAACGACTCCTTTTAGGAGAAATTATTACCTCTTTACCGGGACAAAATTAGGCCACGGTGGCATGGAGGTAGAAGAATAAATTCAATTTGACACCTAATGTTTAGAGGAAAACTAAACTACTAAAGGGATAGTTCACATTTTTAGACATGAAGTTGTATCCCATCCTCACCATCAGCATAATGCATACACACTGACCCACATCTGAAAACGAAAAAAACAATATTATTTTCTTTATTGTTTTAATTAGGTCACGGAGCGAGCTACACTGAATTGTAAAATGAAAAAGTAGTTAGGATGATTTCATTTATGAGTCAAAAAGGGCATAATTTGTATTCTGAAAAGGAAAATTAATTTCTGCAAATGCATTTTCAGCACTGTTGAATTGTAAAATGAAAAAGTAGTTAGGATGATTCGTTTTTAATTTTATTTATGAGTCCAAAATGACATTTGTATTCAGACAATGAAAAAGCATTTCTGCCAATGCATTTTAATTTTCAACTTTGACATTTCAAATAGAATTTTGTAACTCTAATGCTGGGATGCAATTTGAAAATGAAATCTTAAATGTCTTTTTTTATTTAATTTTAATTAGGTTACATAATGAGCAATGTTGAATTGTAAAATGAAAAAGCAGTTTGGATTATTTCTTTTTAAAGTCAAAAATAGCAGCTAGATTTTGAAAATGAAAAAGCATTTCTGCTAATCCATTTTAATTTGATTTATCTTACACATATGCTTCCATACTTAACAGCAGTTGGTATAAGCATATTTTGCTATGACTACATTCAGAGAGTTCTGTCTGTTAAATCATTGCCCTGGATTAAAATGTCCAGGAATTTGGGTCTCAGAAAAAAAAGAGCAGCAAAGGGACAAGTGTAACCCGTAACTGTACAGCAGCAGGATTCATCTCAACCTGTCACCGGACAAAACGAATGAAACCCACGGGACAGAGGCTTAAACCCGCTGTGTGCTGTCCTTCACAGCAGTGATAGATGGAAGTGTGACATTAAAATGGTAATGACTCAAGGGAGACCTGACAAGAGAATGCTGGGAGACCTTTGACCTTTGACAGACCACAGCCTCATTGAGAGGCTGACAGAGAGGATGGAGAAAGAACTGCAGATTGTTTTCCTTACAGTCCAAATATCATCCTATTTTAGAATCAGAAAACTTAAAAATGTTAAAAGTATCAAAGATTAAAAAATCTAATCTGCCTTTTCATTGTATATCAAAGAGGAGTGTCATTTTGTCACTTGAAACACTCATTTTATTTTTTTTAGTTTCACAATAACAAAATTCTATGAAAATCGCTTTGCATGTAGGCTACAAAGTAAATGTTATACCTACAGGTTTCTAGCTGAAGCTAAGTTGCCACTCCTGTCACTGGCTGTGCCTATAAGGATCAAAATACAAACATAAAATCATGATAAAATACAAAGGACAAAAACATTACCGAGCAAAGGTGGATGTGCATCTCATCACTACCAGCCTTTCTTGCATTCCTCGGTGGGTGTGAAGTCATTTAGATAGTATTAGATACTATCAAATAGCCTTTTGGACATGAAATGAGTCAAGCCTTTAACAGTGGATACATTTCAATTTACACTGTAAATTTTTTTTTCTTTTACAGTAAATAACTGTATTTCTTTATGGTATTCTTCTGTTTTTTCAAAATAGTGTATAAAACTGTAAAATTACTGAACATTTGAAGTAAATTTACAAACAGCATTTTATTTTAAGGTTTTATCCTAAAATTACAAAAAACTAATATTTTTCGTTTTTTGATAAACATTTACTCTAAAATAACTATAATTATAAGTAAATTAACAAACAGTATGTTATTTTACAGATAAATCCAATATAAAGGAAAAACTGTTATTCCTCATTTTTTTGACAATAATTTTCAGGGTTTTTTTTATTTGAAGTTTGAGGCTGTTATTTTCCATCCATCCATCCATTTTCTATACCCGTCATTCCTATGCAAGTTTGCGGGGGAGGGGGGGCTGGTGCCTATCTCCAGCGGTCAAGGGGCGAGAGGCGGGGTGGCTGTTATTTAAAAAAAAAAAAAAATTATGTAAAATTAAGACGATCATCGGTTATTAAATAATGTTATACATTATGTAAGGGTTTTTGTGCATATTAAACATTTCACTTTTGTGCATAATTTCAAAGTTTCATATTTATGATTGACTGTAATCAAGTGTGCTACACATTAAATAAAGCTTCTTGTCTATACTAAATATCTTACTTTTTATTTCATTTTAGGATACATGTGAATAATTTCATATTTTGAGCATTTATACATTTCAACTGTAGTATTTTGATAATGTATAAAGGTTTCCATACAATAATGTAACATTTTACTCTTTAGGGGGAAGTTATCTTATACAAATGTGTATTTTCAACATTTAAAATCTGTAATATTAAACATTACATATACGTAGCCTATATACAATTATAATAATGACCATAATTTAAAAAAAGAAGCTTTTCCACCAAAACTTCATATTTATATATCAAACACTGTATTTGAAAGAGTAGCTAGTTAAAGGGATATTCCACCCCTAAGCCAAAATGTGTCTTTTGCCATATTCCCCAGAGTTAGATAAATGAGAAAAAAGCATTTTATAACCAGGCCCGTAATTCTCCCGATCTGGCAGCAGTTTGTTTGCTTTAGCTTAGCATAAAGCAATGTAAGTGAATGGAACCCACGAGCATTTTTTGTACAAAAGTGATTAAAATTAATCAATAATTATTGCAATTTTTACTGGTGAACTTAATAATGATATCGACTGCAAATGAAAAGTAAGAAGTAGCACCAAGGAATTACAAGAGCCGATTTAGACTCGGGACTACATTATGACAAAGCACCGCTGTAAGCTGCTGCTGCAAGGTGCAAGGATATGACGCAGCGGTCCCTAAAGCCACCTGCTTCCGTAAACAAACACAATTGTGTGAAACATCGTGTTGCTGTATGTCTTCGGCTTGTTTTCACAACCATTTGTTACACAAGCAAGAACCATTTTCTTGGATTAGGCGTGTAACTCCTCAAACTGCGGCAGAAAAAACTCCGTGCAGCTCGCGCATTTGTGTTTAAAGAAGCAGGGGGCTTTTGCGAGGCGGTCACTCAGAGAGCTGACCAATGACAGCTCTGCGCGCGGTCATTTAGAAAATACGTCAGTTCGCGCTCCTTCTGCAAAAGGCTGTTGAGTAGTGATGTGCGATACCACGGATTTCCTATCCGATCCGATACCAAGTAAAATGAAGGCGAGTATCGGCGATTCCGATCCGATACCGATACTTTGCTCAAGGCAAGGCAAGGCAAGGCAATTTTATTTGTATAGCACACTTTCAACAGCAGGGTAATTCAAGGTGCTTTACATGATTTGGTGATTTAAAAGAAACACATAAAAGAAACATACATTATACATGATACACAATAAAGCAAGAGAAAAATAAAAAAAAGCAAGAGAGCATGAACACATTTCATACATATAACATCAAGCATTTACTCAAAGGCAATTCTAAACAGATGGTTTTTAGTCTCGATTTAAAGCAGTTCAGAGTTTCAGCAGCTCTACACTCGTCAGGAAGTCCGTTCCAGATAAGGGGAGCATAAAAAGTGAAAGCTGCTTCTCCATGTTTAGTTCTGAGTCTAGGGATGTTTAGTAGGCTAGAGTTGGAGGACCTGAGTGGTCTTGGTGGTTGGTACCATGACAACAGGTCTTCAACATATTTTGGTGCTAAGCCATGTAATGATTTATAAACTAGTAAAAGTATTTTAAAGTCTATTCTCTGAGCTACAGGGAGCCAGTGTAAGGACTTTAGAACTGGGGTGATGTGCTCTACTTTCCTGGTTCTAGTGAGGACGCGATTGGCAGCGTTCTGGATCAGCTGCAGCTGTCTGATTGACTTTTTAGGCAGACCTGTCAAGATGCTGTTGCAGTAATCAATCCGACTAAAGATAAACGCATGGATGAGTTTTTCTAGGTCGTGTTGCAAAATTTCAATTCAATTCAGTTTATTTATATAGCGCCAATTCACAACAGATGTCATCTCAAGGCACTTAACAAGAAGTCATTTCAATACAATTATACAAACATTCCAATCAGTTAAAAAGTTTCCTATTTAAGGAATCCCAGCAGATTGCGTCAGTCATTGGCGTGAGGTTGGGCAGATTTCCAACCACAGCAATCCTTCAGCAATCCCTCATACTGAGCAAAATCAGTCCTTTAATCCTAGAAATGTTCTTCAGGTGATAGAACGCTGACCTTGTTATTGCCTTTATGTGACCCTGGAGGTTCAGGTCTGAGTCCATTACTACACCTAGGTTACGAACCTGATCAGTAGTTTCTAGCTGTATTAATTGAAGCTGTGTGCTGACTCTTGATCGTTCCTTGATCGTGCTCAAATATTACTGTTTGGGAAATTAAAGTAACAAGTAGTGTACTTTAAAGTGTCACTTCATACTGAATGCAAGACATATAACTGGTTCTTCTTGTTTATTGATGAAGAATTATCATACAAGAAAAGAGCCAACTTACATATTTATTGACAGCATCTGAGCATGTGTGTCTTAAAACGCCTACCTGAACATCTCAACATAAAACAATAAACATTTAGTGGGCATTATTCAGATAAACTAGGGTAATTGTGGTTACTTTACTCTGTATTTCTATTTCCAATAAACTACATATTTGCTCCAAATGACTGAAATATCAATATTTTTATAAGAACATCGATTCTAGAACATACAAAGCTGGTATTGGAGGTATCGATATTTTAGTATCAATCCGCACATCACTACTGTTGAGCCAGATGGAGCGAACGGATGTCTGGAAGCTGTGAAAAGGAAAGGAAAGTTATGATGGCCCGCCTTATAAAACGGACGTACTTTTTTGAAGGTTATTTGATATTAACATAATGTAGCTCGGTGAGAGTAACATGAACTCTCAGCATCGTCCGGTCTAAAGTTTTGTCTACAGGTCTGTTAGCGTGCACAACATTAATGTGTTGTAAGTCAAACTTTTTAAAAGATTGTAGAAATATGGTAATACATGCGGTGGTCGTACTATTTATTTTTCTTAAATCTGTACATGAGGGCATCAGGATAAACAAGTCACCACATTGCACTGTTTTATTTTATTATTCGTTCAGAGACCTCACTCAGTGGTCAACCTCTCCATCATGGAGACGCCGTCTGTTGAAGTCGAGCTCAACACAGAAGAGAAACAAAAATACAAGTGAGGACAGACTGGCTTCACAGCCTTGGAGTTTTACTGCACTAAGGTAAACTACATGCATATTTGTTAATAATACTGATATTATGCATTTTAATATGGGCCGCACGGTGGTGTGGTGGTTAGCAGTGTCCCCCCTCAGCAAGAAGGCCCCGGTTTGAATCCAGCTGGGTCCTTTCTGTGTGGAGTTTGCATGCTCTCCAGTTTCCTCCCACAGTTCATAGGTGGATTGGTGAATCTAAATTGTCCCTTAGGTGTGAGTGTGAGTGGTTGTCTGTCTGTGTGGCTGGGGTGGGCTCCAGTACCCCGCGACCCTAAACAGGACTAAGTGGGTTTAGAAAATAGATGGATGGACTCTGAAAGAATAGTTTAATTATTGATGGCATGTAGATGTGTTATTAACACATATTAAAGTTATTAAACTTGTCAGACTGTTTATAGTTTTAAGTGTGAAGGAGAAAATGTTTACCTGGGATAGCTTGAAATGTTTACAGATTGTATCTTACCACATTAAGTAATTGTTACAGAAAGTACACTGTGACAGCCTTGGTAAACTGAATGTAATGTTTTATATTTGACATTACTTTTATCATACTCTTTACTCTGTGTACATCTGTACTTCACACAGCAAAAGACACCGCTATTCATCAAGACCCTGTGGGATCAGGAGATGGCTGGATAAAGGACTTACTAGATGGTGGGGTGCAGAATTAAACCAAGGCACAGGTAGGCAAACAACCAAGATACTGGTATTGTTACATTACATGTTCAAATCACTCAGGATGATGATGTTTTGAAGAAGCTGTTGAGTAACATTTTGCATGCCTTTATCACCAGCAGTGAGATATTGATTATTATGTTTTTCACTCTCATGATACAATCATTTTAGGAATTAAAGGCTCCTACCACAAGAGAACATGTGAGTATTGATGTTAACCTGATTTAAAAACACTAAATGCATAATGTGCACATTTTGGGCCAGAATACTGCCTGTTTGTTCATATGTTTAATTCTTTTTTTCCCCTCTCAAGAACTCAATTAAACTTTGATGAGAGACAACCCATCTGAACATAGAGGGAGAACATGCGAACATGCAAACTCCCCAAGGTAAATGCTTAATTTGCTACATTGGTGAAAAATGTCACATTGCCTTATTTCTTTGGGGTTTTTTCTTTTTCTTTTGTTTTTTGTAATAGTAGCACAAAGAAAAGCTTAAGCTGCATGTGTAAACACTGTCACTCTAAAATCTCAGAGTTTCCCAGAATATCTCACACTGGAAATTGAAATTAAGTTTTTGTTTAAAAGCAGTTCACTGTTTGTGCTTATTCCTTTGCCATCTAATAACCATTGTGTTTTTTTGTGTGTTTTTTTAAAATCCCATTTTAAAGTTGAACATGAAAAGAGTGGGAAACTCCCTCCTAAACATGTTTAGTCAAGAGACTTCGTTCCAAACTTTAACAACTTAAATTTTCTTGTGGTTGTCAAAAACCAACCTCGTCAATTTTGATTAATACTCACAGAAAACAAAATGTAACATTGCAGATGAGTGTTTTCTTGCTTGTTTTTTTAGTTATTTATGCATATTTGTAAAATTAAACAAACAAAAAATATGGAGGCAGGTGAACAAGCCTGTGCTGCTTCTCTAGAACAGCAGTAGCTCCACCACGCCATTAGGGGAAATTTAAGTTTTGTGAGCATGTAATTTAATTATGATTCATTTTTGGATTGTTTGACAGCACTGATGTTCATTTTATGGCATGTAGCTGAAATTCTCCTTTATTTAGCTACAAGTTGTGATCATGTCTAGCCTGTGGGTATAAAGTGGAAGTGTAAATACAGCTTAGAATTAAAAACCTATGGGATTCAAGCAAACAAATAAGCACTGAAATTATTACATCTTACGTCATTTTTGCAGCTAAGTTATTATATTTAAAGCTATCTTACGGAACATATTTTTGTATGTTGGAGTATACAGTATAGGTTATGTATGGTTTATTTGACCTTGCTGTTGACTGGGAAAGTACTGCAACACAGATTTCCTGTGAAACTCCCATCTGTTTTTGTGGACAAATGAACTTGACATGACCTCCATTTACAGAAGTCCCTGTCCTGAAGTCGGATATTGACTATTTCTTTGAGAATGTTTGATAAAATGGAAAATGTGTCTTTTTAGGGATCTTATAGTAATTTTGTGTGTGTGTGTATCCACAGATTCACCAAAGATCCTATTGATCACTGACCATTTGGAGGACGATTATTCTAAACCTGCAATGTTTCACTGTCACCTCTGGTAGGATTCACTGCTTTGGAGGAAGGTTTTAGTTTCACTTAAACTGTATATGATAGATTTTAAATAAATACTACTGCATGTCTAAAATATAGCTGCAATGTACAAAGCTCCAGTAGATAGATTAATTTTGCATTCATAGTGTAAAATGTATAAGTTGCAGCTTGTATTTTTAAAAGCGTGTCTTAAATTTTATTGTGTATTTGAATGTAAAAATTGTATGGGACAAAAAGTAAAAAAATAGAAGTGTTTTCCTGTAGACATATTTATTAACATGTCCCTTTATTAATGGAATTTAATTGAATATTTTAGAAAACATTGAATTTTATTGTATTTTCATTTTGAAAATATTGTATTTTAATGATTGTAATATTTTTCATAAGGAATTTATTTTGATATAGTTAATTTCTGTAGCAATATTTTCAAGGACCTTTAGTTTTGTAACTTATTGGAAAGTGTAAAAATTTTCTAAAAGTAACTGAAAATAAATATTTTTCAGCAGAACTCTGAGCATTATCATTCTATTACGGTAAATGAGTTAAATGTTATTACAGTAAAACAATTGTACTAGAAATTTAAGCACGGTCACTTAATGTAAAGTGTTAGCCAGTAATATTACAGTGATCTGTCTGTAAAAGAATGGTATTTTCCTGTAGAAATGTAAGCAGATTCACTAACTGAAAGGTGATTGACAGTAATTTTACAGTAAACAATCAGTAAAATAATGCTATTTTCATGTATTTTTCTTGACATTCTTCTTACATTTACAGTGTTTGACCATAATAACACAGGGTAAAACTGTAAAATAACAGTATTTCACTCTAAAAGCTTTACAGGAATTTACTGTAAATTAATTGTTTTTGCACGTTACTTGAATTACAGTATTTACCTTAATTTTACAGTATTTGTTTGGCAGCCGCAGCTGCCAGTAATTTACCGTTTTTTTACGTTTTTTTTTTTTTTTACAGTGTACTTATATCTTTTTTATTGTTCTGAGCAGAATACAGGAGAACATGTTTCATTCCCTTCAATGCTTTAACTGACGGTTTGTGCCCTCAAAACATCCCATGTAACAGCTACATTATGGAAGTACAGGTAAACCCTTGCAAGTAAAACATGGACTGGTTATGTGTAGAAAAGTGACTTGCACAGTTCTATTGGTTCACTTATTTAAGGAAGGCAGTCTGAGCAAGAAGGTTTTTAGGATACATAATCTGCTGATGCCTCTGCAAAGATTAATGATGAAGGTGGGAAAGGAGAAGAAATTACAATGTCTAACCTGAAAGCCGTCAGAAATGACAATATTAGTCAAAAGCTTTTGTTCACCAATGTAGTGAAATAGAGACAGAATGTTTTTAAATTCCTGGTTAGTGCCGGTCTGTTAGGTCTCCTCCCTGCCAGGAACCACTCAGTAACTTACTGTGTGAGTTTTCTCTTTGTAAACTAATGTTGGAGCTGGAGACTTTGCCTTCACCACTGTTGTCTTTGATGGGCACTGAGTTATGAACAGATGCCTGAGTTCACTTTCAATTCTAACATCATCTCCCCTCTGCCTTATCCTCTCTTTTTTCTTCTGTGATTTTTTTTAAACATATTTCTCGATTTCTAACATAGAAGTGAATACAAGTATAATGAACTACAAGGTCCAACACAACTAAAACGGAACATGAAGAATGATCATAAATGCCCTTAAAAGATGGAATCATTGCCTGGGATGGATGGACTACTGTGTCCTTTCTGTCTAAAGTCTGTGGCAGAATTCCAGGACCTTCCTTACGACTGTTTGCTGAAAGATCATTTTTTAATCAAAAACCCTTTCGCTTAAATAAAAGTAAATAAAACACTGAGGTGTTCTGGCCAAACAGAAAAAGAAAATGCACATACAGAACTAAAAGCTAACAACAAAAGAAAACAAAAAATAACTGAAATAAAAAAATATAGAAATCTTCAAATTTAAGACAGCTAATAAAATAATGTAATCAAATATAGATAGAAAACTTTTAAACAGATTGGACTAATTAACTGAAAGATTAATTGGAATGTATAGGTACAATTGAATTGAAACTAGTTTGCTTCTTTTTCTCCTCATTCTATATCCAGTTTGCCATATTGACTGTGCAATAGCCCGTCACCTGTGGTGACGGGGTAAGCCGTATTGCGTCATTTCCTGTTGTCACTGCTGTGGTCCGTGGAGCTGTTTTGGTGTTCAAACGCTCTTGAATTGATCTTATTTTCTCTGTGCTGAGGCTTTTCTAAGTTATTTTAACACACAATCACAGTAAAACACACATTTTGTGGTGGTGTACTTTACGTTTTGGGAACTCCTCGTGTTTCACACAGTTTTTCTTTGGGTGGAAGGTCTCGCTAGCTCAGTTAGCTTAGCTTCATTGCGGCTATGGCTACTCTTTTCTCTCCTGTCTCTAACTCTTCTCTTCTCTCTTGCTCTCTGTGTCAGATGTTTAGTTACTTCCCTGCCTCCTTTAGTGATAATGGTAACTGTAATAAATGTAATATTTTTGTAGCTTTGGAGGCGAGTGAATCAGAATTAGAAGCACGGCTCCGCGCTGTTGAAAAACCAGCAGATAGGCGAAGCCCATTAGCCAGCGCGGAGCCAACAAGGATAGAACCCCCTAGCTGTCCTCCGGTAGAGCCCGCGCAGCCGGGACCTCTAGGCGGCTGGGTGACTGTACGTAGGAAGCATAGTTCTAGGACCCAGCCCACGGGCCACCACCAACTGGTCCACGTTTCTAACAGATTTTCCCCGCTCAGCGACAAACCCGCTGTGAAGCCGACCCTGGTAATTGGCGGCTCCATAGTCAGAAACGTGGCATTAGAGACACCATTGACCATAGTCAAATGCTTGCCAGGGGCCAGAACGGGCGACATCAAATCCTACCTGAAACTGCTGGCTAAAGATAAGCATAAATACAGTAAGATTGTTATTCACGCTGGTGGTAATGACACCCGGTTACGCCAATCGGAGGTCACTAAAATTAGTGTTGCTTCGGTGTGTAAGTTTGCAAAAACAATGTCAGACTCGGTAATCTTTTCTGGTCCCCTGCCTGATCGGACCAGTGACGACATGTTTAGCCGCATGCTGTCATTCCATCAATGGTTGTCTAGGTGGTGTCCTGCAAACGATGTGGGCTACATTGATAACTGGAGAACTTTTTGGGGAAAACCTGGTCTGATCCAGAGAGACGGCATCCATCCCACTTTGGATGGAGCAGCTCTTCTTTCTAGGAATATGGCCGAATTTATTAGTCCTCCAAAACACTGACCACCCAGGGTCCAGACCAGGAAGCAGAGTCGTAGTTTAACCCACCTCTCTGCTGCTTCTGTACTGTTACCCACCCATTACCCTATAGAAACAGTGTCTTGCCCACGGCCAAAATTAAATGGATTAAAAGTTAAGACAACAAAAGCAAATTATGGAAATCTCATAAAAATAAATACAACTTTGACTGAAAATAAATCTATTAAATGTGGTTTATTAAACATAAGATCTATCTCCTCAAAGACTTTGTTAGTAAATGACTTGATTTGTGATAATCACATTGATTTCCTTTGTCTCACAGAAACCTGGTTGCAGCAGGAGGATTATGTCAGTATAAATGAGTCAACTCCTTCCAGTCATTTACATTTTCACATTCCTAGAAATACTGGGCGAGGACGAGGAGTTGCAGCCATTTTTCGTTCTGATTTACTAATTAGTCCCAGACCAATTGATAGCTACAGTTCTTTTGAGCATCTAACCCTTAATTTTCCTCCTCCAAGTTGCAAAACATTAAGACCATTTTTGTTTGTGGTTTTGTATCGTCCACCAGGCCCTTACTCTCAATTCTTGGATCAGATCTCACATTTTTTATCTGATATAGTATTAAATACTGATAGGGTTATTATAGTGGGGGACTTCAATATTCATGTGGATACTGAAAGTGATAGCCTAAATGCAGCCTTTAATGCTATTTTAGACTCAATTGGCTTTACTCAAAAAGTACAGGGATCGACCCACTCAGGTAAACACACTTTGGACCTTGTACTGACATACGGTATTGAGTGTGAGGAAATAACAGTCCACCCACATAACCCGGTCCTGTCTGACCACTTCTTGATAACTTTTGAATTTACGTTAACTGACCATCTTAAATCTGAAAGAAAATTTCATTATAGTAGAACTTTATCAGACAATGCTGTAACAATTTTTAAAGAATCTGTACCATTCTTACTTTCCTCATTGTCTCAGAGTAACACAGTGGATGGCAGCAATTCTATCTCTAACCCTTCAGAAATTGATGGTCTGGTTCACAGCGTTACGTCCTCATTGCGTTTGGCATTAGATAGTGTAGCCGCCTTAAAAAAGAAAGTGGCTAGCCATAGGAGGCTGACTACTTGGTTTAACGCAGAGTTGCGTACTTTAAAGCAGAATACTAGGAAGTTGGAGAGAAAATGGCGCTTTACACATCTAGAGGATTCCTATTTAACCTGGAATAACAGTCTACTGCTGTATAAAAAGACCCTTCAACAAGCTAGAACAGCATATTTTTCATCATTAATAGAGGCGAATAAAAACAATCCTAGGTTTCTTTTTAGTACAGTTGCCAAACTTACACAGAGTCATAGCTCTGTTGAGCAAACTATTCCCCCCAGCTCTTAGCAGTGATGATTTTATGAGATTCTTCATAAATAAAATAAATTTTATTAAAAATAAAATCATTGGCACCCTCCCAAACATGATTACTTCTTCCTCAGTAAATGAGTCAGTATCGGAAAGAACTGTAGAACCTCAGTATTGCTTAGGCTGTTTTGATTCAGTCGAGCTTTCAGAATTATCAAAAATATTAGCCTCATCTAAATCTTCAACTTGTATTTTGGACCCAATCTCAACCAAATTATTTAAAGAAGTGTTCCATTTGGTTCCCGGCCCCATTTTGGATATGATGAATCTATCCTTAGTAAACGGATACGTACCACAGGAATTTAAAATAGCTGTAATTAAACCTTTACTCAAGAAACCTTCCCTTGATCAAGATGACTTAGTGAATTACAGACCTATATCTAACCTTCCTTTCTTATCCAAAGTCCTTGAGAAAATAGTCGCTAATCAAGTCTGTGAACATCTAAACAGTAACAAGCTGTTTGAAGAGTTTCAGTCAGGTTTTAGAGCTCATCATAGCACTGAAACAGCACTGGTGAAGGTTACTAATGATATTCTCATGGCCTCAGATAATGGACTGGTGTCTGTTCTGGTTTTGTTAGATCTCAGTGCTGCTTTTGACACAGTCGATCATAATATTCTCTTAGAAAGGCTTGAACATGTTGCAGGGATCAAAGGAACAGCACTAGGCTGGTTTAAATCATATTTGTCTGATAGATTCCAGTTTGTTCATCTAAATGATAAATCTTCACTCTCAAGGGTTACTTGTGGAGTTCCACAGGGTTCTGTGCTTGGACCAATTCTGTTCACCATATATATGCTTCCAATTGGTAGAATCATTAGACAGCATGGGATAAATTTCCACAGCTATGCCGATGATACACAACTATATTTATCCATAAATCCTGATGAACCCAGTCAGTTAGGTAGATTACAGGCATGTCTGGAAGACATAAAAGCATGGATGACCCTAAACTTTTTGCTTTTAAATTCTGACAAGACAGAAGTTGCTGTCTTTGGACCAGAAGTTCTTAAACAGAAACTGATTAGTCAATCACTTCATCTGGATGGCATTAAATTGTCCCCCAGTAATAACGTAAAGAACCTCGGCGTTATTTTTGACCAAGACTTGACATTTAAATCCCATATTAAACAGGTTTCTAGGATTTCTTTCTTTCACCTCCGGAATATTGCTAAAATTAGAAACATCCTGTCCAGGAGTGATGCTGAGAAACTAGTCCATGCATTTGTTGCCTCAAGGCTGGACTACTGTAATTCTTTACTATCAGGTAGTCCACAAAATGCCATTTAAAGCCTTCAGTTGATCCAAAATGCGGCAGCAAGAGTTCTGATGAATATTAAAAAGAGAGATCACATTTCTCCTGTTTTAGCTTCCCTTCATTGGCTCCCTGTTAAATCCAGAATAGAATTTAAGATCCTTCTTCTTACATACAAAGCCCTTAATAATCAAGCTCCATCATACATCAGAGATCTAATTGTTCCATATGTTCCTAAAAGAGCACTTCGCTCTCAGACTGCAGGTTTACTTGTAGTTCCTAGGATCTCTAAAAGTAGAATGGGAGGCAGATCTTTTAGTTATCAGGCTCCTCTCCTGTGGAACCAGCTCCCAGCTTTAGTCCGTGAGGCAGACACTCTGTTTACTTTTAAGGCCAGGCTTAAAACTTTCCTTTTTGATAAAGCTTATAGTTAGAGTGGCTAAGGTCATCCTGAGCTATCTCTGTAGTTATGCTGCTATAGGCTTAGACTGCTGGAGGACAGACTTACCAATTTTCTTCACTCTGCTACTTCCTTTTCTCCTACTACTCTCCAGTTGTATTACAGTACATTCTGTTATTTCGACTGTTAACTTTGTTTTCTCTCAGTGTTTTTCTCTCCATAGAAGATATACCTGGTCTGGTATCCTGCTTGGCTGCAATGCCCTGTTGGACGGGGGGCATCGACTGGGATGATCCTCTCAGTAACTGAACATCCACTGTGTCCTGTTACCAACTTTTTACTTTCTGTAACATAGAAAGTTCTCTTATATCAGATCTTCTGTTCCTTCTGTGTCTCTGCTCTGTCTTCTCAAACCCCCAGACGGTCGTGGCAGATGGCCGCTCCTACTGAGCCTGGTTCTGTTGGAGGTTTCTTCCTGTTAAAGGGGAGTTTTTCCTCTCCACTGTCGCTACATGCTTGCTCAGTATGAGGGATTGCTGAAGGAGTGCTGTGGTTGGAAATCTGCCCAACCTCACGCCAATGACTGACGCAATCTGCTGGGATTCCTTAAATAGGAAACTTTTTAACTGATTGGAATGTTTGTATAATTGTATTGAAATGACTTCTTGTTAAGAGCCTTGAGATGACATCTGTTGTGAATTGGCGCTATATAAATAAACTGAATTGAATTGAATTGAATTGAATTGAATTGAATAGTTTTTTTGTTGAGCTGCACGTGTTGTGATTTGGCCGTATATATATATAAACTGAATTGAAATACTTTATTTTATTTTGATTTACTGCAGAAATTGTCTTTGCGTAAAGAAGATTAAATGATTTTCTTTCTTTTATTCGATGTGGGTGCAAACTATTTTTACTTTTTTATTTCATTAGTTTCAGCAGTTCTATTAATTCCATATTTATTCTGTCTAGACTCTTTTTAACTGTTCACTTTACTAATCTGAACAATCTCCCCACCAATGATTAAATTTAAGGACACATTAACAAAGTAATCAAACTAATTCTGCATTGTCTCGCTACAACTATTCCACCGACAATACAGTGCCTGTAAAAACTATTCACCCCCTTGAATGTTTTACGTTTTTTCATGCTTTTAATGCTTTAATGCAATCATGATCAGCTGCAAACAGCCTTTTTCATGTCCTTCTACAAATTCTATATGGGGTTGACATCTGGACTTTGACTGGGCCACTCCAAAACCTCCACCTCGTTGTCTTCAAACCATTTCTGTGCAGCTTTAGCTGGATTCTTTGAGTCGTCTTGGTGGAAAATACATGTTCTCTGAAGCTATAGTCCTGTTCTAAAGTCCTTACACTGGCTCCCTGTAGCTCAGAGAATAGATTCAAAATACTTTTACTAGTTTATAAATCATTGAATGGCTTAGCACCAAAGTGAATGAAAATCTCCTGTTACTATACCAACATTAAGTTGGTATAGTCCTCTCATCCCAAGTCTCAACATCCCTAGAATCAGAACCAAACATGGAGAAGCAGCTTTCAGTTTCTATGCTCCTCTAATCTGGAACAAACTTCCAGAAAACTGCAAAGCTGCTGAAACTCTGAGATCTTTTAAATCACAACTAAAAACGTATCTGTTAAGAGCTGCCTTTGAGTAATGCTTTGATGTATCAAATGTTTTGTGTCTGTTTCTTGCTTTATTGCTGTTTTTACTTTGTATGCTTTGTCTGTGTTTTACTGCTATTGTTATTTTACCCCTAAATCCTGTAAAGTACCTTGAATCACCTTGTTGTTGAAAGTGTGCTATACAAATAAAATTGCCTTGTTGAAGATGGAAACTAATTGTCTTCCAGAATTTCTTTATATCTTACTCCATTCATTTCACCTTCTACTTCTACTTACAAGCCTTCAGGGATGTTCAGGGCCTCAGAGATTGTTTTGTATCTATCTCCTGCCTTATACCTTTCAATAACCTTTTCTCTGATTTGCTTGGAGTCTTTTCCATTCTTCCTGCTGTAATGAGGATGAGGAGGAGGAGGGAAACCTGAGAGTATGATGTTGATATTTTACAAACAAATTGAGGTTTTCATAATGTGAGAGACCGCTGGTTACACTCACTGCCTCCCCCTCATGCCTGACTCGGGATATTAATGCGCTCCAGTAACTGTTAATTTCACTTTGGAAAGGTGATTTATGGGCAGACAGAGAGCAGAGGCAGAATCTAATTGAGATCAGAATGGCTGTTTCTCACACTGTGGCGCCTGCACCTTTCAGATGGGGTACCATGATTAATGTATAATGAGCAAATAATCTGTAAAATTAATAAAAAAAACCCTATTCTCCTGCTTGTCTTGGTGAGGAGAATAAACACAAATAAAAATCAAAGTGTTTTGGTCTGTTTTTCCTCCCTCGGTGCATTTCTCTTGTCTGCACACTTGACAGCAGAACCACATGCAGCACAATCAATGGAGAGGAGCAGCATAATCAATCTGAGATTGGACTGTGTGTCTGTGTGCAGGCTTCATAAAACAATACGGAGTAGGGAGGAGGACAGTTTTGCACCATTAATGTCTTCATCAGTATCTGCATCCCTCAGACTTTCTGACAGAGGGAAGTCTCTCACTCGCTCTGTCAAACAGGAGCTGCAGCAGGAAGCTCAGCAAGAAACATGTAAAATGATAAAGGTCAACAACAGAGATCCAGGTCACAATGACCCTAAAAATGTCCAGTACACATCTTTAAAGTAGTTCAGAACAGTTTTTCTTATTCTGAAGTACAATAAATATATCATAACTGATCAATCACACTTCTGACTGGAGCTGCTTTTAGACTGTAGCGGTTTCCTTATTTTTTCTCCCATATTTTCTTGTTCCAACCTTCTGAACTTCTTTGGTCTTGTCAAAATCCCCAAAACAATTCCCATTTATTTACAAAGGGAAACCTGTTGTATTGAATAATAACACACAGACTGATGTTTTCAAGCCTTTATTTCTGTTATGATGTTTTTCTGCTTATAGCTAATGAAAAGAATGACATGTAAGATTAAAATACTACATTAGAACAATAAAAATCTTTTTAATATGTAAATGTGAGCTGGATGAAAGATTTGTTTATCACCTGCTTAAAGGTTGTTGTTTTCAAAAGGTAATTTTAATACGACAAACTACCCTCATCGAATATATATTCTATTTATGGAATATGACTATGTCATACATTTTGTATTGATCACTGTGATGTTATAAGATTCATAACCATATCCTTATGGATGTATTCCATGATAATATGACAGGTTAACATGGTAACTTAAACAGATCCATACATACTGCGTGTGTGTACCCATGTGTGTGTGTGTTCTTGTATTGCTATCCTATTTAAGACCTTCTCTAGCATATTCTCTAACCTTCTGAAGACCGATGGACCTTATAGGGACCAAAGCCCTGTCCTAATATGGTGAACCCCTTTTTTTAGGGTTAGGTTTAGAGGTCTGGTGGGAATTATGTTTTGGTTAAGATCAGGGTTAGGAATAAACTGCTAAGGGTTAGGGTAAGGTCGTGTGTGTGTGTGTGTCTTTGTTGTCCTGTGAGGGACTGTCGACCTGTCCTCCTTGCATCCTGCTATAAAAATAAGCAGGTATCGATAATGGATGGATGGATTGTTAGTATTAATAAAACATTGCAGTCTGGTGCAAATGTTTGATAAGTACGTAAATGAGGAGGTATGAATATTATGTGAAGATCTTTATACCAGGAATGTTTAATAATGAAAATGTATAGAAAGCTAAAGAACTGTCATGTTAATTTTACTCATCAGTTCAGAAAAGAGTGGGACATCATGTTTCTTCTCGCAAGCTATTTATTTATTTAGAAATATTTATTTCTAAATAAATCATTATAAATAAATAAATATTTATTCATAAATAAAGGATCATTTTCTTTGATTTCTCCAGTGCTTTCAACACCATCCAGTCAGGACTTCTGAGGGACAAGCTGGAGCTTTCAGGAGTGGACCACCACATGTCTCAGTGGATTCTGGATTACCTCACAGGACGCCCACAGTATGTGAGGACATAAGGCTGTGTTTCCGACAAGCTGGTCTGCAGTACGGGGGTCCCACATGGAACTGTGCCGGCACCCTCTACACTGCAGACTTCTCTATCAACTCCCCACGCCGCCACCTTCAGAAGTTCTCTGATGACTGTGCCACTGTCAGCCTCATCACAGGTGAGAATGTCTCAGAGTACAGACAGTGGACTCAGGACTTACTGGACTGGTGCCAGCAGAACCACCTCATGATCAACACTGGGAAAACCAAAGAGTTGGTGATGAACTTCTACAGGAGCAGACCCAGACACTGGTGAACATCCAGGGAGTGGACATTGAGATGTTGGACTCTTATAAGTACCTGGGTGTTCACCTAAACAATAAACTGGCCTGGAACCACAACACTGATGCTCATTATAGGAAGGGTCAGAGCTGACTCTATCTGCTGAGGAGGCTGAGGTCTTTTGGAGTCCAGGCAGCACTCCTAAAGACCTTCTTTCACTCTGTGGTGGCATCGGCCATCTTTTATGGCGTCGTATGTTGGAGCAGCGGTTTATCTACAGCTGAGAGGAAGAGGTTAGATAAGCTCATCAAGAAAGCCAGCTCTGTTCTTGGATGCCCCCTGGATCCAGTGCAGGTGGTGGGAGACAGAAGGACTCTGTCCATCAGTGATGTCATTTTGGCCAGAGTCTTCCACCCCATGCATGAAGTTGTTGCTGAGCTGCAGAGCTCCTTCAGTGACAGACTTCTGCATCCTTGGTGCATGAAGGAGCGTTTTCACAGGTCCTTCCTCCCAGCAGCTGTTAGACTCTACAACCAAAACTGCTCCCATCAAATTCAATTATGTTTACACCCCTGCTGTAATATACACCTTTTAACTCACGTAATTAACATTTCTGCTGCTGTTATTTGCACATCTGTTTTTCTCAGCTCATATTCTGTTAACTTCTTGCAAATAATACGTTTACTTTTTACTTTTTAATGCTCAACTAGACATGCACATGGTGTATATATCTTTTGTTTTTAAATGATCCTACTCAGTTGCACATTCAAATAACAGCACAGTACTTTAGTTTTGTAATTTTGTCCTTAATGTACATATATTATTCTTAATTCTGCTGCTATAGTTTTTCTACTTTTCTTGTGTGACTCTAAATGCTTCTATTACCTGTCACTTAAATTTTTTAGTTCAATTAAGTTTATTTATATAGCACCAATACACAACAGATGTCATCTCAAGGCAAATTACAAGAAAAGTCATTTCAATGCAATCATACTAACTTTCCAATTAGTTTAAAGTTTTAGTTTGTTTCCTATTTAAGGAATCCCAGCAGATTGCATCAAGTCACTGACTAGCAGTTGCGCCCCGTTTGCTGCTGTTACAGATGAATTTCTCCTTTGAAGGACAATAAAGGATTATTCTATTCTATTCTATTCTATTCTATTCTATTCTATTCTGTTTATGTATGTATTTATGTATTAGATTGTTTAAAAAAAACAAATATCCTGATCAGGATTTATTTTGTCCAGTATCCATCTGAGTTAATGAACAATAGGACTATCCTCCTTAAAATCAATGCAGAAGTATATGCTAGAAACCTGCAGTAAAATAACAGGCTATAT
This sequence comes from Valencia hispanica, assembly GCA_963556495.2. Taxonomy (NCBI): domain Eukaryota; kingdom Metazoa; phylum Chordata; class Actinopteri; order Cyprinodontiformes; family Valenciidae; genus Valencia; species Valencia hispanica. The sequence goes on along the minus strand of OY747717.1, from coordinate 45,733,037 downwards.
TTGATCAGTATTTTCATAGTCTTTGGAAGTATTGTCACAATTTCCAATGTAACCAACGCATCCATGATTTCTAGTCTCTAGTTTTTACTCAGCTTCAGATATTTTGCTCGAAAAAGAATTCTGAACAAATGTCTGACATGACAAATAATACATCTTCTGTTGTAATGAATGTACTGAGCAACTTAATGTGTTCTTGCGGCATACTAACAGCCGGTGTAGGAATATGGAATTCTGGGTTGTTTCCGGATCCTAAATAAGCCACGAAGACTCTACGAAGAAGGTTTTAATGGTGCTTTCATAGAAGATCTTTGAGAAAACCATCGACCTGGCCACGAACTTACAAACGGGCATTGGAAAGGGAAACAGTGAAAACAATGATTATTAGTTAAAGCACATTATTTCTACCAACCAAATAATGTGTGCAGCTCATAATGCAATTGTAAGCTGCTGACCTAGAAATAGAAAGGCTGTTTTTGCACAGGTGTCCAATCATTTAGTTCAATCTAATCAGGATTAGGACATACTTGCTATTACAGTAACAAAGAAATATTCAATTTTGTTTCTTAAACTTTGGGTTTTTATGCAAAAATATATGTAAAGTGCTCCATACTTTATTTTCTTTAACAAATTGAAAATATACATGAATGTTAGTTTTATTACCGAAAAATATGGTAAAGTAAAGGCCACAACTATTTATACCCATGGCAGATTTAGGGTTCAATTGATATTGACTGGAAGTAGCAAATAAGTAACAATAACTAACAATAAATAACAATACGATTAGGGTGATGGTAAGGAGGCTTTCCAACCTTAAAAATTTAGAGATCTTTACAAAATATAAATTATTGAAATACCAGAGAAAAACATGCAAAAAGCTGCTCAGAATTTTAAAGAAGAGTTTGATTGCTATGATGCTAACAAGGATTTTCCTGCTGATTATTGGTATAATTTTTTTAATGACACATTTGTAATAATTAGTCAATAAAAATAGATTTAACATTTTGAACAAAACTGATACACATACAGTCTTGGCCAAAAGTTTTGAGAATTACATAAATATTGGAAATTGGAAAAGTTGGTGCTTAAGTTTTTATAATAGCAATTTGCATATACTCCAGAATGTTATGAACTGTGATCAGATGAATTGCACAGTCCTTAGAATGGCAGACTTGACATGTTAAAAGGACGGTGATGCTTGAAATCATTGTTCTTCCATTGTTAACCATGGTGACCTGCAAAGAAACGCGTGCAGCCATCATTCGTTCCATAAAAATGGCTTCACAGGCAAGGATATTGTGGCGACTAAAGTTGCACCTAAATCAACAATTTATAGGATTATCAAGAACTTCAAGGAAAGAGGTTCAATTCTTGTTAAGAAGGCTTCAGGGCGTCCAAGAAAGTCCAGCAAGCGCCAGGATCGTCTCCTAAAGAGGATTCAGCTGTGGGATCGGAGTGCCTCCAGTGCAGAGCTTGCTTAGGAATGGCAGCAGGCAGGTGTGAGCGCATCTGCACGCACAGTGAGGCGAAGACTTTTGGAAGATGGCCTGGTGTCAAGAAGGGCAGCAAAGAAGCCACTTCTCTCCAAAAACACATCAGGGACAGATTGATCTTCTGCTGAAAGTCTGGTGAATGGAGGACTGGGGCAAAGTCATATTCTCCCATGAAGCCTCTTTCCGATTGGTTGGGGCATCTGGAAAAAGGCTTGTCCGGAGAAGAGAAGGTGAGCGCTACCATCAGTCCTGTGTCATGCCAACAGTAAAGCATCCTGAGGCCATTCATGTGTGGGGTTGTTTCTCATCCAAGGGAGTGGGCTCACTTACAATTTTGACCAAAAACACAGCCATGAATAAAGAATGGTACCAAAACACCCTCCAACAGCAACTTCTTCCAACAGTCCAACAACAGTTTGGTGAAGAAAAATGCATTTTCCAGCACGATGGAGCACCATAAGGCAAAAGTGATAACTAAGTGGCTCGGGGACCAAAACGTTGACATTTTTGGTCCATGGCCTGGAAACTCCCCAGATCTTAATCCCATTGAGAACTTGTGGTCAGTCCTCAAGAGGCGGGTGGACAAACAAAAACCCACTAATTCTGACAAACTCCAAGAAGTGATTATGAAAGAATGGGTTGCTATCAGTCAGGATTTGGCCCAGAAGTTGATTGAGAGCATGCCCAGTCGAATTGCAGAGGTCCTGAAAAAGGGCCAACACTGCAAATACTGACTCTTTGCATAAATGTCATGTAACTGTCAATAAAAGCCTTTGAAACGTATAAAATGCTTGGAATTATATTTCAGTACATCACAGAAACAACTGAAACAAAGATCTAAAAGTAGTTTTGCAGCAAACTTTGTGAAAACTAATATTTGTGTCATTCTCAAAACTTTTGGCCACGACTGTAGAATGTTTGTAAGTTTATCATAAAAGTTAGATGCTTGACATATATTGGAGACAGCTGCTTTCGCTTAGCTATTTTCCCCCTATTTTTATTTCATATTTGCCCCCAAATGAATGTGTGCAGAGAAGGAAAATACCTGGAAGAAGTTATAACAGATACGATAATACTTTAAAAACAAGATAAATTTTTCCAACACAAAAAGATTCTTCCTTCCTGATTAGGGATTTTAAAAACTGTTCATTCTGGTCATTTCACAGCAATGGTATTTAACAGCAACCAGAATATGCTTCTCTTTTAGATGCTTTTATAAAAGAGGTCTTTTTCTAAACTCACATATCAGGGTATTGTTCTCATAGTCCGTTAGTGCTGATGATAGGGATGCAGAGGAACCAGAGTTTTGATTGCTGAAAACATTATTTTTTGCTTATTTTGGCAACTGAGGAGATATAGAATGTATCTTTAATAAGACATATGTGCTGTTGAATGCAAGCTGCTTATTGAAGGAGCAGCCAAAGACATTCTTTTCTCAGGATGAAGAAAAACTGAAGAACTGCAGCTGAAGACCAAAAGTTAAAGTAGTAGAAAGACTGGAAGAGAAGTACAAATATGAAGAAGAGATAAAGAGTCTAAAGATGGAGCTGGAGATAGATTGTTCCCTAAACGCTGATGATTCCTGCTCTTACATCTGTCAGGATGTGAACCGCAGCAGCAGTAAGCTGAGCAGGAGAAATAATCTCTATACATAATTAATGACATCATTTCAGCTACACTATTGACTAAACAAATGCATAAACCACACAGGCCTGAGTCAATAGACATGAAAATGTTTAATCATGTTCTTAGTAATGACTACAGTTCCCATAATGCCATAATAGTTTTGAGCTGCTGATGTGGATTAATGTGCTGTCAGATTAAGATTGGAGTGAAAGGAGACATGCTGCAGCTATCAGGTCGCCTGTGCTGTGATTGACAACGACAGCAGGAGAAAAAAACGCTAGCTTTTTTATGTGGAGTGGCAGGTGAAAAGTGGCTGTCAAAAAATGCACTGGATATTTGCTGTTTTGTTTATCAGCCGGCAGGCGCTGAATAAAAGTGCAGGAACATGTATAGGCTGTCCTCCTGCCTTTTCATCTGCTCTCTAAATGGGTCTGGGGATTGGAGAGTGCAGTTTATCCCCTCCATTCTGCCTGACAGAGAAACCATTTAAAGCTGGCTGCCGAGGAGACAGCAGTCTGTCACCAGAGACAGCGCTCAAATCAACTCTTCACATGCTGCTGCCCACTGCGCCTCTGCCTTCACATCAGGTCGCTCAGCCTGAAGCTGCCAGCTTTGTACAAATGTGCCTCTCAGACACACCCCTATTTTTTCTGTAAAAATCACAATATGCTTCTATGCTTGTGGTTTTAGGGCAGTTATGAAAGCCTTTGCATAGAAGGTGCAAAGTACAATTCTGACAAACACACAAACAGATCCCATTATATTTCTTTGAGCTTTTGAGTTTCTGCTTTTTCTTTACAATCCTAAATGAGTGAAATGTTTGCAGGACAAAATCTCCACAGTTAGTTGTATTACATAGATGCTAGTTTTTCATTTTCACAGATAAATCAAAACTCTCCAGCTAAAAATCAGTCAGAAGATGTCAAAGTTTGTCATGATGTTTCACTTTTTTTTGTTTCGCACAATTTCTTCTCCTCCCCCTCCCCCTCCCCTCCCTGTTTATTTTGATCACCTCATATGCAGAGTAAACTTCCAATAAACCTGTAAACCAAACACCTGCTTTTCCTCATCTGTGTGGATGTAAATAAAAGAACCAGTTAGCTTCTTGCTCATCACCAGATTGTCCTTTCTACTTTGATGAATACCTAACTGTTATTTCCCTCGGCCTAAAAGTGACATAAAAGTAGAGGTGTAATGGTACACAAAAAAATCATGGTTCAGTACGTACCGTGGTAAACTTTCAAAATGCTGTACGGCTTTTATATTTTTGAATATTGCACAGCTGATATTTATTTGCTGCAGAGATTGCTGTGCAGCAACGAAATATTGTCCACAGTCCCTGGCTTTATCTGTGTTCTCCGTTCCTGAATTGCAAATTCAGCTGGGGAATGTTCCTGCATGAGCTACTCTCTCCACAAACACAATATATAAACAGGATTCTCTTTGGGAGTCTTAAACAAGGAAAAATATTGCATAAATATTTTCTCACCCGCATCTGCGGTAAAGAAACTCCGCCAGACTCATGACCTATCTATTTTTCCATTGTGAAAGGGGTACTCACAACATCACAGGACTCTGTCCTGAAGGCGTTTGCAGTGGACAACAAGTCTTTTAAAACGCAGACATATCCAATGTAAAGAATGCTGCAGCATCTGCGCAAAAGAAAACATGGCAGTATAAGGAAATTTGGAATAATAGTTCGTTCAGGTACTGATTATGTGGAAATGGAATGTTAGATCAGCGCTGATAAGAAATTCCCCATCGAATTTTTAAAAGTGGTGGGGACATAACCATCAATCGTCAATATTGGCGGGGACATGTCCCCAGCGTCCCCGGCTAAAATGACAGCTATGACTGTCGGGTTCCTCGGGTCAAACCACTTCTGAGCCTGATCCAACGTAGGAAGCGTCTCAACTGGGCCAAGGAGAAGACGGACTGGACTTTTGGCCAGTGGTCCAAGGTCCACTTTTCCGATGAAAGTAAAGAGTGCCTTTCATTTGGGAATTAAGGACCAAGGGTTTGGAGGAAGACGGGTGAGGAACAGAACCCAAGCTGCTTGAGATCCAGTGTGAAATATCCACAGGCAGTCATGATTTAGGTTGCAATGTCCGGTACAGGTGTTGGTAAACTCTGCTTTTTTAAATCCAAGGTCACCGCATCAGTCTACCAGAATGTTTTAGAGCAGTGGTCCCCAACCCCCGGGCCGCGGACCGGTACCGGTCCGTGGGTCATGTGGTACCGGGCCGCGGGCCACACATTAAGAATAAATAACTTCCAGTATTTCCGTTTTATTTATTATCTGAGGGTGAGCGCTGTTTTTTTTTGAAAAATGACCGGATATCCCCGTAACATAGCTCAGTCTTGACACGTCAAGAGGCTCGTATTGGTCACATGACCGCTAATATGAATCCCAAGATGGATAGAAGACAAATGTCTCTCGACCGTGTCTTTGGAAAGGGAAAAAGGCCCAAGGCTCTCACTGATTCAGCGTTGTGGTGAGTTAGATTTTTCATGCACTTTGTACTTGTTTTTGCGGTAAATCTTGAATTATTAAAGGTATGTTACCATGTTACCATGGCGACCAGAGAGCGTTAGGGGGCTGAGTGTTACTCGTGTCATGTTGTCTGCTCGACGTTAGGATTACGCTGTTAATAAAGCTGCAAATACACATTGGATTTACGTCTATTGTTATCATCTTAAAAATACCCCGTTTTTTATACCGTCCGTTATCATTTATCCGCCACTCCTTAAAGGCCGGTCCGTGAAAATATTGTCTGGTATTAAACCGGTCCGTAGTGAAAAAAAGGTTGGCGACCACTGTTTTAGAGGACTTCATGATTCCTCCTGCTGAGGATCTGTATGGAGATGCAGATTTCATCTTCCAGCAGGACCTGACCCCTGCCCATGCTGCAAGAAGCACCAAAACCTGGTTTGATCCCGTTGGTGCCATTACAATGCTTGACTGGCCAGCCAACTCGCCGGACCTAAACCCCATTGAGAATCTATGGGGTATAATCAAGAGGAAAATGAGGGGCACCAGATCCAAAAACAAAGAAGAGCTGACAGCAAGCATCAAGGAAATCTGGGCTTCCATAACTCCCAGGCAATGCTACAGGCTGATTGCCTCAATGGCACGTCGCATCAAGCCAGTGATTAAGGCAAAGGGATTCCCTACCAAGTATTGAAGATTGACATATCATTTTGAAAGTACCATATTTTGATTTATTTGATGTAATCCTAATTTCTTTCTTTTTTCTCTAAAAGCTGAGAAGTAAATGGTGATTCCTTTAAAATATTTAAATTTTTTGAATTCCTGTTTTTGTGGGTTTTATGAGCTGGAAGCCCAAATTACATACAAATAAACAACTAAATACTTGAAATTGTTTAAATTATGGACCCTGAATCTATAATCTATGAAAGTTTAACGTTTTGAATGGAATTATGGAAATAAATAAACTTTTCACGATATTCAAATTTTTTGGAAAGGGTCTGTATGTACTGTTACACCCCTACATAAAAGGATTTTCCTCATGTAACCTCTGAGTGCTGGCTGTCTAGTTTGAGTCACCTGAGAAGAAGTCTTCTACTATGGAAGTCTGCACTAGTCCTCAGAATTTGTTCCATGACTACTTTTTTAATGTTTTAACTGTTTTCTGTTGTTTTTCATGCATGGATGTTTCTCATTGTTGTGGGTGATGATGGAGACGTCAATTTCCCTGGGGGAATATCTCAAAGGGATTGATCGACCTAAATAATCCACAAACATTGTGTGTTGTTCTTGGGATGCTTCTAAGGCCTTCTTATGTGAATTGATGCTTGAAGAGTCCAACTGCAGACCTCTTCTTTTCATACCTGAACAACTTACTTGTCATTGTTGTTTCCTTTAAAAAAAAAAAATCTGGTGGGTATTATCTTTGACCTTAAAGAATTGGTGTTATGTTCTTGAAAATGTTCTACTGTATCCACGTCTTTATCACAAGTGGTTAGTGTGAGGACATCTTTCCATGCCCTCTTCCAGTGACCATATAGATTTTCTTTCAGATTTAGTTCTAAACTCCAGCAATTTTCATGTCATGAGCCATTCTTTTTGTAATTTGGATGTATGCTTGGTCATACTTTTTTTTTAGCTTTTTAGGGGACATTTGAAGGTTTTGTGTCAGATTTAGAATGTTTTGGTATTTAGAATGTTGTCAGTAACTATTGTCAAAGTAAGTTTCCTCTGAAGAAAACCAACCACAGAGCAACTTTTTGTAGCGTGCTCTGGTGGTTATGGACGACCGACCATCAAAGAAGAAAACTGAGGTTCTAAAGAGGAATAACAGCCCTACTGAGAACAGATATCCTCTGATCTTTCCCTCCATGACCTTATTCTTAACCTGCAATAGAAAACTATACCTGAAAAATAGTCAAAGGCACAAGTAAGGAGCTCTCAGTAATTTCAAAGGTCTGAGAAGGCAAGACTAATCCCACTAGCCTATAGTTTTACCTTCATTCTTGTCAGTAACAACGAGGCAATTAAATATGCTGGTATACGTAATCAGAGCAATTTTTTCAGGTCATCCTTCCTATCTTTTAAAATTGAAGTGACTGACAATATTAATTTGCTTAAGATGTAAAAGCTAATGTTCTGACATGGTTTTTGATCCGTAATAGTTCTCCAAGAGACTGTTCACTTGTAAAAATGCTGGACGGTAAGTATTCAATAGAATTCATGCAATGTATGATTGTGATCCAGGACTAAGTTGGATAATTCATGTTTTATCCAAGCAGACTGAATACTGACAAAGGTGGTTTAACAAGCATCAGTTTAAGGATGTGTTTATGAATCCATTGGAGGTCGGTCAGCTTATATTTGGTGTTTTGGGAGCTCAAGAGACTTAAACTAAAAGTGAGCTGTCAGATAGAAAAGAGTATATTGTCACTGATGGAGTTCTTCCATTCATCTGGGTTCTGAAGTCCTTCTTTCTATACAACGTTGCATCCATGAAGGAATGTTCTGTGCTAGTTTCAGTATCACTGTGAGAGTAATGTTGCTTTGATAAGTCTATCTCCTCCTGACACCATGAAGCTGAAGGGAAGCTCCTCTTCAAACAGTCCCACTCCTCCCCCGTCCTCAGCCTGCCAGCCATCCGGGTCGCAGGTTAATGACTTTGTGTATAACGTCCAACAGACTCTTTGATAACAAGTCGTCTTTCTCCTCCCTCTATGTGTCCACTGCGATGACGATGAAGACATGCGGTGTAGCAACAGGAAGAGAGGAATGTGACGCCAAACACACGGCTTTGTGGAAGAACAAGCGGCCCGGCTCGCACACTGAGAACCACCAATATTTATTCATGATAGAGAGAAAGTACTGGTTTGTTGGCACAGGCTACTTCATTTACATTCTGTTATGGACTGTTTGCCCCAGCGTGGGAGCTGTGTCTGTCTCCAAATAGATGAACCTGTCCTGCTCACTTCTTTTCTCTGTCATCCAGTCAAGAAAACTCTTCAGCTTTCCACAGAAGCTCCTTCCATGTTAAAGCACAAGTTACCATGCTGGGAAGCTTCATACGATCTCAACAACCCTTAAAACTTATCAGAATAAACTAGAATGGATCATTTATGTGGAAATCTTCAACATGTTCTGTGAGGTTGGAGATGTTGACTTTGGCTTTATGGTTTTATTAGTGAATTATGCATTTCTGTATTCCCCAACTGTTTTAGGCAGATTACCTTTCAGAGATGTCTGACATTCCTCACCTATTTGTATAAGGGAGGTCATTTTTTGTGAATTGGTTTTATGTACAGTTATTCAATCCAATGCAGTTTGTTTACATAGTGCCAGTTCACAATATTTCTATCTCAAGGTACTTCACAAGAAAAGTCATTTCAATTGAATCATACCATACATTCTATTCAGTTTAAAAGTGTTCTATCTATGGAATCCCAGCAGATTGCATCGTTATTGACTTGCAGTTGTGCCCTGTTGATGCGGATTTATTTTCCGTCTCCGTGTCCATAATATCAGAAAAACCCCCACAGCAATTTTTAAAAGAAAAAAAAGAACTCTTGCTGTAGCATTTTGGATCAACTGAAGGCTTTTAATTGCAATGTGGGGACTTCCTGATAGTAATGAATTACAATAGTCCAGTCTTGAACTAACAAATACATGGACAGATTTCTTGGCATCACTCCTGGACAGGATGTTTCTCATTGTAGCAATATTCCAGAGGTGAAAGAAGAACATCCTAGAAACCTGTTTAATATGGGATTTGAATGTCATGTTTTGGTCAAAAATAACAGAGGTTCTTTAAACTGTGTATTAACCAGCTATTTCAGTGTATTTCCACACTTTATAATGTAAAAATTCCAAACTTTTCCTGTCTCAACTCTTGGCTTTTACTATACAAATCCTGCATTTGAATAAATACTTTATAAGCTATTTTAAAGGAAGTAAAATCAGAGAAAAGTTTATGTTCATGGCAACCTACTTTTCTATAAGGTTAATCAATGCTTTTCAATGTTTTTCAAACTCAATGAATAATTGCTTAAATAACTATGAATTTATTACAGACTAAACAAAATAATCGTACAATATTTTTTCAGAATTGAACACCCCTACTACAAATTAAACAAAGTAAAAATATTGTTCTGTTTAAATTATAAATTACTCTGAAATATTTATTTTACTGTCATTTGGACTTAGAACATGAGTTGGAACACCTCTCTTTCAATCAAGTCTATATAGCCGCCTGTGTGTAACCACACTGTTCAATTTGGTTTTAAAATGAGAGATGAAAGATGAAAATACTGCTTTAAGAAAGTTTTTTTTCTCCTTTTTGACAAACTCAAGTTTTTAGTGAATAAGCTTTTTGTTTAATGCAAACCAAACTGGACACAAAGGACAAGACAACTGGAGTCCTTCTAGTGCTGAACAACTTATTTCGTGGGAACTTGCCTTCCCTCACAGAACCGCTGATGATAAGAGTGGAAAGATTGGCCTTTTTAGCAGAACACTTAATCACTAGCTGTTGTGAAGAGGCCACAGATAAAGCAGCTGAAAACTAGTGAGACTCTAAAGGGGGGAACGCAGAGCCTTTGTTAATGTTGTCCACCTGCAACAACTGCAGAGTTTCTCACAATCTTTATCTCACCATGGTCATTCATTACCCTGCTGGCTCCCCGAACATTTCTGATGCTCCAATAATACTGTTGTGTGTCAGCCTTTTGTTTTTAATGCCACTGGAAGACATAAGGCCATATGAAAACAGTTTCCTGTGTAATGCACAGTTTGATACTAAGATCGTTATTATGGCATCAACCAACCTGTCATGGAGTGTTTGGTAGGGGTGGGACAAAGTCATTGTTTTGCAAGTCACTAGTAAGTCTTTCCATTCAAGTCTTAAGTCACGTTTCAAGTACTGAACTTCAAAATCAATTAAGTTCAGTTCAGTTTATTTAAATAGCACCAATTCACAACATGTGATATCAAGGCACTTTACAGGAAAAGTAATTGCAAATCAACTTTACCTACATTCCAATGAATCTTTCAGGTCATTATTCCAATCAGTTAAAAAGTTTTCTTTCTAAGGAATCCCAGCAGATTGCATTGAGTCATTGACTTGCAGCATTCACTCCTCCTGGACCAACATGAAGCAACAGCAGACAGTCGTCTGCTTTGTATTATTGACTTCACAGCAATCCCTCATACTGAGCAGGCATGTAGCGACAGTGGAGAGGAAAAACTAACAGGCTCCAGCAGATCCAGAACCTGGCTAAGTACAAGCGGCCATCTGCCACGACTGACTGGGTGTTCGAGAAGACAGAGCAGAGACACAGAAAGAACACAAGAACTGATCTAGGAGTATTTTCCATGGTAAAGAAAGTAAAAAGTTGATTACAGGACACGCAGAACATTCACTTACTGGGAGCATCATCCCAGTCGATGCCCCCCCTCCTACAAGGCATCACAACACGTCAGATGTCAGGGGGTCCTCTCTAATTTAGAGCCGGCTCCATCACCCAACATAATGCCCAGCTGAACAGAAACTAAACAGAAGTAATTACTCTTGGACCTGAAGAGGAACCATCAAGAGTCAGCACACAGCTTCAGTTAATCCAGCTAGAAACTACTGATCAGGCCAGAAACCTAGGTGTAGTAATGGACTCAGACCTGAACCTCCAGGGTCACATAAAGGTTAATAACAAGGTCAGCCTTCTATCACCTGAAGAACATTTCTAGGATTCAACGACTGATGTTGCAACAGGACCTCGAAAAACTCATCAATGCGTTTATTTTTAGTCGCATTGATTACTGCAACAGCGTCTTCACAGGTCTACCTAAAAAGTCAATCAGACAGCTGCAGCTGATCCAGAACGCTGCTGCTCGTGTTCCTCACTAGAACCAGGAAAGTAAAGCACATCACCCCAGTTCTAAAGTCCTTACACTGGCTCCCTGTAGCTCAGAGAATAGACTTTAAAATACTTTTACTAGTTTATAAATCATTGAATGACTTAGCCGCAAAATATGTTGAAGATCTACTGTTACTATAGCAACCCCCCCAGACCACTCAGGTCCTCTAATTCCAGTCTACTCACCACCCCTAGAACCAAACACAGAGAAGCAACTTTCAGTTTCTATGCTCCTCTAATCTGGAACAAACTTCCAGAAAACTGCAAAGCTGCTGAAACACTGAGTTCTTTTAAATCACAACTAAAAGCTTATCTGTTTAGAGCTGCTTTTAATGTATCGTATGTTTTGTGTGTGCTTCTTGCCTTATTGTTGTTGTTACTTTATATGTCTTGACTGTGTTTTACTGCTATTTTTATTTTATCCCCTTAATCATGTAAAGAACCTATTCTTCATCCAACTGCTGACAGTACTCGTGTTTCCAGGTTTGCAGTTATGGATCTGTGTGGATTTAAAATCTTACTAAAAGTGCCTTGACATTAAAGGGGCTACATGCAACTTTCCCCCCCAAAATAAACCTAACAATAGCCTTTTTATTTGACCATTTATGACTCAAACATCTCCTGATGAGCATACTGACACCTTGTCAGCTCACAGTGGGTGCACCTATGAGCCTGTATCTAATTTTTTCTATTTTCTGTTGGGTCGGATTTTCCCGCGCTGTCGTGACGTGCGGATGTGACGTCAAGCGCGTTCGTGTTAAATGATTCAGATCACTCTGTCACCACCGCTAGTCAGCACTTGCAAGCAGTTCAATGGATTGTGCGAATACACAGAAGAGACCAAGGACAACTCTGACACCAACAGTAACTCCAGATAAGACTAAAAAAGTTCAACCTCTGACAAGTGGCCGGAAAAGATCGAAGACTGAGCCACAGGTGTCAGTCGCGAGTTTAAATTTCAGAAAATTGCATATAGCCCCTTTAATGTATATGCATAATGTTGAGTGGCTGAGAAACACACTTCTTTGATATTGCTGGATGACAGAACCTTTTACCACCAATAGTGTCTTTGTTCTCATTGTGGGATGAAGAAGAAAGGAAGGTAAACGACACAGTAGATGCAACAGCAGGAGAAGGACATATTGGCTAAAGGCCAGGGGTCTCATTCAAAAAACTTTCAGTAGAATTCTTACTAAAGCTGTCCTTAAGCTCAGCAAAAATGTTTTACTTAAGCATAGAAATTTTCCAATCTATACATTTTTTTAGAATGCACAGCTGCACGCAATTGGCACTTTATAAATCCCACTCTCCCTAGAAATCTGCTCAGGTGATTTTGGATTATATCTCGCCTCCTCCTTGCTGCCATAAATGGTCAATCCAAAGTGCCTATTTAATATTCTGCATAGACGTATTTCAGCTGATATGGGGCATTTGTTGTTTAACCATGGCAACCAGAGAGAGCGCAATTCCACTGAGACTGAAATCGATCTGTTTGTGGGTGATGTGAAGGAAATATTTTTTGTAATCAATCAATCAATCAATCAATCTTTATCTATTTAGACCCCAAAAGTTGACCAAAGTGCTTAGCAATAACAAAATGTGTAACAAGACAACAAGAGTAAAGAGATTGAAAAAAGAAGAGCAGCAGCACAAGTTATAAAACAAATAAGACTAACTATAAAGTTAGAATTATATGATTACTTCTTGTAGCAACAATAAGATTGCATAAAAGCAAAATAAAACTAATATAAAACTAAATTACAGCAGAATGTAAAAGATTTTGGCTCTTCTAGATATATAAAGCCTGACAGAAAAGGTGCGTTTTAATTCTACTTTTAAAAAGTATTTACTGCGCAAAATAATTTTTGGCGGTCACAAATAAAAAGAAGAGCTGCGAGTGGCTCAGCATTGTTGCAGCAGCATGAATAACACAAAAAGGAAGGTGGAGGCAAAGAGGGAGATGGCATCCAACTGCCAGAATGTGCTGCGGGGGGCCGGGATGCACGGTTCTGGTAGGTCTGTAGATCCAAGACCCAGTTCAGCACATAGATCTAATAGGACTGCTTTAGGGAATCTACATCATAATCAGGAAATCTATAAAAACTCCCCCCTAACAGATGTTGCCAGTGGCTGATCTTAAATGAGCGTATTATTTATATTTCTACTCAGTAATCACACTCATTGCTACACAACACAATTAATGCAACAATAAGTGCAAATGTTATATAATCTGAAGACATACATATGAACATACTGTGATATAATTCTTAAATGGAACATATTTTCATTCAGATCCTCATTTTTATTCTCAGTTCAGAGAGGGGGTGGGGCTGACTGTTGGTTGTGTGTTCATGTGTGTGGAAGGTTCTACAAGTCTGAAAATGTGGCTTAAAATTACAATTTCTCCATCTTACCAGCTGCACTTCCAGTGTCCTCCGTGTCCAAAATTTGTGCAAGTCTCTTAGTGTGCTTAAAACTGTGCACATTTTTCCAAAACATTTATATTATGTCTCACAAACTTTGTGTAGAAAGTGACTAACGCAATGTTCAGACCCCATTTTGTGAGTAAGCAAGCTTTATAGATGAGACCCCAGGACTGTACAGTGAGCTGGATGTGCTCCTGGCACTGTTACCTTGATACACACGCTGTTTGGTTTGTGTTCCCAAGTCTTTTCAAGTCCAGTATCCATCCATCCATCCATTTTCTTCCGCTTATCCGGGGTCGGGTCGCGGGGGCAGCAGCCTAAGCAAAGAGACCCAGACTTCCCTCTCCCCAGCCACTTGTTCCAGCTCCTCGGGAGGAACCCCAAGGCGCTCCCAGGCCAGCTGAGAAACATAGTCCCTCCAGCGTGTCCTGGGCCTTCCCCTGGGCCTCCTCCCGGTGAGACGTGCCTGAAACACCTCACCAGGGAGGCGTCCAGGAGGCATCCTGACCAGATGCCCGAGCCACCTCAACTGACTCCTCTCGATGTGGAGAAGCAGCGTCTCTACTCTGAGCCTCCTCAGGATGACTGAGCTTCTCACCCTATCTCTAAGGGAGAGCCCAGACACTCTGCGGAGGAAACTTATTTCAGCCGCTTGTATTCGTGATCTCGATCTTTCGGTCACCACCCAGAGTTCGTGACCATAGATGAGGGTAAGAACGTAGATCGACTGGTAAATTTATTTACCACGACAGACCGGTACAGCGCCCACATAACTGCAGATGCCCCACCAATCCGTCTATCGATCTCCTGCTCCATTTTTCCCTCATTCGTGAACAAGACCCCCAGATACTTAAACTCCTCCACTTGGGGAAGGACCCCATCCCCGACCTGGAGAAGGCACCCCACCCTTTTCCGGCTCAAGACCATGGCCTCGGATTTGGAGGTGCTGATTCCCATCCCAGCCGCTTCACACTCGGCTGCGAACCGCTCCAGCGAAAGCTGTAGATCACGTTCCGATGAAGCCAACAGGACCACGTCATCTGCAAAAAGCAGAGACCCGATCCTGAGGCCACCCATAACGGATCCCCTCAACGCCTTGGCTGCGCCTAGAGATCCTGTCCATAAAAGTTAGGAACAGGATCGTGACAAAGGGCAACCTTGGCGGAGTCCAACTCTCACCGGAAACAAGCCCAAATTACTGCCGGCAATGCGAACCAAACTCTGGCACTGGTCGTACAGGGACCTAACAGCCCGTATCAAGGGGCCCGGTACCCCATACTCCCGGAGCACCCCCCACAGGGCCCCCCGAGGGACAGGGAACACCACCCCGGTCTGCCAATCCAAGGGAACTGCCCCCGATGTCCACGCAATATTGCAGAGCCGCGTTAACCAACACAGCCCCACAACATCCAGAGCCTTGAGGAACTCCGGTCGAATCTCATCCACCCCCGGAGCCCTGCCACCGAGGAGCTTTTTAACTACCTCGGTGACCTCAGCACCAGAGATTGGAGAGACCGACCCCAAGTCCTCAAACCCTGCTTCCAGATTGGAAGGCGTGCTGGTGGGATTGAGGAGGTCTTCGAAGTATTCCATCCACCGACCCAAAACGTCCCGCGTCGAGGTCAGCAGCACACCATCCCCACTGTAAACAGTGTTGGTGGCAGACCGCTTTCCCCCCCCCCCCGAGACGCCGGATGGTGGACCAGAATCGCTTCGAAGCCATACGGAAGTCGTTTTTCATGGCCTCTCCAAACTCCTCCCACGCCCGAGTTTTTGCCTCAGCAACCATCCGAGCCGCATCCCGCTTGGCCTGTCGGTACCTATCAGCTGCTTCAGGGGTCCCACAAGCCAAAAAGACCCGGTAGGACTCCTTCTTCAGCCTGACAGCATCCCTTACCGCCGGTGTCCACCAGCGGGTTCGGGGGTTGCCGCCACGACAGGCACCGACCACCTTGCGGCCACAGCTTCGGTCAGCCGCCTCGGCAATGGAGGCGCGGAACATGGTCAACTCGGACTCAATGTCCCCCGCCTCCCCCGGGACGTGTTCAAAGTTCTGCCGGAGGTTTGAGTTAAAGCTCCTTCTGACAGGAGACTCTGCCAGACGTTCCCAGCAGACCTTCACAACACGTTTGGGCCTTCCAGGTCTGTCCGGCGTCCTCCCCCACCATCGGAGCCGACTCACCACCAGGAAGTGGTCAGTGGACAGCTCAGCCCCTCTCTTCACCCGAGTGTCCAAAACATGCGGTCGCAGATCAGATGAGACGACAACCAAAACGATCATTGAGCTGCGGCCTAAGGTGTCCTGGTGCCAAGTGCACATATGGACACCTTTATGCTTGAACATGGTGTTTGTTATGGACAATCCATGACGAGCACAGAAGTCGAATAACAAGACACCACTCGGGTTCAGATCGGGGGGGGGCATTCCGCCCAACCACACCCTTCCAGGTCTCACTGTCATTGCCCACGTGAGCGTTTAAGTCCCCCAGCAAAACAAGGGAGTCCCCAGGAGGAGCACTCTCCAGCACCCCCTCCAAAGACTCCAAGAAGGGTGGGTAATCTAATCTGCTGTTTGGCGCGTAAACACAAACAACAGTCAGGACCCGTCCCCCCACCCGAAGGCGGAGGGAGGCTACCCTCTTGTTTACCGGGGTAAACCCCAACGTACAGGCGCCGAGATGGGGGGCAACAAGTATGCCCACCCCAGCTCGGCGCCTCTCAGCAGGGGCAACTCCAGAGTGGAAGAGAGTCCAACCCCTCTCGAGGAGACGGGTTCCAGAGCCAGAGCCGTGCGCCAAGGTGAGTCCGACGATGTCCAGTCGGAACCTCTCAACCTCGCACACCAGCTCCGGCTCCTTCCCCACCAGAGAGGTGACGTTCCACGTCCTGAGAGACAGCTTCTGCAGCCGAGGATCGGACCGCCAAGGTCCCCGCCTTTGGCCGCCGCCGATCCTGCACAGTGAATTGGGTGAAAGTCCAGGTCAAGTCCATAGTGTGGTTTCATCAAGTCATTAAATTGGTGACATGAGTCTGGCTCGACTCTAAGTGAAATGACTTGAGTCAACACTTCTGCAGCTGCTGCTAAATGAAAGCGCTGCTACCAAAGTCCTGACCAACACCATAATGCTACACCAGTTATTATGCCATTGCACTGGGTCCTTGTCTGTAAAAGTTTGATTTTAAAGTTCCGGCGATGGACTGGCGACCTGTCCAGGGTGGACCCCGCCTCTCCCCCGATGATTGCTGGAGATAGGCACCCCCCCCCAACCCTGTATGAGATAGATGATATAGATAATGGATGGATGGATTTATTCTAAAGTTCATCTTCTAGTCTACAAGGTACTAAATGGTCTTGGGATAGAAAAAATTTGCACGGGCAGTTTTTTCCAGTATCGCGCAGTCCTATATGATACTGTAAAGTGAGTAATTGTGGCCTCCATTAGCTCACAGATGCTTTACTCTGAATTCCCATTCCAGTCAGCAGCTCTCTGAAAAACATCAGGTACAAATAAACAAACTTTACAAAGGGTTTAGTGCTGACTCTAAGGATCTACTGAAACTATCAGTCCAGCATCCCTCAGCATCACTCCATAGTTTATCACATGATCAGTGTGATAAACCATTTCATCTGATGAAGTTTGTTGTCTTTTTGTTGTCTCTACATGCTCTCTTACTAGTAAAAAGTATTCCTCCACCTGATGAACTACCTTTACCTTGTCTCCTTAGTTGACCCCTCCTATTCTCTTCAAGGTCTTCAGACTTCTGCTACTATTTATGTTGGCATTACCAGATTGGTTTGTTTTTGAAAAAAGCTGCAATTTGTTTTAGCCCTTTGTGGTTGTATGCAACCAGACACAAAAACAACACCATGTTTTTTATTTAGGCTTTTCAAAGGAACAGACCTATATGTCACGCTGCCCTATTCACTCCTCCTCATTGTCCTCACCTGTGTCTCCCAAATCATTCACACCTGATCCTACTCACTTCCTGCCTTTAAAACCCATCACTTCTCTCCATTCAGTGCCGGATCATTAGTGTTGTTGTGTCCCATGGTGTGTCATCTTCCTGCCTCTCCGTTCCTGCCGTCTTCACCACCACCACCATCATCATCATCACCTCCACCTTTAAATAAACATCCTGCACTTCCTCAGTGTCTGTATTTGGGTCAATACTCCACACACATCCCTGACAGAATGATCCTGCCGTAAAATGGACCCAGCAGTGCACACCCAGGAGGAATGGATGGAGCTAATCCAGTGGAGTGTGAGCCAAGGACTGTTTTCGGACTCCCGGTATATCGGAACCGCCTGGCCTATTGTTCTCCTAGCGTCAGTCCACGCAGGCTTGAGGCAAACAGTGCCTCCGCTCTCCCTCCCTCAAGCCGTCGCCGCCGTCCGTGGGCTACTCCCGCAGCCTTTCGGGCGGGTCGGGTGGATGACTTCCCGGTTCCCCAGACACCAGTCCTACATCATGGCCTCCAGATCGCCGAAGCTGCAGTCCCCCTCCACCATCTGGCCGCAAGCGGCGGTCCCGCCGAGCCGGAGTTTCCTGGAGCAGGGAGAAGAGCGGCACTGCCACACGGACCACCAATGTCGGCTGCATCTCCGCGCTGCACGCACCGCCGGTTCTCTCCCCCACCATCTTTGTCCCTCCTCCAGCTGGCTCTTCGGGGGCTCCTCACATCAGGGAGGAGGACCTGTTCGAGTTTTTCTATGCGGACAGGACAGCCTACCTCTGCTCCAAGGGAGATTCAGGACCTCGTCGCAGACGGCGACACCGCCGAGGAAGTGCCGCTTCCGAGGAGGAAGTCGGAGCTGTCCGCTCACCTCCGGTCCTCCCTGCTGCGATCAGTGCGCCAGCTCCAGCCCGTGAGCCCGTTCCAGCTCCAGCCCGTGAGCCCGTTCCAGCTCCAGCCCGTGAGCCAGTCTCAACCTCCACCATTCCTCCAGTCTTCCTGGCCATCACATTGGCTGCTTTCCAGCAAACGACATTTCCCCATGGGTCGCTAGAGCTCCCAGGGAGGGTCAGGGAGGACCCGTCCCCGTCGCTAGAGCTCCCAGGGAGGGTCAGGGAGGACCCATCCCCATCGTCCGAGCCTCCAGATTCTCTTCGTCTCAGCCGGTGTCCGAGCCTCCGGATTCTCTTCGTCTCGGCCAACCAGCCAAGCTCCTCAGCGGCGGCCTGACCCTCAGAAGAGGACCTAAGGGCCGTCCGCCCGAACTCCAGGTCCTCAAGGGAGGATCACCGGGTCGTCCTCTGGACCTCCGTCCAGCCAGAGGACGCCATCGGGGCCGTCCGCCCGACCTCCGTCCAGCCAGAGGACGCCATCGGGGCCGTCCGCCCGACCTCCAGGTCCTCAGGGGCCGCCCACCTGGTCGTCCGCCAGACTTCCAGGGGCGTACCCAGAAAGACTCAGGGCCCTCCTTCCGTGGGCCCACTCCACCCACCCTGGGAAGGTTGCTTCTTTTTTTTCATTTTTCTTTCTTGCTCCTCTCTCCACGGCATCTGGAATTCGCCTTTAAAGGGGGGGGTCCTGTCACGCTGCCCTATTCACTCCTCCTCATTGTCCTCACCTGTGTCTCCCAAATCGTTCACACCTGATCCTACTCACCTCCTGCCTTTAAAACCCATCACTTCTCTCCATTCAGTGCCGGATCATTAGCGTTGTTGTGTCCCATGGTGTGTCGTCTTCCTGCCTCTCCGTTCCTGCCCGATGTCCAGTGTCTCCGTTCCTGCCGTCTTCACCACCACCATCATCATCACCTCCTCCACCTTTAAATAAACATCCTGCACTTCCTCAGTGTCTGCATTTGGGTCCATACTCTACACACATCCCTGACACCATAAACCAACTTTTTACAGCAGATAAATGGATATTGCTGTTTGAGTCTTGCAAAAATTGTGATGCTTATTTTGTGCTAAGAGTTGAGCATATCGGGCCTGGTGTGAAGATTTACTAATTGGAGAAAATGTATTGCAGTGTGTTAGGAAACCTAAAAAGCTGTAATGTGCCTTTTCCTTTAAAGACAAGGTTAATAACTAAATTCTTCATGCACGTTCTTCCATCTAGCATTATTATGGTGAAAACACATTTTAAGAACAGTATAATATGGTGTGTTGTGATTTAGTTGTCAATAATTTGAGTGTATCAGTTTGGTGCTTATTTGAAACAAATATGCTGGCTGCTCATTTGATATTGTGTTCATTCACACACACATACATACACACAGATGGACACACGCGCGCGCACACGCACACACACACACACACACACACACACACACACATACAGTCGTGGCCAAAAGTTTTGAGAATGACAAATATTAGTTTTCACAAAGTTTGCTGCAAAACTACTTTTAGATCTTTGTTTCAGTTGTTTCTGTGATGTATTGAAATATAATTACAAGCACTTTATACGTTTCAAAGGCTTTTATTGACAATTACATGACATTTATGCAAAGAGTCAGTATTTGCAGTGTTGGCCCTTCTTTTTCAGGACCTCTGCAATTCGACTGGGCATGCTCTCAATCAACTTCTGGGCCAAATCCTGACTGATAGCAACCCATTCTTTCATCACTTCTTGGAGTTTGTCAGAATTAGTGGGTTTTTGTTTGTCCACCCGCCTCTTGAGGACTGACCACAAGTTCTCAATGGGATTAAGATATGGGGAGTTTCCAGGCCATGGACCCAAAAATATCAACGTTTTGGTCCCAGAGCCACTTAGTTATCACTTTTGCCTTATGGCACGGTGCTCCATCGTGCTGGAAAATTCATTGTTCTTCACCAAACTGTTGTTGGATTGTTGAAAGAAGTTGCTGTTGGAGGGTGTTTTGGTACCATTCTTTATTCATGGCTGTGTTTTTGGGCAAAATTGTAAGTGAGCCCACACTCTTGGATGAGAAGCAACCCCACACATGAATGGTCTCAGGATGCTTTACTGTTGGCATGACACAGGACTGATGGTAGCGCTCACCTTCTCTTCTCCGGACAAGCCTTTTTCCAGATGCCCCAAACAATCGGAAAGAGGCTTCATGGGAGAATATGACTTTGCCCCAGTCCTCAGCAGTCCATTCACCAGACTTTCAGCAGAAGATCAATCTGTCCCCGATGGTTTTTTTTGGAGAGAAGTGGCTTCTTTGCTGCCCTTCTTGACACCAGGCCATCTTCCAAAAGTCTTCGCCTCACTGTGGTGCAGATGCGCTCACACCTGCCTGCTGCCATTCCTGAGCAAGCTCTGAACTGGTGGCTGTCAGATCCCACAGCTGAATCCTCTTTAGAAGACGATCCTGGGGCTTGCTGGACTTTCTTGGACGCCCTGAAGCCTTCTTAACAAGAATTGAACTTCTTTCCTTGAAGTTCTTGATAATCCTATAAATTGTTGATTTAGCTGAAATTTTAGTAGCCACAATATCCTTGCCTGTGAAGCCATTTTTATGCAGCGCAATGATGGCTGCACGTGTTCCTTTGCAGGTCACCATGGTTAACAATGGAAGAACAATGATTTCAAGCATCACCGTCCTTTTAACATGTCAAGTCTGCCATTCTAAGGACTATGCAATTCATCTGATCACAGTTCATAACATTCTGGAGTATATGCAAATTGCTATTATAAAAACTTAAGCAGCAACTTTTCCAATTTCCAATATTTATGTAATTCTCAAAACTTTTGGCCACGACTGTACATGCATGCATACATACATACATACATACATACATACATACATACATACATACATACATACATACATACATACATACATACATACATACATACATACAATCATCTTGAAAATAGCTTGGCACCTAGAAACCAAAGCAGTTTTGACTATGTTTTTTGTTAGAGCCATCAAATGCTCTGTGTCTGTCTGTGTGTGTGTGTGGGTGTGTGGATGAGTGTGTGTCAAACTGGATCCTGGCCATGGTCCGTTCAAATAAAATAATAGGTTTTAATAGCTGCACATTACTGCCCATTATGAAGGACAATCAATACCGATTACATGTAGGTTGTGAGTAGCTGAGGCACCTGCAGCTCTTCGGCACAACATCAGCCCATTTTTATTTACACCTCAAACACATCATTTGCCTCATGAGCTTCCCGTTGCTAAACCCCTCCTTCCGAATGAGATATATTGCCATTTAAACATGACAAAGAGGCCATGGAGGTGGCCATTACAATAATCCATCATGTCTAGTAGTGGTGGGATCCAGCCTTGCGGTAAATCCAATCTAAGCAGGGTCAGCTGTGTTTTGTTGTCCTGCAGTGTGGCTGCCTGACGTGTCCGCCGCTCTGTCGTTGGCTACCTTTGTCAACACATGAGACACCAGAGGCACATTAATGCTCCACATCTGACAGCAGACAGAAACTGGGACGTCATCGTACACTTAAATACCATCATCAAACACACCACTTTTAACAATCATCTGTATAATAAATGTATTCTACAGCTTCAATGGGAGGAATTCATTTTTTAAAAATATGCTCATCGTTTCTACATAAACAGCCTCATTTTAAAGAGAGTTTGTATTCATGTTAAATTATTTGGTGTTTTGAAACTAACAGGATAATCGGTTAAATGCTTTATTTTGGATATCTGCAGCCAGTTTAATGTGATATACACTACCGTTCAAAAGTTTGGGGTCACATTGAAATGTCCTTATTTTTGAAGGAAAAGCACTGTACTTTTCAATGAAGATAACTTTAAACTAGTCTTAACTTTAAAGAAACACACGCTATACATTGCTAATGTGGTAAATGACTATTCTAGCTGCAAATGTCTGGTTTTTGGTGCAATATCTACATAGGTGTATAGAGGCACATTTCCAGCAACTATCACTCCAGTGTTCTAATGGTACAATGTGTTTGCTCATTGGCTCAGAAGGCTAATTGATGATTAGAAAACCCTTGTGCAATCATGTTCACACATCTGAAAACAGTTTAGCTCGGTACAGAAGCTACAAAACTGACCTTCCTTTGAGCAGATTGAGTTTCTGGAGTATCACATTTGTGGGGTCAATTAAACGCTCAAAATGGCCAGAAAAAGAGAACTTTCATCTGAAACTCGACAGTCTATTCTTGTTCTTAGAAATGAAGGCTATTCCATGCGAGAAATTGCTAAGAAATTGAAGATTTCCTACAACGGTGTGTACTACTCCCTTCAGAGGACAGCACAAACAGGCTCTAACCAGAGTAGAAAAAGAAGTGGGAGGCCGCGTTGCACAACTGAGCAAGAAGATAAGTACATTAGAGTCTCTAGTTTGAGAAACAGACGCCTCACAGGTCCCCAACTGGCATCTTCATTAAATAGTAACCGCAAAACACCAGTGTCAACATCTACAGTGAAGAGGCGGCTGCGGGATTCTGGGCTTCAGGGCAGAGTGGCAAAGAAAAAGCCATATCTGAGACTGGCCAATAAAAGAAAAAGATTAAGATGGGCAAAAGAACACAGACATTGGACAGAGGAAGACTGGAAAAAAGTGTTGTGGACGGATGAATCCAAGTTTGAGGTGTTTGGATCACAAAGAAGAACGTTTGTGAGACGCAGAACAACTGAAAAGATGCTGGAAGAATGCCTGACGCCATCTGTTAAGCATGGTGGAGGTAATGTGATGGTCTGGGGTTGCTTTGGTGCTGGTAAGGTGGGAGATTTGTACAGGGTAAAAGGGATTCTGAATAAGGAAGGCTATCACTCCATTTTGCAACGCCATGCCATACCCAGTGGACAGCGCTTGATTGGAGCCAATTTCATCCTACAACAGGACAATGACCCAAAACACACCTCCAAATTGTGCAAGAACTATTTAGAGAAGAAGCAGGCAGCTGGTATTCTATCGGTAATGGAGTGGCCAGCGCAGTCACCAGATTTGAACCCCATTGAGCTGTTGTGGGAGCAGCTTGACCGTATGGTACGCAAGAAGTGCCCATCCAACCAATCCAAATTGTGGGAGCTGCTTCTAGAAGCGTGGGGTGCAATTTCTCCAGATTACCTCAACAAATTAACAGCTAGAATGCCAAAGGTCTGGAATGCTGTAATTGCTGCAAATGGAGGATTCTTTGATGAAAGCAAAGTTTGATGTAAGAACAATCTTATTTCAAATAAAAATCATTATTTCTAACCTTGTCAATGTCTTGACTCTATTTTTTATTCATTTCACAACGTATGGTGGTGAATAAGTGTGACTTTTCATGGAAAACACAAAATTGTTTGGGTGACCCCAAACTTTTGAACGGTAGTGTATGAAATACCTAAAAAAGCCCAAAAAGGAATAGGAAGAAGCATAAGCTTATTTAACCTCATTCACCCATGTTCATAAGCCAAAATGATCGGTTGTTCTGTAATTGAACTTCTTTATCTCAACACAAACCTCCTAAATACACATATGTACACACTTTTAAAATCCTTTCAATCTAATGTCATGTGTAGGAAACTATATATTACAGGTATTACATTGTGAATATTTATTACCAGGTCATCAGTCTGTTTTAGAAAAGTTAAAGCCAAACTGTTAAAGTTTGTAAAAACCTAAAAGCACAAAAAAAACCTGGACACAAACAAATAAAACATTTTTCATTCTTACTTTTACAAAAAATAGAAGACCTAAGGGCCACCCATGTTTTATTTAGATTTTTTTTAAATCTTAAATTTCCCAAAAGTGGAAATAAATGTAATACAGTATTAAAGGATCCTGCTAAATTTACTGATATAAAGTGTTTTTTCTTACAAAACTACAGCAAAAACATCTAAAACTATACAGAGGAACCTGTAAGCTTTACACATTAAAACTGTTATGATTAATGTTGCTGTGTACTGTTGTTTGCTGTCATTTCTTTTGTCTGGCAACCACAGCTGCCAGTTTTGTTGTTTAACAAAAAAACAAACAGATTTTTTTTACAATGTGTTTATTTTAGTTAGGGACAGCCTTTATTGCATTTTACTGCACTTCTGTTTAAAAGTTCCTTACTGTGGACCATATCCTAACTTCACACTAATTGGATTTCAACATTTCTGTATGTTTACAAAGTAGAAGCACAAGCTTGGCTAAAAACTATTATATTTATATGAGGTCCTACCCTGATTAATCAAATGTGACTGAAGCAGCTCTTCTCTCCCCAGGATTCCTGGAGACCACCACTAGCACATATTAATGTGTGCACTGGTGACTAATGCATAAGTATGGATCTTTAGTCAGCCTACAGCCAGGCTAAGGAACCACCACATAGAGTTAATCATTACATCCCAACCCCTACCCTCATTGATTAGCCACATACTAAAGCTGGCAGAGCAGTCAATCCTGCAATGGATGCAAATTGCTGTGGCAGAACAGTCACCCAGCCTTTAAACCTGCTTTTATTTTTTGTCTGTGCTGAAGAAGTATCGAGTGACTTCAAAGCTCTGCTCAACAAGTTGTGCTCTGTCAATGTGCTACTGATACAAGATACTATTGAAATAGCAGCAATGACAGATGTGTTTCACACAAGCACATTCATCAGTAAGATCTCATCAGAAAATGATTGACTTGGTTTCTGTCAGTCGAAATGTGAGATGAGACCATTCAGGAGCAAATCCCTAACGAGCACTTTTATCCACACCAGGACAAAGTGTATGCTGAAGGTTAAATACTTGAACAAGATGAACCAGAATTATGTAAGAAGGTCTTTTCTTGTCAGGTTCGTTAGCAGGCCTCTTAACTAGCTTAATTGCCCAGGGGGGAGGAATTCAGTTTATGAGGACTCAATCCACTCATGATGGGCCACAAAGTATTAATTGAAAGTGACTATGGGAAATCTAGAACAAGGAGCAGTGATTGAACAACATAAGAGTGACAAAATACAACATTATTTCTTATTTTATAGAGCAATTTTTGTTGTTCTGACATGACATGACATTCTTTTTCTTATTTGCTTGTAAGCAGATTCACAAGTAGAAGCACGGAATAAAGGATTTTTGCAATGCATGTGAAAAGGTAATTACAAGCTCCATCTAAAAACTGGCTGTGGCATCCTTGGCAGCAAGAACTGTCATTGAGAGTCTTTTACATCTCAGCTGAGGGAATCTGACCCACTCCTATTTGCAATATTTTTTTCAACCACATTGGAGGGTTATCTAGAATGAATGGCCAGTTTAAGGTCTTATCCCAACATTTTAGTTAGATTTAAGTCTGGAGTTTGAATAGGCCACTCCGAGGTCATCATTTACTTTTTCAACAGTGGTAGAATTGCTGGTGTGCTTTAGATCATTAACTGCTACATAAGCCATGTCAACTTGAGCTTAAGTTCACAAACTTCAGGATTTTTGTTTGTTGAGAGCAGCATTTATGTTTTCATTAATTACAGTGAGTTGTAAAGTCATTAATTAGGTAAGAAACCTCAGACCATCACACTGTTTGAGTCTGTAAGATTTCTTCCCCTGAAATGCATTGAACAGGACACACTCACACACAATTTGCAGAAAGTCTCTATTTTTAACTCATAACTCCACAGAGTATTTTCCTGAAGGTTTTTCAGAATCATCAGGGTATATTTTGGGATAAATGAGACAGGCCTTTACTCATTTTGGTCAGCATGGGTTTTTTGCCATGGAACTTTCCTACAGAGGCCAGATTATTTTTGTCAGATATTAATGTAAATTAATGCGTTAACTTGGGTTCGTGAGCAGGACCACGCCCCGTATATACTTCTGAATCTCATACCTAATTACTTTGCTATCTATCTATTTAAACTCAGAGTACCTAGCGACCTGCGTCGCTCAGACTGTCGTCTCGTTAATCTGTCGTCTCGTAAATACAATCTTTATATCAGCATGGATGTGCTTATCCTCGATCCCGATCCGTCCGAGTCCAACAAGGAGTTCTTCTCCCATGATTGTTCCATCCTTGGACCATCACCTCCATCCATGGTCCGTCAAATCTCTCGCTGTGTCAGGCTTCCATTGGCTCAACGGGACTCCAGCCAGTCCTCCTCAGCCAGAGCTCCTCCACCTCGCTCATCACGGTCGGATCTCTCTTCAGTGGCTTCTGTGTCTCGGGGCCGTACAGTCGTGTTGGGATCTCCATTTTCGTCAAATGAGCTGAACAGACAGTTGGACCGCTGGAAGCCATTTTTCCTAGATGGGACTGAGCAGACCACATTTCCCTGCAATCCTAGTGGTGACCACCACACTCCTATTGGTCGGTGGCCACCAAGGGTGACATCAATGATGACATCACGGCCAAAGGGCTATAACAGGGGTAGTGGCGGCCATTTCAAATTTGTTCTCAGCAGAGGTTCTTAGAAGAAACTCCTGCTATACAGAGGACATCTCACCGGTGAAGATTCTCTTTTGTTCTGACCCGCTGGACCGGGAAGAACTCTCATTTCAACGCTTCGAAGTGCTCATCCTGTTGGGGTATCCAGTTTGAGCGATATCAGAACTGTTCCAAGACAGTTCGTTACGACGTCGACCTGCAAGCCAACGGCCTGCAGTTGGGACACAGTCCTAAAATCCTGCACAGGTTTTCTAACTCTTCCCTTTCTTGCTTAACTACGGACACATTTTGCTCTCCTCCTCGTGGACCGGACTTCCCTCAACGCAAAGTAGGACTGAACCGGTTCATTTATGCTAATCTAGTGTCTGGGCAGATACATAAAGGGAAAATAGAGTTTTTAACGAGTTAGATCTTGTTCATTGTTGGTTTAAAGTGTTTTTTTAAAGCGCTGAACCTGTGGCTCATTTGGCGTCGCCGCACGCATGAGTTTGAGCTGTATTTGCCGTGTTTGAAACTGTTTTATCCTGAGCGGATCCCACTTCTTTCTTTCTTTCTTTCTTTCTTTCTTTCTTTCTTTCTTTCTTTCTTTCTTTCTTTCTTTCTTTCTTTCTTTCTTTCTTTCTTTCTTTCTTTCTTTCTTTCTTTCTTTCTTTCTCTCTCTCTCTCTCTCTCTCTCTCTCTCTTTTTCCTCGCTCTTTCTTGCTGTCTGATCACCTGGTCGGCAGAGTCGGACTTGGTCCAACCTGGGTTAGCTGCGTTAGCTGGTCTTAGCTGAAAGGTTAACAACATTGTTCCATAGTCTGTTAGCTAAAGCAGAGGCCTTCCACATGGACGCTTCACCCCATGTGCTCTGTCCACTATAGCCAGAGCTAAGTTTTATGACCCTTTGTTTCCTTACATGTGCTGCTCTCCACCTTAGCACAGAGCTAAGTTTTATGGCCCTTTGTCTCCTTACATTATCTCTGACTTGAGTTCCCTGGAGTGAGGGCCACCTCACCTCCCCTTCCATGCGAAAGGGGTAGCTGTCTGTGTGTTTGTGTTAATTGTGTTTAAGTCTCACATATCCCCTCCTTTTTTTTCCTCCTCCTTCCGCCTCCGTTTCGATCTGCCCAGACATGTCTGGCTGGACAGTAGCTTGCTTGCAAACTGCACTCAGGGAAAGAGGCATCCCCTTTAGCAGCTCTGCTAATAAATCTTGCCTCTTCAAGCTTCTTTTCCCCCATAATTTCGCCGTTAACCGAGACTTCCTCCTCTTTCCTGATTTTTCCATGCAGTACGTCACCATAGACCATGCTATCCGACTTATCCATTTAGCAGGTGGTAATGCATAGCTCTCTAAAGCAGACATTACCAGTGCCTTCAAGATCCTTCCCCTTCTTCAATCTGACTGCTGAAGGAGGAGCAGCTGCTCTTTGTCTCTCTCCAGATCCGTTCACTTTATTTTATTTTCTGTTTGCTTTTCCTGTTTTCTTTTCTTAACCTTTTCTTAGTTACTTTATCTACCCAGCCCCTGAAGTTACTGTATTGGACCAGATCTCTTCTTGGATTATCAACATGGCTTTTTGCTCAGCTGAGGATTTTGAAAAACTGCTCCAGAGAATTGAGGGCATTGAAACAAAGCTACGTTGTCTGGAAATTAATTTTGATCTCCAGGCTGATTATGGAAACAACACAACTTTACTGTTGGCTAAAAACTGGGAGGAACAGCCTAGCAGCCCGTTGTTACATCGGTCTAACCGTGTCACAGAGAAAACACAGGACAATGCTACTCCCTACGCCCACAGACGCCTGACGGGCAGAACTCTGCACTCTAAAGGCTGGCCAGCTTTAAAACGCACGGAATCATCAACCCCAGCCTGTTCTCCGAGGAAGAACAAACAAAAGAAACTCCAGCACAGAGAAACCTCTGAACCCAGACCTGCCGCTTCTGCTAAAAGTAAACAAAAGAGGTTTCAGCCAAAAACAAGAGATATTTCTCCACCTGGAATCCCGCTGAAAAACAGATTCACAGCCCTGAGTTCCCTGAAAGATGATGCAGCCCCTGGGACCAGTCAAAGCCACCAGGAGAAACCCAGCCGCATCAAACGGACACATAACAAAGTAAGAGCCCCCGCTGCAAAGATTGTTATCATACAAGATGGATCAATTAATGGAATTCAGGCTTTTTGTAGCAAGAACACCAGAGTTTATAGCTGCTACAAAAATACAGTGAGAGAAATATCAGAAAAAATCCAGAAAATCTTGGACCAACATCCTGTTTTGGAAAAGCTCGTCATTCATGCTGGATCAGCAGATATCGCGATGAGACAATCAGAGATTCTAAAGAGAGACTTTTCTGATCTCCTACAGAGACTTGATGGCCTTCACGTAAACATCCTGTGATGGAGGGGCCATCACGAGCTCAGCTCGTCTTATAACTTTTTAAACTTTTATGAGCATGCAGCCAGGGTAGCTACAAGAACACACCCTTTTCTAACAGAATAGCCTGATTTGTTTTTTTCAGTAATACCTGAAATGATTCATTGTGGGTGCACACACAAGGTTTCTGTTTTGTTTGCTGAAATTATAATTCTCCAGGTTATTTTCTGTGTTATCGAGTTGTTAACTGATTCAATTCAATTCAATTCAATTCAATTCAATTCAATTCAATTCAATTCAATTCAGTTTATTTATATAGCGCCAATTCACAACAGATGTCATCTCAAGGCACTTAACAAGAAGTCATTTCAATACAATTATACAAACATTCCAATCAGTTAAAAAGTTTCCTATTTAAGGAATCCCAGCAGATTGCGTCAGTCATTGGCGTGAGGTTGGGCAGATTTCCAACCACAGCAATCCTTCAGCAATCCCTCATACTGAGCAAGCATGTAGCGACAGTGGAGAGGAAAAACTCCCCTTTAACAGGAAGAAACCTCCAACAGAACCAGGCTCAGTAGGAGCGGCCATCTGCCCCGACCGTCTGGGGGTTTGAGAAGACAGAGCAGAACACAGAAGGAACAGAAGATCTGATATAAGAGAACTCTCTATGTTACAGAAAGTAAAAAGTTGATAACAGGACACAGTGGATGTTCAGTTACTGAGAGGATCATCCCAGTCGATGCCCCCCGTCCAACAGGGCATTGCAGCCCAGCAGGATACCAGACCAGGTATATCTTCTATGGAGAGAAAAACACTGAGAGAAAACAAAGTTAACAGTCGAAATAACAGAATGTACTGTAATACAACTGGAGATTAGTAGTAGAAAAGGAAGTAGCAGAGTGAAGAAAATTGGTAAGTCTGTCCTCCAGCAGTCTAAGCCTATAGCAGCATAACTACAGAGATAGCTCAGGATGACCTTAGCCACTCTAACTATAAGCTTTATCAAAAAGGAAAGTTTTAAGCCTGGCCTTAAAAGTAAACAGAGTGTCTGCCTCACGGACTAAAGCTGGGAGCTGGTTCCACAGGAGAGGAGCCTGATAACTAAAAGATCATCCTCCCATTCTACTTTTAGAGATCCTAGGAACTACAAGTAAACCTGCAGTCTGAGAGCGAAGTGCTCTTTTAGGAACATATGGAACAATTAGATCTCTGATGTATGATGGAGCTTGATTATTAAGGGCTTTGTATGTAAGAAGAAGGATCTTAAATTCTATTCTGGATTTAACAGGGAGCCATTGAAGGGAAGCTAAAACAGGAGAAATGTGATCTCTCTTTTTAATATTCATCAGAACTCTTGCTGCCGCATTTTGGATCAACTGAAGGCTTTTAATGGCATTTTGTGGACTTCCTGATAGTAAAGAATTACAGTAGTCCAGCCTTGAGGTAACAAATGCATGGACTAGTTTCTCAGCATCACTCCTGGACAGGATGTTTCTAATTTTAGCAATATTCCGGAGGTGAAAGAAAGAAATCCTAGAAACCTGTTTAATATGGGATTTAAATGTCAAGTCTTGGTCAAAAATAACGCCGAGGTTCTTTACGTTATTTCTGGGGGCCAATTTAATGCCATCCAGATGAAGTGATTGACTAATCAGTTTCTGTTTAAGAACTTCTGGTCCAAAGACAGCAACTTCTGTCTTGTCAGAATTTAAAAGCAAAAAGTTTAGGGTCATCCATGCTTTTATGTCTTCCAGACATGCCTGTAATCTACCTAACTGACTGGGTTCATCAGGATTTATGGATAAATATAGTTGTGTATCATCGGCATAGCTGTGGAAATTTATCCCATGCTGTCTAATGATTCTACCAATTGGAAGCATATATATGGTGAAAAGAATTGGTCCAAGGACAGAACCCTGTGGAACTCCACAAGTAACCCTTGAGAGTGAAGATGATTTATCATTTAGATGAACAAACTGGAATCTATCAGACAAATATGATTTAAACCAGCCTAGTGCTGTTCCTTTGATCCCTGCAACATGTTCAAGCCTTTCTAAGAGAATATTATGATCGACTGTGTCAAAAGCAGCACTGAGATCTAACAAAACCAGAACAGACACCAGTCCATTATCTGAGGCCATGAGAATATCATTAGTAACCTTCACCAGTGCTGTTTCAGTGCTATGATGAGCTCTAAAACCTGACTGAAACTCTTCAAACAGCTCGTTACTGTTTAGATGTTCACAGACTTGATTAGCAACTATTTTCTCAAGGACTTTGGATAAGAAAGGAAGGTTAGATATAGGTCTGTAATTCACTAAGTCATCTTGATCAAGGGAAGGTTTCTTGAGTAAAGGTTTAATTACAGCGATTTTAAATTCCTGTGGTACGTATCCGTTTACTAAGGATAGATTCATCATATCCAAAATGGGGCCAGGAACCAAATGGAACACCTCTTTAAATAATTTGGTTGAGATTGGGTCCAAAATACAAGTTGAAGGTTTAGATGAGGCTAATATTTTTGATAATTCTGAAAGCTCGACTGAATCAAAACAGCCTAAGCAATACTGAGGTTCTACAGTTCTTTCCAATACTGACTCATTTACTGAGGAAGAAGTAATCATGTTTGAGAGGGTGCCAATGATTTTATTTTTAATAAAATTTATTTTATTTATGAAGAATCTCATAAAATCATCACTGCTAAGAGCTGGGGGAATAGTTTGCTCAACAGAGCTATGACTCTGTGTAAGTTTGGCAACTGTACTAAAAAGAAACCTAGGATTGTTTTTATTCGCCTCTATTAATGATGAAAAATATGCTGTTCTAGCTTGTTGAAGGGTCTTTTTATACAGCAGTAGACTGTTATTCCAGGTTAAATAGGAATCCTCTAGATGTGTAGAGCGCCATTTTCTCTCCAACTTCCTAGTATTCTGCTTTAAAGTACGCAACTCTGCGTTAAACCAAGGAGTCAGCCTCCTATGGCTAGCCACTTTCTTTTTTAATGGGGCTACACTATCTAATGCCAAACGCAATGAGGACGTAACACTGTGAACCAGACCATCAATTTCTGAAGGGTTAGAGATAGAATTGCTGCCATCCACTGTGTTACTCTGAGACACTGAGGAAAGTAAGAATGGTACAGATTCTTTAAAAATTGTTACAGCATTGTCTGATAAAGTTCTACTATAATGATTAAAGGGAAGTGTGGAAGATATTTAGATCTAAAGTAGTTTCCTGGATTGAAAGGCATGTGGTGATGTAGTGATGACATCATCAGGATATATTGGTGGTATTTCTGATTTGTGTGTCAATTTTTATTTTTTTTGGCTATGGTTGTATTTATTTATTTTGATTATTGATATATAGAATTTATTTGGGTAATTTGTGATTTAAAAATGTTTGTCTGGAGAGGGGAAAGTTATGTGGGGTTTTTAAGGGGCGGAGCCAGGGTCTTTAAAAGGAAGCTCTGCTCTGTTGGGTGTGGTTGCTGTTGTTGTCAGAGTGAAGTCTAGCAAGTTCCAAACAAGGGGGATTGTCTCTGAGCTTCTCTAAAGGTACTGCCATTTTTTTTCATGCCTGTGAATGTCCTTTGTAAACAGACTACAGTTTTTTTTTTGTTTTTTTTTTGTCTTTTTGTTGGGATTCACCTGAAGAAGAGCACAATAAAAGATCACCTAAAGCTGAACTTTGGCATTGGCGTTTCTTCTTTTGCCAAGTCATGTAGGACCCTGTCACACATCCTCATCAGCGGACCAGTCCCTGAAGGGAATGATGAAAGATTTAGCAAACTCTGCATGCTCCATAAATGGTTGAAGAAACAATCAGCTGGGAAGTCGTTCACATTTATTAATAATTTCAAAGTATTTGGAAGTGCTAACCATCTGTTCAAAGCAGGCCAACGTTATCTTAACAAGGCCGGAGTAAGGCTGTTAGCAGCAAGCATTTTTTCTTATCAAAATCAGAAAGCAGAATACTTGCTCCCAAAAAGCTGACCTTGAGGTGCCCATGGATATCAGAGAACAAAAACAGCAAGTCATGATGACACCACAGGCCCTAACAGATAAACAACCATCAGAGATTAAGTCTTCATCTTCCTGTGACTCAGCCACATCAAATTAGTCTCCACTTAGAAACTTTACAGACAGACTGAATGAGCAAATCAAATTTGGGACACAATTAACACCTAAACTTAGACTACACCAAACGCCTGGGACTAGTGTCAATAAGCCTGGGAGCTTCCCCCCACTGATTATTACAGATATTTTGATATTTGAGGGAACCGGGCAGTAAATCTACCCCTACAGACTCCCAGAACTGGCACCCCTGAGTTTAGCATACCAGCAATTATCAGCAGCAGGAAACATAAACCGTTAACCACACGCTCTCATATTAAACGAAATCTCAAATTTATAACTAGTCAGAAGGTTCAGCTGCCCATCATCACAATACTTAAGTTAGCTTTATTAAACATTAGATATCTATCCGGGAAGTATTTTCTTATCAATGACTTCATCACTGAGCATAATTTACACGCCCTTTTTTTTTAATCAGAAACTTGGCTAGATGAAAATAAAGAAACAACTGCATTGATAGAATCTACTCCTCCAAATTACAATTTCTTAAGTGAAAGCAGAAAACACAGACGAGGTGGAGGTGTAGCCACCATTTTTCACAACTCAATGAACTTTAAAAAGGTAACCCTGGGCACGTTTGATTCTTTTGAATACCTAGCCACCCAGATAAATGAGCCTAACAAAGCTTTATTTCTAAGTTTATTCAATTCAAATTCAAATTCAAAATCACTTTATTAATCCCAAAGGGAAACTAAATGTTGTTGTAACTCATTATGCAAGTTCCTTCAAAGATTTGTTGTAGATGCTGATGGCTGTGGGTAGGGATGATCTCCTGTAGTGCTCTGCAGATCTGAAGAATCCTCTGACTGAAGACGCTCTGTAGTTGAATGACAGTCTGATGTAGAGGATGCTCTGGATCTATGGCGTCTTCTTTTCAACTCATCAGGGTTTTGTGGCTGTAGTTGAGGTATTATTTGAGCTATGTCCAATAATAAAAAGTATCAGCAAAAATCCTTCCAGCTGCACAGCATTCAAAACCAGAGAGAACAGTTGTCCAGAAAAACAATGTTTCTACCAAAAATGGAAGAATTAAAGTTTTAAAAAAGAAAAAAATATGAACCAAAGTAACAGAGCTACTCCAACATGCTGCCACCTTGAGCGGCGCAATTCCGGAATATGGTATATAAACCACCAAAACTTAACTCAAACTTCTTTAATGATTTCAATGACCTTCTTTCTGTAATATGTATCGACTATGACCAACTAATCATTGTGGGGGATTTTAACATCCATACCGACAACCCCCAAGATGGACAAGCAAAAACATTAGATGATACTCTCCACAACTTCGGCCTGACCCAGCATGTCAAACAACCAACACACAATAAAGGACACACTCTGGACTTAATTATCAGCAAAGGTTTAAATATTTCCAACATCTCGGTAATTGATATTACATTATCTTACGGTGGCTGGATAATTTAGCAGAGCTGGTACTTTCAAAGAAAATACAGAAATGGTCAGACCACTATAAAAAAGCGTTTTCTAGGGGACAGTTCAGTAGAAACCTTTAAACGTATTTATCCTTCCACCACATCCCCCTCATCTCCCAACTCAAACTCAGTAGATAAGCTGGTAGATAATTTCCTTACAAAAATCTCAGACATCATGGATTCCATTAGTCCAACTAAAGTGAAAGTAGTCTCAGGTAGAAAGAAGTCTCCGTGGACAGGTAATCCACAGGTACATAGTGAAAAAAGAGAGTGTCGACGAGCCGAGAGAAAATGGCGGAAAACTCGACTCCAGGTTCACTGTGAGACCTACAAAGAGAGACTGAACAGATATCAACTTACTATAAAAGATGCTAGGGAATCGCTTTCCTTTTCTGAAATCATGAACAGGAACATCAATAATGCACGGACTCTATTTGCAACAGTGGAAAGACCAACTAATCCTTTAGTGACAGTAGCCCCTGAACTAAATTCTACCAGGGCCTGCAATGACTTTGCCAGCTTTTTCACTGAAAAGATTCTAACAATTAGACCGTCAATCTGTACCTCAATATCAAACCCACAACCAGTGCCATCCCCAACAATGTAGAGAAAATGTCTGAATTCCACGAATTAAACCAGAACAGCCTTGAAAAAATCATTATCCAATTAAGCTCCTCCTCATGCTGTCTTGATATCCCACCCACAGCTTTTCTAAAGAAAGTTATTCCTGTTATTTTGTTTGATCTTTTCAAATAGTGAACTCATCCCTCCTGTCAGGTGTCTTCCCTCAGGCTTTAAAAACAGCAGTTATTAAACCACTGCTAAAGAAGAAGAATCTGGACAACACTTTAATGCAGCACTACAGGCCAATCTCTAATCTTCCATTCTTCAGTAAGATTATCAAAAAAGCAGTGTTTCAGCAGTTAAAGAGCTTCATAACAATGACCAACCGTTTTGATGTTTTTCAGTCTGGATTCCGTGCTCACCACAGCACTGAAACTGCCCTCGTCAAAGTTTTCAATGACATCCGCATAAATACCGACTGTGGAAGAACCACAGTGCTGGTTCTGTTAGACCTCAGTGCAGCATTTGACACTGTTGATCATGAAATTTTATTGGAACGACTGGAGAGCTGGGTCGGACTCTCTGGTACACTACTTGGCTGGTTTGAGTCTTACCTAAAGAACAGGGACTTCTATGTTTCAATAGGAAACTCTTCATCAGAACGAACATAATTCACATGTGGGGTGCCCCAGGGCTCCATCCTGGGGCCCCTCTTATTTAATATCTACATGCTCCCACTAGGCAAGATTATAGCAACCAATAACATTAGCTACCATAACTACGCGGATGACACTCAGCTTTACATTACAATGTTACCAGGTGACTCTGAACCCATTCAAACCCTAAATCAATGCATTGACCAAATAAATGGATGGATGTGCCATAACTTTCTCCAGCTGAATAGAAACAAAACTGAAGTAATTATTTTTGGACCCAAGGATGAACGATCAAGAGTCAGCACACAACTTCAATTAATACAGCTAGAAACTACTGATCAGGCTCGAAACCTAGGTGTAGTAATGGACTCAGACTTGAACCTCCAGGGTCACATAAAGGCAATAACAAGGTCAGCCTTCTATCACCTGAAGAGCATTTCTAGGATTAAAGGACTGATGTTGCAACAGGACCTAGAAAAACTCATCCATGCGTTTATCTTTAGTCGGATTGATTACTGCAACAGCATCTTCACAGGTCTGCCTAAAAAGTCAATCAGACAGCTGCAGCTGGTCCAGAACGCTGCTGCTCGTGTTCCTCACTAGAACCAGGAAAGTAGAGCACATCAGCCCAGTTCTAAAGTCCTTACACTGGCTCCCTGTAGCTCAGAGAATAGACTTCAAAATACTTCTACTAGTTTAGAAATCATTACATGGCTTAGCACCAAAATATGTTGAAGACCTGTTGTCACGGTACCAACCACCAAGACCACTCAGGTCCTCCAACGCTAGCCTACTAAACATCCCTAGACTCAGAACTAAACATGGAGAAGCAGCTTTCAGTTCATATGCTCCCTTTATCTGGAACAGACTTCCTGACGAGTGTAGAGCTGCTGAAACTCTGAACTGCTTTAAATCGAGACTAAAAACTCATCTGTTTAGAATTGCCTTCGAGTAAATGATTGATCAAATCAAATCAAAGTTTATTTATAAAGCGCTTTTCAAACCACAACACAGTTTCTCAAAGTGCTTTACAGATTAAAATGACTTTGGGCGTGACGAGGAGACGGCTGCCAGAGGAGCGCAGAGACTGCGAAGGTTCATATGGTAAAAGCAATTCCGAAAGATAAGAAGGCCCAAGACAATTAAGACACTTAAAAATTATTAAAAGAATCTTAAAATCGATCCTAAAACATTCGGGGAGCCAATGCAGTGATTCTAAGACATGTGTAATGTGCTCCCGCCTCCTGGTCTTAGTCAGGACACGTGCTGCTGATTTTTGTAAAAGCTGTAAACCTGAGATGTACTTTTTGGGAAGACCAGAAAGCAGGAGGTCATTCATATCGCACCTTCTGTCCACTGCCGCCAACATCCCTTCGCTCCATGGGTGTCTTGCCATCGAAGAACCTTGCCGGAAGGAAATGCGCCTATGGCAAGAATTTCTGTCAACCTGGAGCGGTATTTCCTTCTTTTATAACTACTTAATTTCCCATCCAGACGACATTCGGCTTAATACCGATGCTGTTCTCCGCAGGCTTTGGCGGCTTCTACAACGGAAGGTGGATTGCATCAACATGGCCTCCTGAGTTAGAATGCTTGCGGCTCCAGTCGGCCTCCCTCTCATCTGCTTTTTATGAACTTTATCCCATCGTCATTGCAGCCCTACTTTGGGGGCATGAATGGTCTCAACACTGCATACTCATACATTCCGAAAACACTGCCGTTGTTGACATTATAAACAAAGGTCGTTCCCGTTAGCCACTGCATCCATATCATTCATTCCAGCTACTCCGCTCCTTTAGTCAATTCAACATTAGAATCAATGTTCCTGTTGGCCTACTTCGGTTTTCTACGCTGCTCTGAGTTGGGCTCTACTTCTTCCAGATATGATCCTTCCATTCATCCACGCCTTTCAGATATCTCAATCTTTAACCAGGATACCCTCATCTTTACGCTCCGCAAAAGCAAAACCGATCAGCTCGGTGCTTCCTTCCCCATCTAGCTTTTTCGTTGTTGCTCATTCCTCAGCCCTTACGAACCCATCTCAAACTATATAAGTTTCCGCTTGGACACCAACGCCTCACCTCACAATCCTCTCTTCATCATCGAATCTGGTAGTCTAGCCACTAGGTTCTGGTTTTCCCATCACTTCCGTCAAATCTTCCTCAGGTCCGGCATCAACCCCAAGCATCATTCAATCCACTCCATCCGCATAGGTGCAGCCACCTCAGCCTCTTAGTCAGGCATTTCCGACAAGACTATCCAAATGCTAGGTTGTTGGTCGTCTTCAGCATACCGTACTTACATTCATAATAATCTTGATGATCTGGACCATGCTCATTCCTTGCTTTGTTAATTACTGACCAACCATGGGGGTCCTGAGCAGGCTCGAGAAGAAGACGGACTTCTGAAGACTGCACCCCCACACAGAATCTTCAAGCCTCCATCAGAGCATCCTTCCAGACACACCATCACTTGAACCTATTCGTCAATAAATGTTCTAATCTAAACAAATCTAATCTTTGTAAGCGTGGTCCTTGCTAATGAAATGTAAGTCAATGTGTTAACTTGGGTTCTTGTGTTAACCTGGCATCTCACACCTGAATCTCATCCCTAATTACTCTGCGATCTATTTAAACTCAGAGTGCCTAGCAACCCGCATCGCTCAGACTGTCATTTCGTAAAAAGATTGAGAAAGGTTGCTGTTTCCATTGTTGGAAACACAGCCATGGTTACCGGACTATAACACAGACCTCCGGCCAGTAGTAGTGCTGATCACACAACACTTAGCTACAACAGAAAGACGGGGAGTGGTGGTCGGCCTAACTCGAACCAAACCAGCCGTGAGACCAACTGGACTCACATCGGGGGAGAACAGTGCGCTAACTCCGTCCTTCACTGGCGAAGGAGGACTCGAGTTTCTGGAAGAAGCTCATTGGATCCAAAAGACTTCGACAGTCTGCCGATTGATCAGGTGAACTGTATTCAGCTGATGAAATAAGTCTTGAATGAGTTGTTGTAAACTGCAGAAAGAATCTTTTGAATTACAGATTCCACAGAGAGAGGGGGAGCTTCTCTTTGGTGATTCTTTGCTGGCCTGCTGCCATGGCAGGAGCTGAACGAGCCAAAATATGCTGAGGACTGCTGCCCCCGAAACGAGAGCGGTCTGTGGGGGAACGACGTTCTGAGCTAACGATTGCTAGCAGCCGCGTCTGATGCCTCACTCAACGCCCCGCGCAGCTGCTGCTAACTGACCAGCTATAACAGCTGGCTTCTCTGCTTCAACGCCAGTATTTTCATACAACGGAGCCACCTTTCCCTGGACGTGTAAGAAATTTTCATGTAAGGTTGTGTCTGGGCAGAGATAAATAAGCTTAAGATAAACAAATTAAGGCTTGTTTGTTTGATTGTGTATTTCACTATGTTTTTGCTGCATTTGTAAGACTTAATTATTCGATGGGCTATGGTGTGAACAGTGTTTTCAAAGTTTTATGACCGACTGACTGTCGTTTAAATCTTACAACATGAGTTACTCCGTCTGACCGGAGTTTTCCTTTATTCCTTGGAGCTAAGCTAAAACAGGGGTGGCTATGAGCTACATTAGCTCTGCACAGTTTTATCTGATAAGGGTAGCCTGCTTTTGCACCGCCAGTGCTTCATAAACAAAGATTGTTACCTACGGTATTCAAAATACAGATGGGCTTTAAAATAGATAGTTTAAACACTGAAAACTAATCGCATAAGTCATTTTTGAAACCACCTTCTTAGTGTGTCGAAGTACTAAATTAGATCAATCACTGCAGTGACAATCCATAAAATAGAATCAATTCTCCAAAAGGTTATTGATTTTCATTTCAGCAAATCATTTGATGAAACATTACTTTTTACAAAGATTTTTTTACCCACTTCTGCTTTACATTGTGAATTAGTGGTTTGAACAAAAACCAATAGGTGCTAATTAGTCTTAAACAAATCACAATTACAGACACTTTCCAAAAAATTAGCATATCATGGAAAAAACTTTTTTTTTCAGCAAAAACTGAGAAATAAATGATTTCTTCACAGTATTCAATTTTTTTGAATTCCTGTTTTTGTGGGTTTTAATGAGTTGGAAGCCCAAATTATGTACAAATTAACAACTACATACTTGAAATGAAGTTTAAGTTGTAGGACTTGACTCTATAATATATGGAAGTTTAACACTTTGAATGGAATTATAGAAATAAATAAACTTTAATGTTGGAAAGGGTCTGTAGATTAAAACTAACTTAGCTTCACTCCCAAAACTCTTCAATACAAGCCTTGGTCTTTAAGCATAAATACACATACTGAACTCTGACATCACCATCAATTTAATGGTTATTGTTTTTATTTCTTTGCACATTTTTCCATTTTAGGGTTTTACTTTTGGTAGTTAGTTATTATTCATTCTTCCCTTTTCTTAGTAGTTTAGTTGTGTGTTACTAGCTTAGTGAGTTTGTTGATTAAAGCATTTTAACAGAAGGTTGAATTTTTTTGTAATAAACTCTTGTATTTTGGAAAGTCATTGTTTTACATATATGTGTAGTAACTTGCTGTTCAAAGAACACCAAGAGCTTATTCCTTCATCGATTGTTTAATTATCTCAGCCTTATCAGGCAGGTAATCATAAACATTAACTGAGACTGAACTATTTGGTTATTAATTAGTCCTGAATCCCAGGATGATGCCCCAGACTTGATAATTTTTACATAAAATTTTTAATCTTATTAATAATTGCCATAAGCAATTATTCATAATTATTCATAGCCAAAACCTATCTATCTGTGTCACAACACCATGATGCGTTCATCTTCGCTTCAGTCTGCGCTGAGTATGGTGTGTGTTTTGGAGGCATTTGGGCTGCTGCACTTGTGTGTCTGGTGTAGGGGTGTGCCGGGGCTATTCACTGATGTCTTCCTTTTTTGGAGGGTTCCTTTTGATTGATGGGTTGCTCGAATAAAAAAGAAAAAAGTAATAACTTTGATAAACATTTTAAAGAACAAAAGTTTGAGTTTCATGAAGAATTTTAAATCATTAGTATTAAATAGGAACACAAGTTAGCATAAACTCTTTAAATGTTAGCCTCAGTATGCCTATATTCCCCTAGTGGGAATGAAATATTGGTATGAAGCAATTGGTCAGATTGGTATGAAGCACGATAGGTGCAGAAAATGATAATACGTTTTCAATTCAATTGAATTTCAATTAAATTAAATTCAGTTCATTTATATAGTGCCAATTTACAACAGATATCATCTCAAGGCACTTAACAAGAAGTCATTTCAATACATTTATACAAACATTCCAATCAGTTAAAAAGTTTCCTATTTAAGGAATCCCAGCAGATTGCGTCAGTCATTGGCGTGAGGTTGGCCAGACTTTCCAACCACAGCAATCCTTCAGCAATCCCTCATACTGAGCAAGCATGTAGCGACGGTGGAGAGGAAAAACTCCCCTTTAACAGGAAGAAACCTCCAACAGAACCAGGCTCAGTAGGAGCGGCCATCTGCCACGACCGTCTGGGGGTTTGAGAAGACAGAGCAGAGAGACAGAAGGAACAGAAGATCTGATAAGAGAGAACTTTCTATGTTACAGAAAGTAAAAAGTTGATAACAGGACACAGTGGATGTTCAGTTACTGGGAGGATCATCCCAGTCGATGCCCCCCGT
The DNA here is from genome assembly GCA_963556495.2 of Valencia hispanica. Taxonomy (NCBI): domain Eukaryota; kingdom Metazoa; phylum Chordata; class Actinopteri; order Cyprinodontiformes; family Valenciidae; genus Valencia; species Valencia hispanica. The sequence continues at coordinate 45,691,025 of OY747717.1, read as the reverse complement.
CCAACAGGGCATTGCAGCCAAGCAGGATACCAGACCAGGTATATCTTCTATGGAGAGAAAAACACTGAGAGAAAACAAAGTTGACAGTCGAAATAACAGAATGTACTCTAATACAACTGGAGAGTAGTAGTAGAAAAGGAAGTAGCAGAGTGAAGAAAAGTGGTAAGTCTGTCCTCCAGCAGTCTAAGCCTATAGCAGCATAACTACAGAGATAGCTCAGGGTGACCTAAGCCACTCTAACTATAAGCTTTATCAAAAAGGAAAGTTTTAAGCCTGGCCTTAAAAGTAAACAGAGTGTCTGCCTCACGGACTAAAGCTGGGAGCTGGTTCCACAGGAGAGGAGCCTGATAACTAAAAGATCATCCTCCCATTCTACTTTTAGAAATCCTAGGAACTACAAGTAAACCTGCAGTCTGAGAGCGAAGGGTTCTGTTAGGAACATAAGGAACAATCAGATCTCTGATGTATGATGGAACTTGATTATTAAGGGCTTTGCATGTAAGAAGAAGGATCTTAGATTCTATTCTGAAAACATTCATTTCATGTAAAGTAATCTTATTGATTTTGTAATAAACCAGACAAAGGGTTTTAAAATTTAGCCAGACACAGAGTCAGAAAACTTCTGCAGGAGCACCAAAAACTGTAATGGGATAGGAAAGGTTAGTGGCTGCTAAAGAGTCAGTCACTCTGGAAATACTCCTGAAAAAGGCAATTTACCCTTTTAGGATCAGTATGAGTGTTTCAATCAACACAAAACGCTCCTCCTGGAATTTGTCTGCTCTGGGGAACCAAAAGGATGTGTCTCCAGACAGTTCCTCCTCAGCCTGCACACTGTGGAGTTACTCTTGCTTCTCCAGAGAGAAACCAGGGAACAGCAGGTGATGTGATGATGTCACAATATGTGACATGGAAACTGAGCAGGTTTGATTTGATTCACACATGTTGGAGAATCTGTCAGAAATGAATCCAGAAACCAGGGGGTAAACAGGAGACAGGCAAAGGTCATTCACAAACAGGCAGGGATCTGATTATTTATCCAAGGGTTGATCAAAACAAGGTTGATCTCCAGGAATCAGAAGTTTGATAAGCAGGAGAACCCAGGGCACAAAAATGTAGAGATCAAGGAGATCAAACGCAAGAGAAATTTACTGGACATCTACAAGCTGGAGCTTTCAATAATCTGGCAGAGACAGCGAGGTTTGATAGCTTTTAAATTGTGCTGAATGCAGCAAGGGAGGTGAGCGTGGCAGAGCTGAGAACAGACAGACTTCAAACCATAAAAGATTTAGTCATTTGTGATTTGAAGTCTTTCTAGTCTCTTGTGTCCAGACTGAGACAGATCAAGGCGTTACAACAAGAGTCCTCACTGGATGTGCCAGCTTTACTAAAGAGCACAAATGAGAATGTGGAAACTGTCAGCTGATCAAACAGAACCATAGGTAACAATAACTCTTGGCTCAGCTGAAGAAGGGCCCTAGGCGATAAAATAAAGGTTCTGTCTGCAGCTCTTGGTGTTTGTACAGTGCCCATACAATGAAGCAAGATGTTGGTCAGAGAGTGGCTGCGGTACTTCACTGTGGGAGCTTAAATCCCAGTTTGTTTCCTCTCTGCGGATCCTCATAGTTTTGTGCGTCTCTTTCAGTGCTCATTATTTCTGCTGCAGGGTTTGAGTGAAGCTCAGATGGAAAAGCTGCATTGAGATGTTGAATTTGAGATGTGTCTCTACTTTTTATGTGAGGCATTGAACAGATGTGACTGCTCTGATTAATATTTTCTTTCTGAGAATAAGTTACACAGCTTTAAAATCTCATGAGAAACAAATTGTTCCACTTTTTTTTTTATCTTTCCAATTTCTACTTCTTAATGTGTAATCCTCCCTCCGGTTCATGTCTCTGAATAGAAACAGATATTTCTTCTGATCTATATTTTCTGAAGCAACAGCTGCCTTAAACAAATTAATCACATTACATTGATATAGCTCATGTCATGAATATCTTTAGAGGATCTCCCAGAACTCTTGGTAAGCTCTGAAATTATTATGAGCCTACATGTTTTGTTTTTCACACAGGGCCACAGGTTTCCATTTTTAATCTGAAAGGTTGAAGTTGGTTGTCAGATTTAAAATGTGTTCATGTAGTTATTAGCTTGTTTCCTTTTTTTAATGCACTGACAAGCAGAATAACCTATAGTGTGAATTAAGAACATGACAATGTTTTGTGTCCTTTGAAAGAGTATATTTGCCCGGGTTCGGTCGGACCTGCGGGTGGACTGGCCGGGTAGTGGGTGTGCAGGGCAGGTGGGTGGGGCGCTGGGTTTGGTTGCCTGCCGGGCCATTGAGCAGCAGTGGTCGCTCCACAAGGGAATGGGGATGGTGGATGTCGGCCTGGTGTGTCGGCCGCCCGGTTCATCGGTTTGCTCCTGGTCTGGGCGGGTACGTCGCCGGGGTTTGGGGTGCGGGGGCCTCCGATGCGCAGGTGGCGCTGGGGGCCTCCTTTGCTGGCGGGGAGGCTATTGCTAACTAGCGACAGGTGCTCTCCCCGTACGAGGGCACTTGGATTTGGGGGAGGGGTGTACTGGAGGGGGGGAGCCGAACTCAACCTGGGTGTCTAGTGTCTTTTGTGTTCTGATAGTAGAGCGAATGTTGGGGTGGGTTTAGTTCTCCTTCTGGGATGGGGCTGGGGGGACTGCCTTGGGGTCCGTGGGGCTTGGTGGTGCTGTGGCCGTGCCATGGCATCCCTCCCCTGGTGGATCCCGGTGCATATTGGGGTCAGTGGGGGAGCTGGCTCCCTGGGAAGACATTTTGTCTCCCAGTCCTTCCCTCCCCATCCCCGAACACCTCTGTCCACCCGCTCCATCACTTTACCACTCATATAGGGACTTGGGGCATGGGCACATCACTGGGGTGCAAGGAGGGGTTTCCCTCCTCGCTATCCCATGGCGTCCTTGGTCCCAATTTTAATATACAACTTAGACACTCCCACTTATAACATTTTCATGCAACACACATGTAGTGACTTTGGGGTGGGCACACTTTTCGGCATCCAGAGGGGGAGCGGTTCAATCAGCTTCACCTCTGGTGCCGGTGCCCACTGTTAAACCACATACAGACACTGAGGGCTCGGTGTGGGGGTTGGGGGATGTGTGGCTGCCTTCCCCACATGCCACCCCTTTGTTTTAAAAGCACATTATTACAACACGCATCAACACCATACTCGAGCGGGAGGATAGAGGCTAGGGGTCTTCTTACACCCCTGTTCGCTACCGGCCATCAGGGGTTGGGGTCCGGAGGAGGAACAGGTGGTCTGGTCGGGGTCCTGGGCTGTCGGGCTGCCTCGCCACTGTGGGGCCCTTGGAGGTCTGCTTGTCTCCGTCCTAGAAGGTAGGGGGTCCATCTCCTGGGTCCGGGGGCTGGTGGCTCTACTGGGGCATCGGTACCTGGACCTGGGAGCATAAAGTGTGTATGGGGTGTGTGAGTGAGGGTACAGCGTCATTTCTTGGGTGTCTTGGTGAGTTAGTGAGAATGTATGTGTTTAAGAGGGAGGGAACGTATGACTGTCTGTATGTCTTTGTCTGCCTGTCAGGTTGGGTCTTGGGCTGCCCTCTCGCCTGGCGCACCTCAGGCCTTACATTAAAGGGGGGGCCTATTTCCCCTCTGTTACTCCCCGCCGGTGACGGATGCCCCTACCTACTGGCGCGTGGGTGGTCAATCCGGTTCGGACCTGGTGCGTGCCTGGCCGGGCCTGAGGGGGGCCGGTGTGTCGGTCGGCCTATGCGCTGGGCCAATATCTTCCTTTGTTTGGTTGAGGCACCTCTTTTAGGGGTGCCAGGTTTGGGATTGTTGGGTGGTGCCTGCTCGGTGGCTCGGCGGGACATGGATCAAGCGTCTCTGCTCATTCGCTCACCTGTTCTGTGCGCACCGTCCGTGGTCGGTTCATTGGCGGGTTGGACCAGCCCTGGCCTTTGTTGGATGCCTGATCTCAGCGCTCTGTGTTGCGCGGGATCAGGACTCGGGAGCTGGTACAACTTGGTGTCCAGGTGCTGGCTGAGCTTGGCCTGGGGATGCTGTCCATCCGCTGCGGCTATTGCTGGGGCACCCCGACGTGGGGCAGGGGTGGGGCGCTGGGATGTTGGCGGTGGGAATTGGCCCAGGGTGGTGGTGGTGCGTGGCTCCGCTTGTGAAAGTAAATCTTTTGGGCTTCTACTTGGTACTCAGACACCAATTCTGAGCTCCACACTGCCAAACAGGACACGTAAAATATATATATATATATTTCAAGATAAATGGTCAGAAGCTCTCTACTCTCTGTCCCTCTTTCAAAGTAGCCAATAATTGGTAGATGGATAGGGAGGGTGTGGCCAGTCACTGCACTTGCTTGTCGCTCCACGTCTCACCTACTCACAGACACAGCAGAGCACGCAGACACGCTGCTGTCAGCTGAGCTCAGCCACTGCTTTGAGTTTTCTTCCGCTGTCTGTCACCAGAATGATTCAGTTACTCTTTATCTCCCTGTCTCTCTATCGGTCTACTTTGTAATTTGAAGTGAACCGAGTCGACTATGTGCAGATTTCTGGTTGCTAAAGGTAAACTTAGCACTGGCAGTGCTACGGCATTAGCAGCAGCAGAGATCGAATCATTACCCGACTCCTCAACTTGCCACAATTTCTATCCCCCATACCCAGTGCAGTATCAGTACATCTAGTTCTTTTAGTTGCACAAGCACCGCATCCCCCACCGTCTCCGTTGTGTGTTGTCCTGTCCTGTCCTGTCCTGCTCATCCGATGTCCTGTCTCTCCATTCCTGCCGTCATCATCATCACCTCCAGCACTTAATGAACACCCTTGCACCTTTCCACGGCATCTGTGTTTGGGTCCATGCACCACACCACCGCACTCCCTGGCAGGCTCGAATATTCAGCAAAGCTTGATGCGTGCTTTTGTTTCCCATGTCATGAATTTGGGGGGGGAACAATAATAGGGATTTGGTTTTCACAAAACAAGAATTAAATAATTGGAAAACAGCATTGGAAAAGGACAAGGGACTCACAAAGGACGCATCAAGTCAATGCCACATAAAAAATGCAAAAGCCTGGTCTGAAATGTCACAAAGAGAGGCCACAGGGGAAACCATTGGAATTTAATAAGTCCCATACATTTGAAAAAAAAAATTATATAAAAACAATTGGAGAAGTAGTTCAGTCGCTAGCAGTAAATGAACTTCCACTCCGTGGCAGTGTGGAAAGCTCAAATGATGATGATTTCTCTGCAGGACTGTTCTTAAAAATGGTTGACTACACACTGGCAAAGGACCCCAAATTTAATTAAATAAAAAAACACATCCCACCAAATGCAAAATGCACCTCTCACAACATACAAAACGAAATTATTGAAACACTGGCCAAAATGGTATTAATTATGACAAAGCAGATTATGCTGGGGTTTGCATTAAAAGTGATGGAACAAGGGGCAAATGCATTGTGGATAATCTGTCAGTCATGGATAGATTAGTCTGTAAAGGCATTCCAGAGGAACACCTGATTGGTCTGCTTGACCTCAGTCAGTTAAATGCTGAATTTATTTCCACCCAAATTCTTGAGCATATTTCTGACTCAGGCTGTAGTGTAGCTGAAATGATCAGTCAGTGCTATGATGGAGCTTCTGTTATGGGTGTGGTCAGTGGGGGGGTTCAGGCCTTATTGCAAAAGAAGGTAGGAAAGGATATTCCTTACATCCACAGCTATAACCACCAGCTGCACTTGGCAGTGGTCCATGCAATGCAAACAGAGCCATGTGCAAAATTTTTCTTTTTTATCTATCAGGAACACTGCCCTCATTTTTTCACCATTATTATGTGTCACAGATGTTCCCTCCCTCAAATGAACAAGCCACCATGATGTGACCAAGTGCCTTGTGGAGAATCAGGATGCTATTATGAGTATCCTGTCAGAGGTTACAGAGGACAGAGCCACTGCTGTTGATATCTGTACAGAAGCATCAGGGCTATTGATGATGTTAAGAAGGGATAATTTCTTTGATATAGGAAAATGTATCCTAAAGGTTCTGGGTTCCTTGAAGCCTGCAAATGCTATGCAGCAGACTCATTCTGTTGACCTGCGCTGTGCTTCAGAAGTAGTCAGTGCATCTCCGCAGGCTTTGAAGCAGATGAGAGATGAGGAAAGTGAGACATTAGCATACCTGCACCAGCTGCTAAAAGAAAGATAACAATGAGCTCACTGCTCACAGGTAGTGTTGTTATGTCCACTGTAGGCCATGGAGAAGACTCCATGACTCCTAGTTAGGCTCTTAAAAGAGCTCTTCTCAATATTTTGGACATAGCCATTGTAGAGATGGAGACAAGATTCTCCAAAAGCAATCTCGATCTCATGAAAGCAGTAAATTGCCTACAACCTCAATCTCCCTCTTTTCTGGATGTTGCCATGTTAAGTCCTCTGCACAAAATGGCAGGAAGTGACAGTGACAAACTTTCCAATGACATTCTTGTTGCCAAAATAAGTTTAATTTTAACTGTAGACGGGCTGATGACCGTCTCAATCAGGAAAGGGACGATGAATTTGAAAGACAATTTCTTGGCGTACCCTTTGAATGGAAAATCCTTAGACGACAACCAGACCTGTTGTCCCGGAGAATATATAGGAGCTGGATGACGTTTCCGATCAGCGATTCTTTTGTTTTGAAGAGAGGTCCGTTGTAATGCCTCTTTGGTTTGGTTCCAAACTCGACGGAAAATGCTGATTATAGATTGTACAGAGGGAGTGATGGGTTCTGGATGGGTTAAAGGAAGGAGAGTGGGTTGGTATTCCAGAGAAATCTTAAAGGATGAATGCCCTGTAGCAGAGGAGATATGGGCGTTGTGAGCATATTCGATCCAAACCAGGTTTGGACTCCAGGTTTTTGGGTTTTGGGCACAAAAACAACGTAATGCATTCTCAATCTCCTCATTTAAACGCTCACATTGTCAATTAGCCGGACCTTGGCCCCCAGCGCAGAACAGAAACTCTTCCAAACCCGGGAAATAAACTAGGGGCTGCGGTCGGAGAGGACTTCGGTAGGGATTCCATGAAGTCTGAACACGTGACAGATGAGGAGCCTAGCGGTTTTGTAAGCTGATGGGAGTTTAGAAAGGGCGACAAGCCTTGGAGAATCTGTCGGTTATTGTGAGGATGGCGTTCTTTCGTTTGGAGTTTGGGAGGCCAGTGACAAAATCTAAAGCTATGTGGGACCATGGACGTGATGGAATAGGAAGAGGTTGGAGCAGACCTGATGGTGATTTATGGGAGGATTTGTTTCATCTACAAGTGGGACAGGCGAATACATACTCTGCAACGTCTTTATTGAGGGACGGCCACCAGAAGTAACGGTGAAGAAGGCCTATAGAGTGACTAATACCTGGGTGGCAGGAGAACTTGGACGGGTGGCTCCAATGTATAGCTCTTGACCTGAGTGTGGTTGGAACAAATTGTCGGCTAAGTGGACCACCACCAGGATCAGGTTCGGACTGCTGAGCTTTAATCATGGCTTGTTCTAGGCCCCAGGTAAGACCTCCAATGAAACAGGTGGCAGGCAGGATGGATCTTGGTTCCTCGGTGGAGTTATCCGGGCTGAACTGTCTGGAAAGTGCGTCTGGTTTCTAATTCTTAGAGCCGGGACGGTATGAGATGGCCAGGTTGAATCGTGAGAAGAACATTGCCCACCAATACTGATGTGGGTTAAGTCTCTTAGCGGACTGAAAGTTGGCGAGGTTCTTGTGGTCCGTCCAAACTATTACGGGGAGCTCCGTACCTTCCAGTCAATGTGTCCAATGCTCGAGGCCTAACTTAATGGCAAGGAGCTCCCGGTCACCAATGTCGTGGTTTCTTTCGGCAGGGGTGAATCTTTTGGAGAAGTATGCACAAGGGTGAAGTTTGTGGTACAGGGATGAACGCTGGGACAAGATGGCACCCACGCCAGTATCAGAAGCATCCTTCCAGGATGTACTGGGAGCTTGGATCAGGATGAATGAGTATGGGTGCCTGGATAAATCTTTGTTTTAGCTCTTGAAATGCCTGGTCAGCCTCTGGGGTCCAAGCGAAAGTTTTCTTGGTTGAGGTGAGTGCAGTTAACGGGGCTGCGATGATACGGATGAATCACGGATGAAACGACAGTAAAAGTTTGCAAAACCAAGGAAACGTAACTGTTTTCTAGACTCTGGGACTGGCCATTCCTTCACTGCCTTGTTTTTTAACAGGTCTGTTCTGACCTGTCCACCCTTGAAAACATATCCCAGGAAGGTTATGGTCTTAACGTGAAACGCATTTTTTTGACTTTACATAGAGCTGGTTCCCTAACAAACGTTGAAGCACTTTGCGCTCGTGGGACTTATGTTCTTCTAGATTGTTGGAATAGATCAGGATATCGTCTTAATAAACGAACACAAACTTGTGAAGGAAGTCTCTAAGAACATTATTGACTACATTTTGGAAAAAAGGTGGTGCTCATGGTAAGTCCGAATGGCATCACTAGATATTCAAAATGTCAATATGAATGCTCTTTTCCACTAATCCCCAGCTCTGATCCTGATTAGGTGATAAGCATTTCTTAGATCAAGTTTAGAGAAGATGGTTGCCTTGGACACCGGTTCAAAAGCTGATGCCATGAGTGGTAAGGAATACTTATTCTTGATTGTGATCTGGTTTAAGCCTCAATAATAAGGAGGAAGACGGACGAATGGGGCTGCACAGTGGCGCAGTTGGTAGCACTGTTGCCTTGCAGCAAGAAGGTCCTGGGTTCGAATCCTGGCCTGGGGTCTTTCTGCATGGAGTTTGCATGTTCTCCCTGTGCATGCGTGGGTTCTCTCCGGGTACTCCGGCTTCCTCCCACAGTCCAAAAACATGTTAGGTGAATTGGTTTCTCTAAAAATTGCCCTTAGGTATGAGTGTGTGCGTGTATGGTTGTTTGTCCTGTATGTCTCTGTGTTGCCCTGCCCTGCGATGGACTGGCGACTTGTCCAGGGTGTACCCCGCCTCTCGCCCCTTGACCGCTGGAGATAGGCACCAGCCCCCCGCAACCCTACATTAGGATGGACGGGTATAGAAAATGGATGGATGGAAGACGGACGAATGATACCAGCCTTAAGGGAATCGTTTATGTAATTCCCCATGGCCTCTCTCTCTTTACCTGAGAAACTAAACAGTCTACCTGATGGTAGAGGTGCACCGAGCAACAAATCGATGGCACAGTCATAAGGATGGTGCGGAGGGAGAGATAAGGCTAGATCCTTGCTGAAAACAGTTTTCAAGTCATGATAATCGGGAGTAACACCGGACAGCTTTTTTGTTCATCCGCTGTTTCCCACTGAACTATTGTTCATAAGAATGGTTCAAATAAGAGGTTGCATATGGGTAGAAAACCTTAATTTAGAATTAAAATAATTCAAATTTTGTTTATTTTGTTGTGTTCGCTTTGTTTTGTGATGCTAATTTGCTTGAATGCAAACAGGCCACTTGTGGGGTGCCTTTTGTAAAGTTACAGTCCAAAACTAACAGCAATGGTTTTTTAGCCTGTTACAAGAGAGAAAAATGGGGTTTCAATTTTCAAAGTCATATTTTCACCTTATCATTCATAAATGTATAAATATCACTTTTCCTAACTAGATATTTAGACCTTAATTAAATATTTATTTTGAAAACTAAATATTTAATTAGTATTGTGGAAGAAATGTAATGTTCTGTTCTGTGTAGTTCACATACTGATAGTTACTAATAGTTACTATGTGTCTTTTCCTTATGATATGGTGACCAATCTGATTATGTGACACTGTATGAATTTAGGTAAGGTCAAACCTGCTGATTCAGACTCTTACAGCCTGGGTTGGCATGGCAAACTCTCTTTTACGTCCTGACATACATTGATTATGCTTCTATATCAAATCTTCTACGCCTAATGAGTCAAATGCCTACCGACTGAGAAATGTTTGTTTGTAATGTCATAGGTGATAGACTCTTGATTACTGAACCTATATAATCCTGTGTCTTGTTTTGGAAGGCAGGTCAGTATAGCATATTCTCTCTGTTGACGCTGTACCTCCTTGTGTTGATCAACCAAGTCCGTATTAAAACCTCCAAGAATCTGAAGGGATCTCTCTCATCTCTTTTATTAAAGAACTTCGATAACATTAGGAAAAGTGACATTTATAAATTTATGAATGATAGGGTGAAAATATGACTATGAAAACATTCATAGACTCCCCCATTATCAGTAACTTCACAGAAATCTGTCATCTGCTTATTGAATAACGCAACAGGAGAAAGTCGGTGGTTTGTAGTTCAAGACTGGATATGTTTTCAACATTTGGTCAGACTGTTTATTGACCAATTAGAAGTAAATAAAGTGTGCAAACTAAATTACCATTAACTACTGCCATTATTGGAAACATAAAAGTTGTGGAAGTTTAGGAGAACTTGTTACCCTGGCTCCACTGCACCAGTGGCTGTCCGGATTGCCTTTCATGGACAACAAGAACAGCTGGGTGCTTCTGGTCGCCCTGCTGCTTACAGTTGGAAGGAACTAGCTCCTGAGTTAACTCCATTTAATGTGTCCTGCAGTATCTGAAATGCATAAATGTGTCAAGTGAAGAAGCCTTAATAGACCTGCTTAGGTTGGTAATTGCAACAGTATTGTTTCCTTCTGATTAAGACAGAAACATTCCCTCCGGACCCCCACCCCTCGATTGCTTCAACTCCTTCATCTGCATTAGCTGCCTCTTCCCTTGCTTTAATCTGCTCTCTCCTCAGGTATTTAGAATAAATCAATGGGAATACATGATTGTTTAATGATTTTTGGAGGAGCTTCCTTCGACCACAGCTGCATGATTTAGAATGACTAATCCCAGTTTTTAGCATTGATCCTGGGTGGTGGGAGGCCAAGCTTCCTCACTGAGGAATAGCTACATCAAGAGGCTACTAGCTGTGCATGTCCAGCATTTTGCAATGAGAAACAGATTGGCTCAAGGTTACAGAATGAACGGGGAAGGTGTAGAATAGAAGTGCCCAGCCAAAGAAAATGAAAAAAGAGAGTTTGTGATCCAGCTTAGGCAGGTGACCCTTGCTGCTTCTTCCCTGCCTTAGCTGTCGAAGATCGATTCACAAATAATTAACTAAACTGGAAAAACATTTTTACAGTAAAGAAAAGCATGAAAGCTGGAAACCTCACGCCTATCGGTCTCCCAGCAACCAGCACAGTCGGACGCACCTGGGACCAACTTGGGAATGAGCAGTCTTTTCCCTGCCCTTTCTCCTGTTCATCAACTGGTGGTGCACCAGCTTATTGACAATTCCGGCGTAGCATCATAGTTATGTCACAAATCAAAATGGCTAGTGGATAGTGGATAGTGTGGGTGAAAACAAACCATCAGCAGGAATGGTGGGTGGTTTTTCAATAGATTTTAGAGGCTTTAATAAGTAATGTCTTTCGATTACTATAAAAACTTGCATAAAAGTGCATATTGTTGCCCCAAGAATTTATCCTTTGATATCTAATTTCTGTATTTCTTGCCTTTTTAAATACGAAATAATAGCAGTAAAAGCAGCCAATACAGTTTACTGTTGCAGAGTCCTGCACTGGTCCAATTTTACCAACCCACACCTGTTTAGATTTTTGAACATGACCCGGTACCCGCAGTTTTCTCCAGATCAAATCTCGATCCAACCTGCCGGTTGGGGCGGCTGTAATTCATTGGTATACTTGTCGGGCTGCAAACTAGAAATCATGGGTTTGATTCCTGCTTCCACCTACTACATGTCATTGTGTCCTTGGGCAAAACACTTCCCCTACCCGCCTACTGGTGTTGGCCAGAGGAGCCGATGGCGCGATGTGACAGCCATCGGCTGAAATGCAAACATGTGAATATACCCATGGAACAGCTCATGTCAGTGTGTATACTGACTTGGAGCATGCGTACATTCTCTATCTGTATTTATCTTGTATAAAAAGCTGCTTATAGAGGGATTATGGGTCTATGTCACACCCTGCTCTACTGTGCATGTCGTCTGTAGAAAGAGATGCGATCACGTCTTTTTGTGCTGTTGGTTGCACAAATCGCTTCGATAAAAACACAAAAACCGGCAAGTTCTATAGAATTTCATTCTACCCCTTTCAAGGCAAACAAACAACTGTGTTGATAAACAAATAATCCTTCTATAAATGACAAATCTTATTACCACAAATGTTTTTTAATGATTTAGTAGTTGGAAACTACATCTACATGAAGTAATATCTAAATAAATATATAAATATAAATAAGTAAATATAAATAAGTGAATGTAAATAAGTACAAAAAGTAACAATTACCGTTACAGATGCTGAAAAGGTAAAGGTAAAAAGATAAAATCTTGTTTTGCAGGATATTATCAGTAGATTTCTAATGTGAAAAATATTTTGGTAAGACAACCTCTAAGTGAAATTTACTCTTTCCAAAAGGATCAAACTTCATTGTTTAACTTTTGCAATTCAGATAATTACAAACATCTTTATTGTTTTTAGTCAAACATGAACTAAGCCTTGGAATTCTACCTTAAATGCCAGTTTTTAAAGCCTTTGCTGCTGACAAAATCTTTATTTTGCTGTTGTGTTCATTTTGTAACCAAGAGAACAAGCCTTGAAGGTTTGAAGTGGTCAGACTGTTTAAGCACTGTCTGGAGAAGAGGACTGGAACCATGATGGGTCCAAACGATGCTGTCCATTGTTTTAAGGAAAGAGACCAAGTCGCAAAAACATTTAAGAGGTCATTTGCTTTTATATTGACCCGAATCTATGCAGTATGTTTGTGTAGACTTGCACATGAGAATATTAATCTAAATGATCAGTTTTAGTGCCTCATTATTTTTCCCTGGTTGACATTTTTGATTAGGTGAATTTAGAAAAAAATCAAGTCCTGATGCAGTCATAGTGTACTTCTGAACCGTGCTGGGTTCAGATGTTTTGTTTAGACCTCAATGCAGTACTGTTCAGGAGTCATAATGCTGTCAGGGTTTAAGGAAGGAAAAACAGTAAGATTTGTGTCACTGCAGATGTGATGATCCATCTGCTGGCGGGTGTACTCGGCCTCTACTGCGCTGTTTATCTGTTTGAAACACAGTTAAAGGTGAACTCATTATTCCTGCAGGTTGATTTCCTGCAGCTCTCGGGCCAAGGAGGGAGGAGTGGGGGCATCGTCTTTCCAAGCTTGTTGATGGACACTTTAATTACAGTGGAAGCTGATTAATTATGGGGCTGCCAGTTGCCACTTTGCCATGAACCTCCGCCTGCGGCTGGTTAAACAACAGGAGCATCAGGTGGACGTCATATCTGGGGTAACCACGGCTACTGCTGAGAGAAGGTCACTACTCCACCCAAGGACAACAATTAAAAATAAGGTATATCCTACTTACAACACAGGGTCTTTAATTACACTTGAATAAATTAGTTTAAAGCATCATGAGAGAGGATCAAACTTTGTGGAGTTCAAATAATTCCAGGAAAAAATAGTTCTTGAAAACAAAAATCCTAGAATTCACTCGAACATAAAAAGATGAGAATAAAATGGATCCAGACACAAAAGTCAGGATCATTGCACTAAGGAACAGAGTGAAGTTAGAGAAATGGAGAGAGTACTCCAAGGTAAATATGAGAGTAAGAATATGAAGCAGAAAAGAAAATTAGGCTCTGCTGTACCACTAATGGCTCCTTGGGTATAATAAAGATCACCTTTCCTAAACCCACTATGTGCTTTGACATCTCTTCAATCTTAAGTCTAGATAACATTGGTTGTGTTTAAACAAACTGCCCTAAATGTTGCCATGTTGTTTAATCCTGGGGAATTATCACTGTTCAGTTTTTTTTTCCGTTTTTTTAATTCAAAACAGTCCAAACACAAATCAGCAGTTCTATAGTTATTTCTCTGGCTGTCCAACTTTCTGAAAACCTATATGCTTGGAAAGCATCAGGAATGTAATTCTCAATTTTTTATGTTATTTCTAAAAAATGAATATGAAGAGATCACTGCTGAGTATAAATAGTATATAGTATATTTAAATAGCCGTCCTTACATCAATGTATGATTAGATCCTTCGTCTACTGTCATTGCTGCTGACAGTAATAATACAGGCACAATAAAACACCTTTATAAAATAAATACAAATAAATACAAAACAAAACATCTTTAAGATAGACAAGTCTGACATAATTAGACAGAATATTCTACAGATTAAAAATATCAATGCTCCTCATGTGCTGTCACGTTTCCTTGTTGTTGTTCTGGACAAGGTGTAGAATATGTAATGTCAAATTGTCAATACACAACTGAAGCTAGATATTTACATAGAATTCTGATAAAAATGTACACAGTCAAACATCAAATCAGAGTAAACTTTCTGGTTTTAAAGGTCTCGTTCATTCATTTTTTTCAATACATATGCTCCATACTGGTCTCCAGTATGAATGAATGCCTTGTGAGCTGTTTTACGTGGAATAAATGTTCTCTTGCTGCTGTTTCAGGAGGTTGCAGTTTGATGAAGGAGTGGGTGGGATTACACTAACACTTAGCTTTGGCTTCTGCCGGAAGACATGCGTGAAGAGGAGTCTAGCTGTCTGGGCCGCTGAGGGAAGTTTGGACAAAGCCACCAGAGGACAGGCTTTAGAGAACCGGTCCACGATGATGAGAATGACAGTTCGTCCTTTAGACGCGGGGAGGCCGGTGATGAAGTCCAGGGCGATATGAGACCAAGGCCGGTCTGGGATAGACAGGGGCTGAAGGAGACCAGGAGAAGGTTGGTGAACGTTCTTGTTGCGATTACATGCGTGGCAGGCTGAGACAAACTCCAAAACGTCTTTATTGAGACCCGGCCACCAGAAGTATCTGCGCAGGCATGCCACGGTTCGGCTGACTCCTGGATGGCAGGAGAACTTAGAAGAATGTACCCATTGGATGGCTTTGGACCGGACTCCTGATGGAACATACCGTCTTCCCGGTGGACCCCCCCCAGGGTCAGGTTCGAGGGACGTAGCACTCTCGATCTGGCGTTCAAGGTCCCAGGAAAGGCTTCCAATCCGGCAGGAGCTAGGTAAGATCGGTTCCGGTAGCTCAGGATCTGTATCAGGAGAGAATTGGCGTGATAAAGTGTCAGGTTTGATGTTTTTAGACCCTGGTCTGTATGTGATGGAGAGATTAAACCGGGAGAAAAATAAAGACCAGCGATATTGTCTGGGGTTGAGCCGCTTGGCCTTCTGGAGATAGGCTAGGTTCTTGTGGTAAGTGAGGACTAGGACAGGGATCTCGGTGGCCTCCACCCAATGTCTCCACTCCTCTAATGCCAACTTCATGGCGAGTAGTTCACGGTCCCCCACATCATAACGCCCTTCGCTTGGTGTAAACCTCTTAGAAAAAAATGCACAGGGGTGTAGTTTACCGTCAGCCGGGAGACGTTGGGAGAGAACGGCCCCCACACCAGTGTTTGACGCGTCCACTTCAAGGACGAACTGGACGTTGGGGTCAGGTTGGATGAGGATGGGAGCCTGAACAAAACGGCGCTTAAGCTCAGCAAAGGCGTGATCGGTTTCCGAGTTCCAACAAAAGGTGCGCTTGGTAGATGTGAGAGCGGTGAGGGGAGCTGCCACTATACTGAAACCTCGAATGAAGCGTCGACAAAAGTTGGCGAATCCCAGGAACCGTTGCAGCTGTTTACG
Organism: Valencia hispanica; assembly: GCA_963556495.2. Lineage (NCBI taxonomy): Eukaryota > Metazoa > Chordata > Actinopteri > Cyprinodontiformes > Valenciidae > Valencia > Valencia hispanica. Next base: position 45,675,311 of record OY747717.1, on the reverse strand, counting down.
CGTCTCCGGGGTGGGCCACTCCTCAACTGCACGAACCTTCACTCATGCATCCTGTTTCAAAAATAAAACCCAGAAAAGTGACGGAAGGTTTGTGGAACTCACATTTTTCAGCCTTGACGAAGAGACTGTTCTCCAGGAGCAGGGTGAGTACTTGACGGACGTGGGATCTGTGTTCCTGCAGAGTCTTAGAGTAGATGAGTATGTCAATGTCAAAAACAAAAAAGGAAATCATGGAGAACATCATTGATAAGGGCTTGAAAAACGGCAGGGGCATTAGAGAGTCCGAAAGGCATGACCTGATACTCGAAATGTCCGATGTGAGTTTTGAATGCCGTCTTCCACTCGTCCCCTTTCCGGATGCGAACCAGGTGATAGGCATTGCGCAGATCCAGTTTAGAAAAAAACAGTGGCGTCTCGAATGGGTTCAAATTCGGACGAAATGAGTGGAAGGGAATATTTGTTCTTAACCGTGATATCGTTGAGAGCTCGGTAATCAATGCAAGGGCGGAGTGATTTGTCTTTCTTCTCAACAAAAAAAATCCGGCCCCTACCGGAGACATGGATGGATGAATAAGTCCTGCCTGAAGGGACTCATTGATATATTTTTCCATGGCCTCTCTCTCTTTCTTAGAGAGACTGAATAATCTGCGTGCCGGGAGCGGAGAACCAGGGATTAAGTCAATAGCGCAGTCGTAGGGCCGATGAGGCGGAAGTGAGAGTGCTTTTTTCTTACTGAAAACTGGTAGAAGATCATGATATTCGGGGGGAATTAAGGTGAGATCAGGTGGAGGCTCGGGGGAATCAGAAGCGTGTTGTAAAGTTTGTTTTAACCCCGCGGACGAACTCTACGCCTTTTCAGAGAGGCTGACAGTCTGGTTTAATTAAAATGATCTCATTTATGAGATTGGTGCCCCTATATCTTTAATAAACAGGTTAAACTCGAACGTCATCAATAATTATATTATTAAATTATTGATTATAATTATTGATGCTCATAAAACCAGACAACAACTTTTTATTATTAATAGTTACAACAAGCGTCACAGCGAGGAACGGCAGAACGGAGACAACTGGAGTGACAGGAAGGACTCCAGGAATCAATATGTCGACCGGGCCAGTTAATAATGGGGTTGTGTTCTCCCAGCCAAGGGTAGCCTAAAACGACAGCAGGTTCACTGACAGGGAAAACAAACAGGCAAATTTCTTGATGATGATTTCCGGAAACAATGAGAGAAATGGGTTCAGTTTTATGAGTTATGGTTGTAAGACAATGACCATCCAGAGCTGACACACTGAAATCCTGTTGAAGGGGAACAACAGGAATAGAAAGTCTTTGAACCAAATCAGGGGAAATAAGATTCTGCTCAGAACTTGAAACGATTAGAACTTGCACTGAGGAAGGCTTATTATGAACAATCAATGTAGCTGGAATAACTAACCTGGGAGCTTGCCCAATTTGACCCGTCAGGCCTCCCAGCCTTACTGACGAGCTCCCCCTTTTGGCTGAACCGGACAAGCAGCGATGAAGTGACCGGCTTCTCCACAATACAGACAAGCCCGGTTCCGCATGCGACGATGACGTTCCGCCAGAGTGAGCCGAGTGTTTCCGATCTGTATCGGTTCTGGGTCGGCGCTGGTTGAAGCGGAATTCGGGTCAGGAACTGGATCAGGAACGAACTGAAACTGAACAGGAGAGACGCGAGAGGGCACAGGAATCCGGGTCTTAGATCTCTCCCGTATTCGAGCATCTATTTTGATTGCCAGTGAAATCAAATCGTCCAAAGAGTGTGGTTCATTGCGGGTGGCCAATTCATCCTTGAGTTTATAACTTAAAGCATGGAGGAAGGCTGCCTTAAGTGCTGGACAGTTCCAGCCCGATTCGGCCGCGAGAATGTGGAAGTCAATAGCCAAGTCTGCAACCAGCCGGTTGCCCTGCTTGAGGCTCCATAGTTGCTTTGCTGACTCCTTCTCTCCAATAGAGGGACAAAAGGTAAGTTCAAACTGAGTTTTGAACTCTCGATAGGTGGTTGTAGCTAAATCTGACTGTCTGAATCTGGCATTAGCTCACTGAAGAGCTTGATCTCGGAGCAAAGCTACCACAAAATAAATTTTGTTAGCATCCAATTGAAGAAGGGTTGGAGATCGTTCAAAAGCAAGAGAACATTGAAGCAAAAAGCCCCTACTTTTGGCAATCTCCCCTGAAAAAGGTTCAGTAGGGGGAAAAACTATCTCTCTAAAGGTCGGAGGAGGAGGAGGAGGAGAAGGTTGAGCAGCTGACGCGGAAGGATTGGGAGAACTCTGGGCGTCAGCTCTGGGTCTGGTAGTGCAAAGTTCGTCTAGAAGTTGTGTTATTCGTGTAAAGCCCTGTTGGTAGGCAATATGTTAATGAGCTAAATCCTGCAATAATGCTTCATGTCGGCCCAACATAGCCCCTTGCTCTGAAAGAGCAGAGCGTAACTGTGCCGCTGAGTCAGGATGGTCAGATGATTCTGTCATGATTAAAGGTTGAGCGGGCACAGGAACACTCAGACTCAAGTTCACAGTTTTCTAAAAGTTTATTTTCTTTTGTCGTCAGGGAAGTCACGGGAACCAGGCTGGCATGGAATTCAACAGGTGGCGACACTAGAAGGTAAGGCAGGAGGCGAGTATGGAAATCAAGACTGTGGAACTGTTCTTTTTGAGTAAAGAGAAAATGGGTTTTGACTCACTGGCGAGGACGAACACCGGACTTGGAGGGAGAGGTATGTGATCCAGTAATGCAGAATTCCTGGAGCTGTATTAGATGTTGATGGAGTTACTCTTCCGCAGGTAGCTGAGAGATATGAGGGAGGCTTGGAGCCGACGGAGCTGAAGCAGTTGGACTGGTGGTACAGAGAAGTTTGCAGGAGCGGCCACACCCCAAGGAGACGGACGTCCATGACAGAGACCAACGTGAGAGCGCCGAGGGAACGCCGGAGAATTGATGAAAAATTCCAGAACTACAGGTGAAGCCCGGAAGGAACTGCTACGAGGAACACAGGAGAGAACAGGGTATGTCCACGGGTAGGAACAGAGCATACCTCGAGTTAATGTGGTCAGGTTTACCACTCTGAGAAATGGAATCATCTTACGTCCGTCTGGTGGATCCGCTCCCTCTAAATACTGCTGTGGTGATTGCAGTAATTGGTTCCACCTGTCGCTGCTTCAGCCTCCAGCACCTGTAAAGCAAAGGTGGAAACAGCTCCTCCTGCTGGATCCTGACAGTAAGATCCATCTGTTCAGTGTTTGACTCATTGTTTAGATAGATAGATAGATAGACAGACAGACAGACAGACAGACAGACAGACAGACAGACAGACAGACAGACAGACAGACAGACAGACAGACAGACAGACAGACAGACAGACAGACAGACAGACAGACAGACAGACAGACAGTAAATAACCTCAATATACACACATAAGACAAAAACATGATAATGAACAAGAAGAAATAACAAGATATACAACCAAGTACAGTTGTTATTAACATTAATAATAAAAATAAGGCAGATGATCATGATTATCACTTCCCACACAGTGAAGAATTTTTATACAGTGTTGTTGTAAATGGGATGAATGATTTCCTGAACCTCTCTCTGTGACAGCTGAGCTGCCACAGTCTGGAAAACGACCTCCGCTGTCCCTCCAGTATGTGGTGGAGTGGGTGGGATGTATTGTCCATTATTGAGACCAATTTACTTTCCTCTCCAAAGTCTCCAGGTTATGGCCAATGATTTTGCCAGCCTAACGGATGAGTTTATTGATTCTACTGGCATCCCTGGAGCTAAAGCTGCTCCCCCAGGACACCACAGCATACATGATGGCACTGGACACCACGGACTGGTAGAGCATCTCCAAAAGTTTACTCCATACACTAAAGGATAACTTTTACCCTCAGAGTTAACTGAGGAGGTTGGGATCAGACATTTTAAACAGGATTTTTAATATTTGTGAACTACAGGATCTTTATCACTTTAATTAAAGGCCTCGCAGTCAGATGTAGTGTCAACAGTTTTTGTTTTATTAGTTCAAGTATACCTTATTATGCATTAATACACACAGTGGAAACCATCTTAGCGCTACAGAAGAAGATTACGTCTACAGTCTTGCTTATCTCTGCTCTTGAAGGAGAACGAATGGCGCTCCTGGTTTGGTTGCCTTGCATTGCACCCGCCTAGGTATTTCCGCTTACCAAGCTGCATTCTGTTTTGAATATTTTATAAAAAAATCTATGCATAGGCGGATTTCACACAAATAATTTGGAGTTGTGTTCCAGAAAAGAAACTGCAAACAGGTCAATACACAAAAACTAAACGCGAACAGGCGGAGGTCCACTGTACACCAACCTAGAGTAGAATCCACTAATTTGGTGTTTATGACCTTCTTATTTTACTTCAATGCATGGTTAGTATATTGAGTGATAACTACAGTATATCACATTCATCTCATTCCTAAAGAAAATGAAGCCGTTAAGTTTGTTCTTTCTAATGATTTTTGCTTTATAAAAATGGCAGGTCCCCAGCTCCTGAAATAAAAATATAAATTACTACAGTTTGTATAAAAAGTCCACTGCTATTTATTATCAGGGTTTTCCCGTTACTCATATACTGTACAGTAAATCTCCAAACTTTAGAATGATTTGCGGAGTTCTGATGGTCTTTTTCATCAGTGTTAAACATACTGTAATTACGGTTTTAGTGAGGTACACTCCTTTAACAGCTCCTCTCAACATTTGTTATCAATTGATGATTATTATCTTCAGAGAGAGACAAGTTGTTAGCAAGTGCCTACTGTGGTTGTTTCCTTACTATGATGATGCTATCCTGTTGACTGAAGTACTCACAAATACTAACCACTTCTGAGAATAGTCACACAACATGAGGATATCATGCTCACAGATTTTGGAAGAGAATTCCTCTTTACCTTTAGGTGTCACACTATAAATATATTTCTGACCTTGCATTATATTAGTATTATTATTATTATACCTTGTATTATATTCCTCCCTTTTTCAGATAAACAGCAATCAAACGTTAACTGAAATAACACTAAGCATTTATTACAATTGTTTTGAACTTTGCGTGTATTTGACATATAGGAATTATTTAAAGTGGACACATCATGCTTTTAAATTCTTCCTTTTTACATCTAAATCTAACCCTAACCCAGAATGACTCATTTTGGTGCGGTCCCTTTAAATGTGTAGGATGTGCTTCATGCCACGCCCCCCTCCAGGTTGCTGAACCTTCCACTCCACCCCATTCAGCCATTTTTGTAGTTTGATAGAGAACTGGCAACCTAGCACTGCAGAAACGTTTTATTTGTCAATTTTTTTATGTCGGAAGAGACACCAACAAAAAAGACGACTGTTTAATGACCCAAACCTCGTTTAAAAAAATAGTAATGTGCTATGCTTAACATCGATCTGAAATACCACAGCTAAAACAATACGAACTTCAAAGCTATAAAAAGTGGATTTTCTTATGATATAAAGAGAAAAGATGATACTAAATCATGACAACTTTGTTTTTTAAGCAGGTATAGTACATGAAAAAAGCAAAAAATGTTAGCAATTTCAAAGTAGGATACTAACCTGTCCACTTTTACAGTCAACAAACTCTTTCAAAACACAGACACAGGTACGTAACCAGATAGGCATATGCAATAAATTATACTCTGCTATTACCTGTGATGGTAGCATTAAAAAGACTTATGTAATCGGGGAACTAAAACATCTAGCACATAGCGCTAACATAAGCAGAAAGTGCGATGCTAATGCTAGCAAAACAATGTCCAAGAGGCATTATATACAGTTTGCAGTCATTTTAGCGTTAATTGGAGCTTAGCACTGTGCTGTGTCCACCATTTTCATATTCAGAAGGGATTGACCCCTTGATAAAATGAAGTCTTTCAGAAAACCCTTGTTGATACTGGCGGAGGTTACTGAAGCACTCGTCTTTGAAGTGTTTGGTGCAAACAAAAACCACTTTAGCCACAGATATGGGCACATTACCATTACAAATAAAAGTTAACCATGCACTTCGAACCGGTTCTGATGCTGGGAGACGATGTAAAGAGTTGTGTGGGTTAAAACACCCAACAACAGAATATTGACACATTTTGGACTTTCTGCATACCTAAACTTGGACTACAAACTCACAGCGAGAAATAAAGATGGCGGATTCGCTCAGCAATTAGGTGGAAATCCATGACCAAGTTTGTCAGTTCCACTGCAAGTACTGTGACGTAATAGTTCATAAAGCGTAATAGATAATAGAGAAAACTGAATGGCTTAAAAATATGACCCAAAACATTTTACAAAAATATCTCCACAACACATGGAGTGAAAAATTTATGCTTTTTGCACTCCTAGACACAATTCACTACACAAAGCATTTAAGGGCAAAAAAAGTGGAATTTTCATGATATGTCCCCTTTAAATGCACAGTTTAGATTGAGGTCTTTAATATATTTATCTGCTTCTGGTGTTTCCCTTTAATACGAGGATTTCCGGAATGACTTCTCTCTTCTCTCCACAGAACACACACTCTGCCTTCTTTCAGAAAAGGACGAGATTTGACAGTTTGCCCAAGGAACCATCGAGTCAATGATGTCAGACTGTTAGAAGCTGAATTAAAGGGCAAAGTCTGTTTCAGCTGCCTCATCGTAAGCCTCCAGCTTACGCTGTTATTCTAAACGTGTAACGGAAACATTTACATATTTTAGCTTCTAAACTTGTCAGTGATGATAATTTTGCCCAAAGCTGACAGGAACTGAGACTGCAGGTCTTATCAGGATTAAGAACATTCTAATCTTTATTAGACTTATTGGACTTTAATCAAAATTGCCCTATAATTGGTGTCTGTGATTAGATTAGTTGGAATGAAATCAAGCCGCCCCCTCCCCTTTAAAAGGATTAGAGCAGGTTAAAAAACGGTGTTCAATCTGAGCCGTGAATGCAAATGCAATCTAATAGAGGGGGAAAAAGCATGTGATGGAGAAAAAACCTGACTTGTTGGGAATGCAAATCGGCCCAACCCGGTTTTATGCTAATAAAACAAGAGCAAAACATTTCAATGTATTCTTGTCTTGTTACAGTCAAGCTAAAAGCTTCTAAATCCCTGCCATTTACCAAATTAAACTAATTTCATGTGCTTCCAAAAGGCACATCTGTAGGCTGACGTTTGTCCCCCGGCCTTTGAGAAGTGGGCTGCGCCAAAGCATTCAACATCCCATTGATCCTTGAATAGTCATGCCTGTCAGGCAGCCATATCAACCATTATCATTCTAATTTTACTGCCTTTCTTGGTCCCTAATCTAATTTGCAATGATGCTGGAGCATTTCGCGAGGCCACTGCACTTTCTTCAGAATTTCAACAAGGGTATTAAAAGCTCAGCAATTTCCATTAATGAAGTACACTTTTAATTATGGCAGGTCACAGCAGAACTGTGGAGGGAGACAAGTTGTATGCTAGGAGGAGGAAGAGATGAGGTGAGAAAGGCTGAAAGCACAGAAAAGAAATAGAAACACACCACTTTCTCTTTGCAGTAATAAACATGCAGCTGGAGGTCAGAGGAACCAACAGAATTTCACTCAAAGTCACAGCATCTTGGTTTGATTAAATTCCTGTTGCCTCGACTCCTCTCTCCTTGTGTCTTCTTCACCCCTTCCTCAGATCACAAGTGTGGCAAGCTAAGAAAAGAATGAAGGAGTGGAGTAAAACATGTATAAACTACAAAATGAGAGTAGGAAAGTGGATTTTATTGTCTCTCTTGATACATTGAAAGCTCTTAATGTATTTCACTCTTTGTTTTAGCAGTTTAACTGGATATTATTTGAACTTTTATAGGTTTGTAAAGATTTCTTCTGTATCTTCTTTAGATTTGCAAAACATTCTAGTGTATTTGTCAAATACCACACATTCCTACATGGTTGGATTTAGTAAATTTTAGAATGAGAACTGGACATTTTGTTGGATCATATTGGATCAGTGGAGGACAAAAAGGTTTAATCCAAGCTTATAAAATCTATAGTAGAAACCATTCAGTATTTATTCAGGAGAATGAGGGAACCTTCTTTCAGCAGCTGTCATTACTGTACCTTGCTGTGACTTTAAAGGTATCAATCAGGATTTTTAATATGGGATCTTCTTAAAAGGTTTTTAGCAGTTAATAATTTACCAACAACAAATGACTGTCTTGACATCTTTGTTTAGTATGAATAGAGATTTGATGCTTCCAGCGGTGCAGCAAAGACCAGGTTGGACTTCTACAATCTCCAAACAACTAAACATCTTAAAAACTTAATACCCATTATAAGAAAAGTCTTTTATAAACCTTAAACCTTTTCACATTTCCACTAGGAAGTTATTTACAGAAAAACTAATGCTGATGGGAATTAGAGGTAGGAGGAAGTGCGCCACCATTATTCTTCCTCTGGTGTCATAGATTTTAGGATTTGTTTAAGGACCCAAGCACAGAGAACTACTGGTGGTGAATTGAGAAGTTTAATTGATTAAAAAGGAGAGAAACACTTGGGGGGAAACAAAGTATACGCTGAACCACCGCATAACCAACACTAGAATCCAGCGGAGATTGAATGAGAGAGCAGCTTAAATACTGGGGTAGATGATTACTGAATGAAGACCAAGTGGCTCACTCGAACAGGTTGCAGCTGTGAGGGGAGACCAGGAGCTAGATGGCACAGAGAAACAAGGGAGGAGTGAATACTAACAGGGACACAGGCAAAACATATGTCGAACAATAAACTGAAAAGGAAAAGAATACAACTGAAGAATGTGATCAGAAGTAAAACTACAATTGATAAGAAACTTATCTAAGGATAAGAATAACTAAAACCAAGCACAAATTAATATGAATGACCAGAAAGGCAAACACAGAGGAAAACCAACAACCCAAACAACCCTGACATCTAGGAAGTGTTCTGGAAACAGGGGCCTATTGCACAAAACTAGGATTAGGGATTAAACCGGGATTTCTTGGTTATCCTGGCTCAATTTATCCATGATGCTGTTGCACAAAAATGGGATAGGGGGCAGTAGGATATGTTATGGTATGGTTACCATGGAGATGTATTCAGTGGAGCTAGCCTGCTCCAGACCAGGCTAAATTCCAGGATCTATTTAATCCCATCCCTGATCTAAGTCAGCAGTCACCACAAACCGAAACCAATAGTTATTCTACTGCCCACTACACATTGTTATTATTATCAAATATTTGTTATCATTAATTTCTATCATTTTGGATCAAAGATGATTTTAGATGATATTGCAGTTACCCATAGACTACAAGGCTATGCATAAAATGATGGAATATTAGGGCCACAGAGAACCCCCCATAATATTGTAACCCATGGGCGGGTTTTGGTCATACGAGCTCTAAATAAGCTGTCAGGGAGCACGTCCAATGACACGGCCGGTCCATGTACATTCAGGTAGTTCGTTTCTCATTTGAAACAAAAAATGAAGTAAAAAAAAACAAAGAAAAAAAACAATCCATGTATCATTCGTCCTTTCTATTTTTGATTGACAAACAAACAAAGCTGTTTTTGTTTAGTTTTTTAATTTGACCTTTTACACCATTGTGTACCCTATGCATGTGAACTGACAAAACAAAAGCTGAGATCAGATAAGTAACTTTATTTTATAATTCATTTGAGACACTGTGGTGGGCAGAGCTCCTTTTGTTCAGCTTCCAGGTGTAAAACACAGCGAAGTGATCGTCATGGAAACATTTTAACACACATTAATACAGTCAGAGATCCAGTCTGCTTATAGTTGATCACTAAGCAGCGCCCTTCAACTCAGTAACATATGTGGTAGCTAATAGCAACCACCAACGCCAAAGGAAGTTAGAAACCAGTTAACACAAAAACACGTTGATCCATAGCACTGGTTTTGAAAAGCTCCGTAATTAATGTACTAGGCTGGTTTAAATCAGATTTGTCTGAGAGATTCCACTTTGTTCATCTAAATGATAAATTATCTTCACTCTCAAGGGTTACTTGTGGAGTTCCACAGGGTTCTGTGCTTAGACCAATTCTGTTCACCATATATATGCTCCCAATTGGTAAAATCATTAGACAGCATGGGATAAATTTCCACAGCTATGCAGATGATACACAACTATATTTATCCATAAATCCTGATGAACCCAGTCAGTTAGGTAGATTACAGGCATGTCTGGAAGACATAAAAACATGGATGACCCTAAACTTTTTGCTCTTAAATTCTGACAAAACAGAAGTTGCTGTCTTTGGACCAGAAGTTCTAAAAAAGAAACTGATTAGTCAATCACTTCATCTGGATGGCATTAAATTGGCCCCCAGAAATAACGTAAAGAACCTCGCCGTTATTTTTGACCAAGATTTGACATTTAAATCCCATATTAAACAGGTTTCTAGGATTTCCTTCTTTCACCTCCGGAATATTGCTAAAATTAGAAACATCCTGTCCAGGAGTGATGCTGAGAAACTAGTCCATGCATTTGTTACCTCAAGGCTGGACTACTGTAATTCTTTACTATCAGGTAGTCCACAAAATGCCATTTAAAGCCTTCAGTTGATCCAAAATGCGGCAGCAAGAGTTCTGATGAATATTAAAAAGAGAGATCACATTTCTCCTGTTTTAGCTTCCCTTCATTGGCTCCCTGTTAAATCCAGAATAGAATTTAAGATCCTTCTTCTTACATACAAAGCCCTTAATAATCAGCTCCATCATACATCAGAGATCTAATTGTTCCATATGTTCCTAACAGAGCCCTTCGCTCTCAGACTGCAGGTTTACTTGTAGTTCCTAGGATTTCTAAAAGTAGAATGGGAGGCAGATCTTTTAGTTATCAGGCTCCTCTCCTGTGGAACCAGCTCCCAGCTTTAGTCCGTGAGGCAGACACTCTGTTTACTTTTAAGGCCAGGCTTAAAACTTTCCTTTTTGATAAAGCTTATAGTTAGAGTGGCTAAGGTCATCCTGAGCTATCTCTGTAGTTATGCTGCTATAGGCTTAGACTGCTGGAGGACAGACTTACCAATTTTCTTCACTCTACTACTTCCTTTTCTCCTACTACTCTCCAGTTGTATTACAGTACATTCTGTTATTTCAACTGTTAACTTTGTTTTCTCTCAGTGTTTTTCTCTCCATAGAAGATATACCTGGTCTGGTATCCTGCTTGGCTGCAATGCCCTGTTGGACGGGGGGCATCGACTGGGATGATGCTCCCAGTAACTGAACATCCACTGTGTCCTGTTATCAACTTTTTACTTTCTGTAACATAGAAAGTTCTCTTATATCAGATCTTCTGTTCCTTCTGTGTTTCTGCTCTGTCTTCTCAAACCCCCAGACGGTCGGGGCAGATGGCCGCTCCTACTGGTTCTGGTTCTGCTGGAGGTTTCTTCCTGTTAAAGGGGAGTTTTTCCTCTCCACCGTCGCTACATGCTTGCTCAGTATGAGGGATTGCTGAAGGATTGCTGTGGTTGGAAAGTCTGGCCAACCTCACGCCAATGACTGACGCAATCTGCTGGGATTCCTTAAATAGGAAACTTTTTAACTGATTGGAATGTTTGTATAAATGTATTGAAATGACTTCTTGTTAAGTGCCTTGAGATGACATCTGTTGTGAATTGGCGCTATATAAATAAACTGAATTGAATTGAATTGAAATGTGGAGTGTGGCTCCAGCTGCCATGGTGTCACTAACTTACGGCATTTTTGCACGCAGAACAATTTCCGGGTCATCTACATCCCAGCAATAAAACATTAAAACAAACTCTTTCATGCAGCACATTTTTCAATTTTGTATTTTGAGCAGAGACAAAAACTTAAAACATAAGAAACAAGGCATTTTTGTATTTTGTTTCTGATTTAAAAACAAATTTAAAAACACAATTACATTTTCGGTTTTTTTTATTCTGTAACTATCTTCTTTTTTTGTCAGCATCATATTAAACTTTTTCATTATAGTAAACATTTTAAGAAATACGTATTTTTAACATCTTAACAGATACTCTGACCCGTAACTATCGTAAAATGCTTCGAGCAGGAGATGCGGGTTTCCGGTACTGATCAGGTAGCCAAAAGCAGGATGAAGTGGAAGACAGGATACGAGCTGGACCACTTGTGAAGGTAAGCCAATGCTAGCCTGCTGTTGTATGTTGTAAATCTGATCTTATGCTACAGTCTTTTGTTTTATTTATTTGTAAATATGCATGTCCTTACTTAAATTTAAATCGATTCCTAAAGTGCATGCTTTTAAATACACTTTGAGTATAACACTAATTATAAATAATAACCAAAGTACTTTACAATCAGCAAACCCCTAGTTTGCTGAGGATTACAAAATTGCACTTGCAAACTACAAAGCACTCATGTTACACATACACATTCTCTAAATATGATCCTGCTCAGTGGCCTTAAATCTTAGTATGCCAATTTTATTTTTAACAACTGCACAGTACTTTAGTTTTTTTAAATTTTATCTTTAATGTACATATAGTATTCTTAATTAAGTTTTTTATGTTTCTTGTGGGAATCTAATGCATCTTTATTACCTGTCACCTGAATTTCCCCTCTGTGGGACAATAAAGAATTATTCTGTTTCATGCAGCACCTACATTTGTTCCATCATTTCTTCAAAAAAATACATTTTAAACTGGAGTTCCAACTAAAATTGTTTTATTTTTGTTTAGGCAGGAGGAAGATGGTCTCCATCCATTATCAATACCATCTATCCTACAGGGTTGTGGGGGGGCTGGTGCCCATCTCCAGTGGTCATCAGGTGAGAGTTGTGGGACACCCTGGACACAGGTCAGAGGGTCTCCAAAGACAACCAATTATTTATCACTGCAATGTAAGCAGCAGACAAATGGTACCAGGCCTAAATATGTAAATATTTAGATAGATAGTACAATTTTGCAAAGATTAGTTGGGACTAAAATATGTAAAGTGCTAAGGATTTAGCAAACCCACGCTAAAGTTAAAATAAATGCTTACAGATCTAAAGCAGTTGTTGAAGCTTCTGTGATGACAGTACCTACGTTACTCATATCAACTTAAATATATTTCACTGTAGGATTTGTTTTGCTATTTTAACATAAACCTTGTCATAGTGCTTTATCTAGATACAAAAGTGGAGACATTTTTAAAACCCATGTCATTTCCTTCATCATCCATAGTAATGTTTGTAACGGGTTCTGTCCCTAAGGTCTCTCATAAGTCTCTCCATGAGTTTCACAGGTTATGCATGGCAGCACCATAGACTTCATAAGTTGGACATCAGAGTCCTTCCTTTTCAGAAGTTAACGCCATCTTCTCTTAATTCTGCCAAAAGGATTTTCTGTTAAAGCAGGAATAACAACATCCCTCCATTGAGAGGCCGGTTAAACACTTACACCTGCTGCCATGACTTTACAGGACAGTGCTCTGAAACACACACAGCATACATATTACTAAACCTTAATTCATCGGCATTTACATGGTTTTATGTTGGCCTTTAGTGTGTTTATAGCTCACTAGCATTAGCTTACCTTCACAAGTGCTCCACCTGGTATCCTGTCTTCCACTTCATGCTGCTTCATGGCATCCCCCACTCTCTTGAACTTTTCCAGGATGTTTCTCCTTGGATGTTTCAGGATGTTCCAGGATGTTTCCCAGCATCCTCTTCTGGGTCTCTTGTTTTTGGAGTCTGACAAAAGCCCCGACTAAGCAGAATGTTGAACATCGCTACCCTGTCCTCCATTGTTGTTTAGTTAAATGTGTCACGTAGCTACGTACTCTGGGGCCGCCCACCAACTTGAGCTGGTCCAGTAGAAAAGCAACCAGGTCTAGGAAGGCCGAGTGGGGTTGAGTAGGCGATAGTGGAAAAGTGCCATATAAGTGCTTCAGACCTGGTGATGTGGCCAGCATCAGTTACCATGGAGATCAGCAGGTTCAAAAAGAGCTAACGTCAGCAAACTAGCTATCAGCATGATCACCCTCCGATCTCAAACACTTCTCTGCTCTTTTGTTTTCTTTAATCCACAAACAAAAAGTTCGTATATATGGGTTTCTGAGAGTAATCATCACATTCAAATGAATTCTATGCTGTTTTAGCTGTAGGTAAACAAACAGCTTTCTTCACGGTGTGTGCAGGGCAGAGAGAACATCTGGGTCTGGCCACTTGCCTCAAAAAGACAAAACCAAAATCAAAATAAGCTCTCCTTATCTGATTTTTCGAAAAATCGGAGAAGCGTTCGTTATCTGAATTTTCGTTTGAAACAAAAAATAAAAAAACAAGTTGTTTTTATGTTTGTTGTTTTTTTGTTTCAAATGGAAAACGAACTGCATGAATGTACGCGGACCACGCCTACAGAGTTGCAAATCACACGCATGCGCAATGTTTTTCGTCACAACTCTTTTCCCGACAAAATAAAAGTTCTGGGACAGCCGATATCGCACAGTGTGATCTCAGCTTTATGATGACGAGGAGGAGAGTTGTTAAAATGGAGGCTGTGGAGCATTTCGTGGAACTATACTTCAGTATAGGTTTCACAAACAAGGAAATACTTAATCTTTTGGTACATCAGCATCACATTGTCATAAATATCAGGACTTATAATATGCAAGAAAATGTATCTTTTCCACAGAAAGAACCAGTTTCATAAATCTATGACTTTCTTTCTTCCTCAGTGTGGCCCTAATACTCATATAAAATACTGGTACACCTCATATATAAATATAAATACGCATCAAAGTGTAACAATATGTTCCTTTGTAGGAGGATCTTTTGTGACGTCAATGTTTATGTTTTCTCACAATGCATCATGGTACTGTGTGGCAGGAAGCAGCGTATTTTACCTGTAATTCTACGGCCCGTTGGGGGCCTGATAAAAGTTTTTAACAAATTCCCTCTGAAAAGGATCATGAAAAACGAAAGAGATGGCTCCAGGCAATAGGAAGAGTATAACCAGACGATCCGAAGAAAGCCTGGATTCCTGCAGCGTTCAGTTCTAGATTCCTATAATTTCGAATGAAAACATATTTTTTTTAACCTAAATCATATTGATAGAGGGTCCATGTCTTTTTTACCTTATCAGAATTAAAAAATATATTGTGCAGCAGTGCTTTGATACCTGCAAGCTTCACTGGTACGTGCAACAGTTGTTACGGTGTGTTCACACGAACGCATTTGAAGCATCATGGGCGTCAGGTTTACATGTACAGTCAATCCATAAGCGTGCTGATGCGCGTCAGGCTATCTGCATCGCAAAGACGCATTTCTGCCTCATTCGTGCGTCAGATTTGCGCAGATGAGACGTTTGACGCACGTCAGAAAATTCGAGCGTCATTTTATGTGGTGCATTTTGTGCATTCGCGCTTCACGAGCGTTTTTGCATCTGCCGCTGAAATTGAAAAATCTGAACTTCGGCGTCAATTCGCGCCGCGTCAACCAATCAGGAGCCTGGTCACGTGGTGTCACGTGATGCTGTGAGCCAGTTTGAATGTTGGAGCGTCCAACTTTGGCGTGTGGCGCGTTTTTGACGCGTTGACGTGAACGCACCATTAGTCCCATCCTGACAGCTGCTTCTACTTTGAACATTAAAGCCACTACATGACAGCATGTTTCTCCAAGACTGAATTTAAAAGAAGAACAATGTAAGCTGTGATACTCTGTTTTTCAGACCAGATGCCATTAAAATGATCATGTTACTGTACTACTAAAATTGTAAGATTTACCCAGCTTTGCAGTTGCAGTGAGAATTTCGCCGTTCTCTTTAGCGATCACCCACGGGCGATGTGAATCACGCTGAGACTTTGCTTGGCCAGGACCGACCTCTACTTTCAGGAGGACCACAGCTTTCTGTTTCGAAGAAGAGATTGGCTCAACTTTTCTTGAAATAAAATAATCGTAGGCCTCGTAGACTTTTTAATTTGTCATGAGTAAATGGTCCAGGGCTTTCTCTTAGGTAGGAATAAATGTCTCCCCAGCAGAATTGTGGCCAAGACACCAGCAAATCGGACCAACGTTTTTGATCATCCCAGATCTCATATGGGCTTTGACTAATCTCAATTTTGTCATCAATGCAGATTTCAAGCTTCTCTGTAAACCTTTTCTTGTCTTCAGATGTTAAAGTACGTATATATTGGGGATTTCGCCCGCTAACTCTCTTAAAAACATTTGCCGCCTCTATACCGCCTGCCATTTTTGTTGGTTTTCTTGCCACCAAACCGCCCGCGCAAGCACACAACGATGACAACAAAGATCTTCCTATTGAATAAGGATGAAACAAAACAGGTAAACCATCAGCTTCTTTCAAAACTGAAGTCACACATTGACTCTTAAAAGTAGAAACCACAGAATCAAAGCTTATTATGCAAGACAAGAATAAATACACATTCAAAGGTCTGAGTATAATACACCCTGAATATCTGCACACTAATATAAATGCAGGACAAATCCATACACATCAAATTAATGGACAAATGATTGGATAGCCTCCCTGCAAACTTGAATACACACATAGTATACAGCACAAACATCATAAGAGGCCCAATCAATTTAAATTAAATAAAAACAATCCCATGCCACTGCAGGACATATTTAACTGAAATCTAAAGCATGCATATTGACTAAAATAATATAAGACATATTTGACAGGTTCCCGCCTTGCCAGAATCTCTGTGAAAACTGTAGAAACAATGTGTGAGCAGGCAACTGCAGGAACCAGACTATTCTTGTGTTTGATTGTGACTTGCTGGGCCGGCCAAGTTTAATCTACATTACACACACGCACACACACAACTACAAATGTCCACACAAGGGTGGTGGGCTGTCAAAGCTTGGTCCATACAAGAATGTTGCCTTTCTTTTTAATTATCTCTTTTAGCTCATCGTATGTCGTCATGAGGATTTCTGCCTCCGACAGGGTAAAATAAGCCCACTAGTTGCCATGGTGAATCAGTTCATCTGTGATTGGCAGCAGGGTCTAGTTAAGGGAGCCATGAGCGCTCACTTATCCAGGATATGTTACACCTGGCTTGATGAACCCGTGTCTGCTCATCCTGTCTTGGTCTTTGTGAAATTAAGCCTGGATGTTCTCGTTTTGGATTCAGTGAGTTCGGCTCAGTCACTTATCCTGGATGTCTTGATCCTACTTTTGTGCAATAGGCCCCAGAACATGTAAAACTGTCCAACAAATAACAGAAAGCATTAACAAAGGTACATGTTAAAGATCACAGAAAGCAGCAAGAACATAAAGTACGGTATCTGACCTGGACAGCATCAAATCAAATCAGTTTTCATTGAATGCAATGCAATCATACACACACCAACAGAATGCAGCTTCTAGATATCACATTCCTGATGTTTCATTCATGGACATCTGATTGTCACGGTTCCCAGGTGTTTGTGTTTTGTTTGTTATTTTCCTTATTTAGTTCTATTATTATGTTCAGTTATTCTTTGTTTCTACCAGTTATTTCCGCACGATTTTGTTTCCATATTTCTCCTTGTTCCTAGATGTTTTTCACCCTTTGCTCCTTTCTATTTGTATTCCTCTTTAGATAGTGTCCTTATTTATTTCTTCCTTCTGTTCTCCACTGTTTCAGTTAGATTCCTCCCTTGACCTATTATCCTTTCTAGTTTCTTTAGAGTCTTCTGTCTCCCAGCCATTTTAACCTCCTGTCCCAGTTGATTACTTCCACCTGCTCTCTCCCTCTCATTTGCATCTGCTCTCACTAATTGGTCATTGGTCTTCTCAGTCACTTCCTCATTTCCTCCCCAGTAAATATTCACCTCTCCTTCAGTCACTACTCGCTGGTCCGTCGTCTTTCTTTCCCTGTCTGGTTCCTGTTTCCTGCCCAGTTCCTGTTTCCTCCTCATCTCTGCATTTTTGGTTCTCCTTGATCTGTAAGTTTGCTCCTTGTTTTTGTTATAAATAAATCCTTTAAGTTTCATTCTTTGCTGCCTTTGGGTCCTTATAACACGCATACATGACACTGATTGAACATTGAATCTTCTGCTTGTGTCTGTGAATTTGAGTGAGTGAATTCGGAATGTTATGACACTTACCTCAACGTGATGTCAACGTTTTATTATGAACACACGAATCTCACTTAACTGCAACAACAACAAAAATAAAGGCATATCTTCTCAGCTTAAACAGCGTACAACAAAAATATATCCAAAAAAAGGTACATACATCTTTTCATTTACAATAAACAACTATTTACATATGAACATAAATATCTCATGTTGGCATTAGCATTCTCAGTGACATAATTTACACTCTGCATGTTGACATTTTATTTTCCTGGGGGTCTGGAAAAATAGCTCCAAGGCCCTACTGAATGGAAATTCCCCCAAAGGTGGCCCATTAATGCTAAGATGCAGACATGCAGCCAGGTAGGGTTGCCAACTCCCAGCGAAAAAAATAAGGAACCCCCCCCCCCCCCCCACCCTCCGCCTCATGATGCTTAATCGACCTAATCGACGTTAATTTAATGCACGTGTAAAACAAATGCACAGAAATGAATTACTTTTCTATAATAATTAAATAGATTCAGCATCTTTCTTTGACAGAACTGCAGACTGCACAGATGGTACCTTCCCGAAGGAAAAAGTACTATAGCTTAGTGGGATCCTGTATTAGACTTAATATTTACTGTATATGATAAAGGATTTACGACCACTATATCCAAGTGGTTGTAAGATTCAGATAATTATTTATTAAAAGCTAGACATTTTAAATGAGAATAAGAAAGAAAAGTATGTATTTGTGCCCCCCTTTTCCTGTTAATGCCCTACCTGGCCCCCGGGCAACACTTTGCTAGAGCCGCCCCTGCACAGTTACCAGCTGTCAGCTACATAAAATGATCCTGGTGTTATTTGTCTCTCAGAAACAGTTTATAACTTCCCTTCTACTCATTCATGTCACCTAAAAGGTAAACGTGTTTCTCCATCACCTGTTCAGCTCTGATGATTCAGTAAGAACATCTCCTGGTTTCATCTTCATGTTTCCATCTCACCACATATCTGATATCATGACCAGCAGCTTTTACAGCTGTGGCTCCAGCAAACATCAGAAAGTCATATTAAATCAATACTAACAACAGTTTATCAAGCTTAAACGTGCTGCTGTTGTTTAGCGCTACACCCGCTGGTTTCCTCTTTCTAGGGCAAAGTCCGCGATAAACAAACAGAGACGGGACTGTGACAGAAAAGCCGATCAGCTGATCATTGATCAGTTTCATGATTGAAGGAGCAACAGGAGAGGATGAGAGAAGATGAGGCAGCTGCGCAGCGAAAAGACACAGAATTACTCCAGCTTTGTGTCTTTTTTTCATTCTAGCTGAAATACGGGACAAATCGCGTTCTTTCTCACCTTAATACGGAACGCGTAATATTCTCTCTGAATACGGGACGATTCCGTTTTTTACGGGACGGTTGGCAACCCTACCCTGAGCCAGGTGATTCCCCTGCAGCCTGCTTCTCAAGTCAGTCTTCACCGGAGCTCTCTTCCTCAGATGCCTTTCGTATTTTTGAAAAATACTTGAGGAGGCTCATCTGAAATTGTAACCAGTGACACAATACAATGATAAAATGTGGCGCGAAAAGCGTTCGTTACTGTGGCAACATTGTTTAAGCTAGTGTCAACTTCACTAGTCTACTTTAGTGCTACGGCCTTACCAGTCAATAGCTACGGGCAATTACTTAAAAATACAATCATGAGCCTTGCTCATCAATATCTTTAACGGAATGCCTGTTTAACTTGTAAAATCAAAAAGCAATTTAACCACAGCTACCTTCTGTCTTGTCCTTTTTCGCTTGTAGGATGTGCTCGACTTTCACTTAACGGGACTGACGAGACTGAATCCATTATGCCCCCTCCCCCTCCCCCTCCCACTCGGCACACTTTGATCACGTGCAGATCTCTGACAGTAAAGAACCGCTGCTTCCTCATGAGGCGGCAGCGCAGGTTCAATTAAGAAATAATCACCTCGTGCCCGTAAAATAATTTATTTTTAGCATTTTGTTGCCGTGGCGCAGCGCCACAGCTAAGTGTATGTAGGGGAAGCACTGCTGTGTTTGAAGTTGGGGTTTCTGTTGCCATTACTCCAATTCCTGTTAAATTTTAAAATGAACTGTAGCTGGAACCCCTAAAACACTGTAACCAGTTCCCTCCTTGCATTTAATGGAGTTTAAATTCAAAGTCTTATTTGAATATATATAGAGTTGTTTTAATGTTTGTGAATGCTGGTGTATTGACTGAGTTGCTATGGTTGCATCTTATTAATGGTTGCATCATGTTCATGGTTACTTTGACACTATGCCATCGCTTTGTTCTGTGGCCTCTACGACCACCTTCTGTGCCTAGATAACATTTCATAGTCTCGATGAAGTTCTGTTTACCTTCTTCAGGACCAACCCTTTGATATTCCAGATTCATAGTGTCATCAAACACTGGACAATCATCAAACCTAGCCTGTATCATATTGGTAATCTTATTTAATCTTTGTACCTAGGGTAATATACCTTGAGTTTAAGGATTGAGTTTAATCTTGTCAGGTGTCTCTGTTGATGTATGGAACCACACGCAGCTGCAAGTAAGATTCAATGATATTTATTGAAGATGATGATGATGATGATGATGATGATGATGACGACAGTAACAAAGGGACGAAGACAGGACACCAGATTGACATGAATGAGCAGGAGAGAAACAGTAGGAACCGACGCGAAGTGAGAGAAAGTGAAGGACTGAAATACACAGTAGGAATGAGGATAAATAACTGTGACCAATTTACGTTTGATTCAAACAGCTCTGCAGCTGCCGGCTGCTTCTGTCTGTAGCTCATCTTTGCTTTCTTCCAGTAAATTATTCAATCAAATCAAAGTGTGCAGCAAACCAACAGAAAACAGGTCACACATATAGTAATACAAACAAGCAGACAATAAAGCCAAATTAACAAGTTCAACAGCAATGGAAGCATTCAGCCTTCCTGTCTAAACCAACAGTTCTGTAATGGGAAAACATATATATATATATATATATATATATATATATATATATATATATATATATATATATATATATATATATATATATATATATATATATATGCTCATGCATTTGTACAGAGCGGCCTCGTTAGCAGAGGGGCAGGGCAATGTGCAGACGATAGCGACATGCTGACTATGGCAAGCCATGGTATGGTAAGGCGTTAATGTAGACCTTGGGCGTTAATAAGTTAATGAGACATTAATATACGCCTTATTTAATTTTGATACTGATAGCTTGCCATAACTAACTGTAACCTAACACATCAAGTCAAGTCAGCGCAGCAGCGCTAATCAGAGTAGAGCACACCCGGCCTGTTGTATGTGATTGAGGGAGCGGTGAGCCTGCAGCTGGTGAGTGAAAAAACAGACTTAAAACTCCTGGGGCTGAAGCCCCGGGTAAATCGTCTGACGACGCCAATGGTGGAAGACATCCTGCCTTGTTCCAGTACCAAAGAGAACTCACCCATCAGTCATCAATGACTATAGACCTGTTGCCCTGACATCCCACATCTTGAAGGTCTTAGAGAGACTCCTGTTGGCCCACCTGAGTAAGCAAACAAGAACGTATCAGGACCCGCTGCAGTTTGCTTATCGCTGTGGAGTTGGAGTTGAAGATGCCATCATCCACCTGCTTCAACCAACCCAATGTCATCTGGACAAAGCAGGCAGCACTGTGAGGATCATGTTCTTTGATATCTCCAGTGCATTTAACACAATTCAGCCTGATTTGCTTTGTCAGAAACTCCTGAAGACACAGGTGGAGCCCTCAACAATCGCCTGGATCAATGACTACCTGACCAACAGACCACAGTTTGTGAGACTGAAGAATTGCGTGTCAAACCAGGTGGTCAGCAACACAGGAGCACCACAGGGGACCGTACTCTCACCATTCCTTTTCACTCTGTACACCTCAGACTTCCAGTACAAATCAGAGACCTGTCATCTGCAGAAATACTCAGATGACTCTGCAATTGTCGGGTGTATCAGAGATGAACAAGAACCTGAATACAGAGAGCTGGTGGACCGCTTTGTGACATGGTGTGGAAACAATCGTCTCACCTTGAATGTGAATAAAACAAAGGAGATGATTGTAGATTTCAGAAGAAACAGGGATAAGTCAAACACTGTTTCTGCTGGGATTCCTTAAATAGGAAACTTTTTAACTGATTGGAATGTTTGTATAATTGTATTGAAATGACTTCTTGTTAAGTGCCTTGAGATGACATCTGTTGTGAATTGGCGCTATATAAATAAACTGAATTGAAATTGAATTGAAATTTCCATCATGGGAGAAGAAGTGGAGGTGGTTGGGGAGTATAAATGCTTAATTGTTCACCTGGACAACAGACTGGACTGAACAGTGAAGCCGTCTACAAGAAGGGACAGAGCAGACTGTACTTCTTGAGGAAGCTTAGTCTGTTGTGGAGAGTGTAATCTCTTCAGCCGTCATCTGTTGGGGTAGCGGCATCAGAGCCAGGGACTTAAAAAGGCTCAACAACCTGATAAAGAAGGTTCTGGTTCTGTTCTGGAGACGACTGTGGAACCTCTGGAGATGATGATACAAAGAAGGATTCTTCATAAAATCAAGATTATTTTGGACAACACTGAGCATCCTCTTCATGAGACTGTCATACAACAACAGAGAGTCTTCAGTTGAAAGCTTATTCAGTTTCACTGTAGCACAGACCGCTACAGCAGATCCTTCCTGCTCACAACCATCAGCGTTTACAACTATTAAACTATTACATTATATACTATTGAAGAATCTTCAATAGTATGAGTTACAACCAGAGGTGCGTAGAGTAGCCAAAAAGTAAAAGTAGCACTACTTCAACATATTTTTACTTAAGTAATGGTACAAAGTAGTCATCCAAAAAATTGCTCAAGTAAGAGTAAAAAAGTATTTGGTAAAAAGGCTACTCAGGTATTGAGTACTTGTTTTGAGATTGTAACATATAATTTAATATTTAAAAATCATGTAATCGGACAAAAATATAAAGTTATGTGGAAATTCTGAAGATTCAAATAAAAAGAAATATGTGACATAATTGTGAAATAACAGACTTGACAAGATTTTTTTTTTTCAAATCAGTTCTTTTCAAAGTAGGTCATGTGTGTATATATATATATATATATATATATATATATATATATATATATATATATATATATATATATATATATATATATATATATATATATATATATATATATTAGACTTGAGTAAGGTACCCCCACTTGACCTCCAAATGGCACAACAGCCTCAGCAGATAGGAAATAATGTTAAATGATGAAGGTTGTGTACAAACAAGAGGTCTCACTTCAACATAAACTCTATGTGTGAGTCTCGTGCATTTTTGGATAAAACACGCATTCAGTTTCATTCAGTAAAGTTACTCGCTGTGTGTAGAGGAGCCAGAAACCTTACGCTAGTAAGAGTAGTGATACTTCATAAAAATATTACTCAAGTAAAAGTAAAAAGTACAGTCTATTAAAACTACTCCAAAAGTAAAAATGTTTCTCAAAATGTTACTCAAGTAAACGTAACTGAGTTAACTAGTTACAACCCACCTCTGGTTACAACATTACATTATTTCCTTTTTGGATCAATAAAGTATTTTACAATTGAACTGAATTCTTTACGTAGTCATCATCATAAGCCAATTAATCTTTGTGGTCTCTTAATATTCCCCCCATTTAGATTCTACTATTGGCGTGAACTTCAAGTAGTGCCAGTACATGTCAAACATTATGCCAGACTGTCACTGTAGTAATTTTATTTCTAATCTGTAATCACAGCTATTGCCTCCCACATTATCACGATTAATGCACCAATAAGTGAATTTGCTATATAATCTGAAGAATTATGTATGAAGGTACTGTGATATAACTCTTAAATGCAACATAGGCCTATTTTGATTGGGATTCAAATTTTTATTCTCAGTTCGGAGACAGGGTTGGGGGCTGATTGTTGGTTTTGTGTGGGTATGTGTGTGTGTGTGTGTGTGCATGCGTCTGCGTGCATGTGTTTGTGCAAGAGTCTACAAGTCTGAAAATTTGGCTTGAATTCACCGTTTTGTCATTTCATCGGCTGTGCTTCCAGCTTCCTCGTCTCCAAAATGTGTGTAAGCAGAGTTTACTTAAAGCTGCACAAATTTTTCCATCACATTTTGTTCTATAAATTGAAAAGTTTGCGTAGAAAGAGACATACACAATTTTCAGAGCCTGTTTTGTTCATAAGCAACCTTTATAAATGAGGACAGTAGCATTTTAGTAACTCATACTGATGCATCGTGTCATGATATCCCTGTTCCTGCCATATTTCATGCTGCTCCTCTGCTTGGCCCCTCCCACTCCTGCTGGCTGCTGATTGCTCCAAACTGTGCTGTTGTGAATGTCAGTAAATGCAATTCAACACATGTTCTTGTACATGTTAACAGAGTCTGGGCATTCTGGCTTCAGACAGAGATGTTTTTGACATCTGAATCTTCAGCTCAGAGTGAAGTACACGCTGCTACATTAATGACCTGCTTAATGTTGTAACTATTCCATCCTCTACAATTCTCTTAAACCACTTTAATATTCTTGCTTTTGCATTGCTTTATTTCTTGTAACAAGTACTCTTAGCAGAGCTATTGTCTACCGTCCTTACTTGGTGTTTCACATAGGAACACCATTGGTTGTGCACCACCTCTACCTCCATTTCCCATGTAAATAATAATTTATATTTGTCTAATGAAGCATACAATGTAAATGTGGAAATGGTTTACAGGTACATCAAATAACGCTCCAATAAACCAATATGATGCTTTTGATATGGGAGTTATCTTAACATAGTCAAAGTTCTATGGTCTTGGCTCCTTTTGGACCAGCTAATATGAATGTATCCTAAATGAGGAGCCCAAGCGATTTAGCTACTCCAGGTGAGATATTAAGCTGTTTATGGCTTTTTAACAGAACCTCACCATTTCTAGAATGTCAGTGATTCTGTCCCCCCCGTGTTCTAAAGTCCTTACTTCTCATTGCTTAACAAACCTTTAGCTACATCAGTGAAAATTAAAATAGATTTTAACGCTAAAACTTTAACCACGTTTTCTAATGAACTCTGTTGGCCTTGTGCATCAATTAGATTTGACTTCCTTCATTGAGAGTTTGTGTAAAACAGGCCAGGTTGAAAACATGGCTCCTTTACAGGGGGTAGCAGTCTGGGGGGAGGAGGAGGAGCAGGATGATGGGGTGTATGATTCTTTGTGCTCTACGGATGAGGGGGAGTTTGGGGAGATCGGCCCAGTCTCCCCACAATGTGTGGTGGCCTCTGGGGTGTGGATGATGGGAGGAGGGGCCCAGACAATGATTGGTGCTTGTCCACTATGAAAAGCCAAAGTTATAAATTCATCTATTTGCTCTCTGCTGACCTCAGCTTAGAGCTGGCTTGCCCACAATGCATCAGCCTGTCACACTGTTGAGGAAAATGTGAAGGAAGAAGAAAGACTACCAGATGCTTTATTGTCTCTGTAATTTCCACATAATTAGCCGGGAAGAAAAGTCCCTGCTCTGGTTTAATCACGCTGAATGAACTTGAAGATTACCATTCTCCCTGACACCAGAACCACCACCCCTCTCCCCCCTCCCCACATGCCCCTCTGCCCCAAACTGGGACACAGCAGAGTTTAACTGTGCGTGACTACAGACTGTGAAATTGGTTAACACACACACAAACACACACTGACTGCTGACCTACCTCATGCTGACTGTTGATGTAGTTGAACAGATTTAGCAAATCTATCTGTTAACACCTCCTAACATTAAGTTGGGCAGCCTGGTGTAATAGGGCCACTCAGGCACAGAGGACGGCTCTCATTAGTTAAGCCACTGCAGGCAGCACCATCAAAGCCACATTAGTCTGTGGATGATGTTTAATTTGCTTTTGATAATGCACATGAAATTTGTTCTCTACTGATGACTGTAATAGTTCCTAATTATAAAGATGATCCCAATGAGTTCAAAAAACATTTACATTACATGAATTTCAGGTACTGCAAACACTGCATCTCCACCTGTACATTTACATCCAAGGAACCCATTTATACACCGACCAGCCATTTTATTAGGTACACCCGGGTTTGCCAGAGTTTGTTTGTTTTTATGTCTGTCTGTTAGTTACCAGCATAACTCAAAAGGTTATCAACTGATTTTGGTTAGATTTTCAGGAAATGTCAGTGGGACCTCTTGTGGGTGATCCGGATCATTGTCTTTTGGGGGGGGGCTGCCTTGGTGGAGGTTTGCGCTTTCCGAGTGTATTCTTATTCTACGTTTCAGGTTCTAGTTTGGTAGGTGTTACACCTGCTTTGAGTATATTCATTACTTACCTCAATATAAGTCATGGAAGGAGGAAACAATGTATACGTACACAGTACTTGGTTTGTGCCCTTTTTCTGCATCAATTCATGCCTCAATGCGGCATGGCATGGATGCTATCAGCCTGCGGCACTGCTGAGGTGTTATGGCAGACCAGAATGCTTCAATAGTGGCCTTCAGCTCTTCTGCATTGTTCTGTCTCATATCTCTCATCTTTCAGACAAACTGAAGATAACTTCATCACCAACACAGACAGCTGTACAGACTGACGGAGAACAAATACTTCCAGCAAGTATTCCAATGTCATCAGACTCATCGACACCTCATGACTCTCCGTTTAGAGATTTCTCAGACAGACTGAAAGCACAAATTAGAATTGGATCACAACTAACACTGAAACTTGGACTACATCAGCCTCCTGGGACTAACACTGGATGTACTCTTCCCATGCCTGAACTGGTAATCACGGACATCTGATGTGCAAGACAACCGGACGGTAACCCCACTCCCACCGTCTTCCAGAAGTCGTCTGGCCACCCCCAAAAAAATCATAGAAGTTATTATTAGCAAGAGAAAACAAAAAATTAAAGCCAAACGCACTTACGATAAAACAAATCTCAAATTGATCACCTGTCAGAAGGTTCAGCTACCGATTATCAAATCACTCAAGTTAGCTTTATTAAATATTAGGTCTCTATCAGGAAAGTCACTCCTAATCAATGAATTCATCACTGAAGATAAAATACATGCCCTTTTTTAACAGAAACATGGCTAAATAGAAGTATTGAAACATCTGTATTGATAGAATCTACTCCTCCAAATTACAATTTCTTAAGCGAGAGCAGGAAACAGACGAGGTGGAGGTGTAGCCACAATCTTTCACAACTCAATGAACTGGACACACTCTGGACCTAATTATCAGCAAAGGTTTAACTATATCTGACATCTCGGTAATTGATATTGCATTATCTGACCATTTCTGTATTTTCTTTGAAAGTAGTCTCCACTAAAATATCTAGCCACAGTGAGATAACTGTAAAAAAGCGGTTTCTCGGGGAGAGTTCTGTTGAAACCTTTAAAAGTATTTACCCTTCCACCACATCCACCTCATCCCCCAACTCCAACTCAGTAAACAAGCTGTTAGATAATTTCCTCGTGAAAATCTCAGACATCATTGATTCTATTGCTCCGACCAAAGTGAAAGTAGTCTCAGGTAGAAAGAAGTCTCCGTGGACGAATGATCCACTGGTACGTAGTGAAAAAAGAGAGTGTCGTCGAGCCGTGAGAAAATGGTGGAAAACTCAACTCCAGGTTCACTGTGAGATCTATAAAGAGAGACTCAATAGATATCAGTTAACTTTAAAGGAAGCTAGGAAATTGTTCTTTTCTAAAATAATTAAGAGAAACATTAATAATGCACAGACTCTGTTTGCAAAAGTGGAAAGACCAACTAATCCTCCAGTGACAGTAGCCCCTGAACCAAACTCCACCAGGGCCTGCAATGAATTTGCAGCTTTTTCACTGAAAAGATTCTAACAATTAGACGGTTGGTCTGTAACGCAGCACCAAACCCACTACCAATACTATACCCAAATAACACCAATGTAGAAAAAACTTCCAAATTTCATGAATTAAACCAAAAAACCCTAGAAGAAATCATTAACCAATTAAGCTCCTCCTCTTCCTGTCTTGATATCGTACCCACAGCTTTCATGAAGAAAGTTTTCCCTGTCATTGTGTCATTCCTCCTATCAGGTGTCTTCCCCCAGGCTTTAAAAACAGCAGTTATTAAACAACTGCTAAAGAAGAACAACCTGTACAACACGTTAATGCAGAACTACAGGCCGATCTCTAATCTTCCATTCATCAGTGAAATTATTTAAAAAGCTGTTTCAGCAGTTAAATAGCTTTATAACAATGACCAACTGCTTTGATGTTTTTCACTCTGGTTTCCATGCTCACCACAGCACTGAGACTGCCCTCGTCAAAGTTTTCAATGACATCTGCATAAATACAGACTGTGGTAGAACTACAGTGCTGGTTCTGTTGGACCTGTTGGATCTCAGTGCAGCATTCGACACTGTTGATCATGATATATTACTAGAATGACTGGAGAGCTGGGTCGGACTCTCTGGTACAGTACTTGGCTGGTTCGAATCTTACCTAAAGAACAGGGACTTCTATGTTTCAATAGGAAACTTTTCATCAGAACGAACAGAAATCACATGTGGGGTGCCCCAGGGCTCCATCCTGGGGCCCCTCTTATTTAATATCTACATGCTCCCACTGGCCCAGATTATAACAACCAATAAGATTAGCTACCATAACTATGCAGATGATACTCAGCTCTACATTACGACGTCACCAGGTGATTTTGAACCCATCCAAACGCTAAGTACATGCGTCGAGCAAATCAATGGATAGAAACAAAACAGAAGTAATTACGTTTGGACCTAATGAGGAACGATCAACAGTCAGCACAGCTCCAGTTAATACAGCTAGAAACAACTGATCAGGCCTGAAATCTAGGTGTGGTAATGGACTCAGACCTGAACCTCCGGGGTCACATAAAGGCAATAAAAAGATCAGCCTTCTATCACCTGAAGAGCATTTCTAGGATTAAAGGACAGATGTTGCAACAGGACCTCGAAAAACTCCATGCGTTTATCTTTAGTCGGATTGATTACTGCAACAGCGTCTTCACAGGTCTGCCTAAAAAGTCAATCAGACAGCTGCAGCTGATCCAGAACACTGCTGCTCGTGTTCCTCACTAGAACCAGGAAAGTAAAGCACATCACCCCAGTTCTAAAGTCCTTACACTGGCTCCCTGTAGATCAGAGAATAGACTTCCAAATACTTCTACTAGTTTATAAATCATAGAAGGGTTTAGCACCAAAATATGTTGAAGATCTACTGTCACTATAGCAACCCCCCAGACCACTCAGGTCCTCAAATTCCAGTCTTCTTAACATCCCTAGAAGCAGCTTTCAGTTTCTATGCTCCTCTAATCTGAAACAAAATTCCAGAAAACTGCAAAACTACTGAAACACTGAGTTCTTTTAAATCACAACTAAAATGTATCTGTTTAGAGCTGCCTTTGAGTAATGCTTTGTTGTATCATGTTTTGTGTATTCTTCTTGTTTTACTGCTGTTTTTACATTATATGCTTTGTAATGCTTTGATGTATCTGTGTGTGCTTCTTGCTTTATTGCTGTTTTTACCTTATATGATTTGTCTGTGTTTTACTGCTATTTTTATTTTACCTGTTAATCATGTAAAGCCCCTTGAATTACCTTGCTGTTGAAAGTGTGCTATACAAATAAAATTGCCTTGCCTTGCCTTTCTCTTGGCAATGCTCCATAGATTCTCTATGGGGTCAAAGGTCAGGCCAGATTGCTGACCAATCAAGCACAGTAATCCCATGGTCATTGAACCAGGTTATGGTGCTTTCGGCAGTGTGGGCAGGTACCAAGTCCTGCTGGAAAATGAAGTCAGCATATCCATCAAGCTGGTCTGCAGAAGGAGGCATGAAGTTCTCCAAAATGTCCTGGTAGATGGCTGCTTTGACTCTGGACTTGATAAAGCTCAGTGGACCAACACCAGCAGATGACATGGCTCCCCAAATCAGCTTGACAAGAGGAATAAGACATTTAAAGCCCATGTCCAGGATCCATCTGTGTGGTGGCTCTTGAAGCTCTAACTCCAGCCTCAGTCCACTTCTTGTGAAGGTCCCCAACACTTTTGAATGGCCTTTTCCTGACAATCCTCTCCACGCTGCACTCATCCCTGCTGCTTCTGCACCTTTTTCTTCCACACTTTTCCCTTCCATATAACTTTCTATTAATATGCTTTGATACAGCACTTTGGGAACATCCATCTTCTTTTGCAATGACCTTTTGAGGCTTTCCCTCCTTGTGGAGGGGGTCAGTGATGGTTTTCTGTGCAACAGTCAGGTAAGCAGTCTTCCCCATGATTGTGATTCCTACTGAACCAGACTGAGACCATTTAAAGGCTCAGGAATCTATTGGAGGTGTTTTGGATTCATTAGCTGATTAGATTGTGACACTTTGAGCCTAAAATATTGAACCTTTTCAGAATATTCTAACTTTCTATGATTTTGAATTTGGGGTTTTCATAAGCTGTAAGCCATAGTCATCAAAATTATAACAAATAAATATCTCGCTTTTTATCTAATGAGTCTATCTCATACATTAGTTTCACCTTCGAAGTTGAATTACTGAAATAAAGGAACTTTTTTTTTATCCCATTATTTGTCACCTAAGTTCCTACCTAAATCCCTCTGCCAACCCCGGGAGGGCCTAGCACTGAAACTCAAGCCTCCTTCATGCATAGGGAGTGAGCAGGCCCTTCTTTTCACCTGACGAGGCGGGGTTTCCCCAGCTGGACGTAGCTTGTGGAAGGATCACGTTATTCCAGCCAAATCCTCCACAACCCCTCTGGCACCCCGGCCAGCCAGGAGGAGGTAGTATATAGCCCAGGACTAGTGCATGTTTTTATGAGTGTAGCTCACATTAGCTACTCAAGGGAACACGGAGAGAACATGCAAACTCCACACAGAAAGGCCCTTTCGCCAACCCCACCCAGGGTGTGGGTGCCGATAATGCAGAGGAACAAACACAACCTCAGCACCCACGGCAGTAATTGAACCCGGGACCTTCTAGCTGTGAGGTGAGCTGTGCTACCAGCTGTGCCACCATTTATATGTAGCAACAGTTTTAAGGGAATCTTTTGTTTTGTTTTATTTAATATTGACATGGTGGACTCTGTGGTGTGAAACTTTGACCATGTGATATTAGATTTACATAGCTTTAGAAACTGGTAAATAACAGATTCTTTATGCAATAAAAACATAGATTTAATAATTTATTTGAGCATGACATAAACATGTAGTTTGCATTATAAATTGTTACCAAAGCTATATTGTTTTTTCATTATACATTAAAAGATTAGGGTTAGACAATCATAGTACTTTATATTATAATGATATTATCAGATAACATCTCTGTAAGGTACCAGAGTACACAAACCATGTTTCAAAATGATCCCTTGAGTCTCTCAGATGAATTCAATTCAATTCAATTCAGTTTATTTATATGGCGCCAATTCACAACAGATGTCATCTCAAGGCACTTAACAAGAAGTCATTTCAAGACATTTATACAAACATTCCAATCAGTTAAAAAGTTTCCTATTTAAGGAATCCCAGCAGATTGCGTCAGTCATTGGCGTGAGGTTGGGAAGACTTTCCAACCACAGCAATCCTTCAGCAATCCCTCATACTGAGCAAGCATGTAGCGACAGTGGAGAGGAAAAACTCCCCTTTAACAGGAAGAAACCTCCAACAGAACCAGGCTCAGTAGGAGCGGCCATCTGCCACGACCGTCTGGGGGTTTGAAAGATGAAAGAATTGTTCTTCATCTTGGATGTTAAAAAATGCGATTATCTTTCAGGACTAAACTGCAGATGAAACTCTGCTAGAGATGTGTAGAGATGAAATCAGCCTTTAGAAAGGCTGAGCAGTTTTTTTTTCTTATCATTTATTGGCACAAAAACAAACAAGAGCAGCAGCATCACAATAAAATCTGTTTTACACAATACTGAAAATAAAGGAATTAATGAAAAAAAATCACATTTATTGTAAACAGAAATAAGATGAAACCCTAATAAATACTTTCAAGATGATGTAGTGATGTAGTTGAATTGTATGACTGAAGGAAGCTTCTTTCTTTGGGTGAGTTTATTGCTGTGTGTTCAGAAGCTTATTGAAGTGTCTGTGAGTGTTCTGACTCTCCTCTTGAGCAGAAGAAGGGCAGCCACTCATCCGCCTCATAATCTCATCCCGCCTCAAAGGAGGAAACAAGGATAGAAAAGCACCTTCAGATGATCTAAAGATGAGTCAAAGCCAGTGCAGCTGGCTCTGCATGCACTGACAGCGTAGCCAGAACGTCCCTCTCACAGTGTTGGTGAATGGGAGCATGAATGGCCCACTTTATTGCAACGTGCCCTGTGCAGTCAAAAAGCAGCACCAGACCCATCCTGCTGCCTTTATTCGCAGACTTCAGGGGGGCTTGTAAAACTGCTCAGGCCTGCAGGATGAGGGCTGGTGGGAAGGGGGACTGCATAACAAAAATCAGCCTTGAATTAAAGTCTAAGGGAAGACTGTGGGTGGGCCTCGTCTCCACCCGCCCATTTTGACAAGGCTCATTCCTGCTGTGACCCAGGCCAGGCCAAAGCTCCACGACTGACAGCTTCATGGTTGGTGACGTGAACTCATCACTTAAATCCTCCATTATAAAAGAGGCCATATTTCCCTCAGGCGGCGGCATTAAGTGGCTCTATCTGTCCAGTATACCCCGACGGGAAACACAACACCCTGTCAGCAGAGCGTCTCAGAGCACTGGGCTGAACACGGGGGGTAAACACAGCATGAAATCAACCACAAAGAGGCCAACAGAAGATCTAGCAGACACACAACATGTCTTTCCCTCCGGAAAGAAGAGCTAATCAGGAGGTTAACCTGATCAGCTGCCACACAGCCTGCAGGGAGAGGAGATCTACCTGCTGCAGCAAACAAGTCTCTTTGTTCAGAGTTGCTTTGGTTAGATGAAGCAGACAGAGGAACAGAGAAAATCATGAAATATGCAAAAGAAAAATTAGAAACAAATATCTTAAACAAACTTATGAAACCAAGGCATGGTGTGATTATTTTAAAATGCTAAATCTGTAAAAAGGAAAAATCGAGTTGTCACATCACAAATATAAGGTCAAAAATTTGTTTTATGTATATAATTTGATCAATTTATATCTTCAAAGAAAATTATTTACTGTATCTTCTATTTTGATCTCAATCAATCATCTCTGTTTGAATATAATATTTTTCCTTTTGTTGTTCATGTTGTATTTTACTGCTCTCCTTTCTATCATTTGCTTTTAGTCCAACAGGCTTAGGCCTTCTGCTTCAGGTTCTTTTAGATTTTCTTATAACTGAAAATCTGTCAATAATAATGCTTACTATTTGAGTTTGGTGAATGGTGAAGTTGAGATAAAAGACCAAACAACAAAATAATGTCATAAACGATATAAAGAGTCATGGAAGTCTTTATTGGTTGATTGGTACGACACAGTTGAATAAAAAATGCATTCTAAGGCATTTGATATCTCAGGTTCCTGGGAGGTAAATATTGTTTTACATATTTAATTGTAGTACCTGAGCTGGGTTATTTTGTTTAATTTAGCTCAGATTTAAATAATTTTAGAATCCTGTAGAGTCCAGATCTTTTAAGAGTTGAAACTGCAGACCTGACTGTGACTTCACTTTCTTTTTTCTGTGACTTACAGTTAAAATCAAATGTTTACATACACTGTATGAAAAACCACAATATAGCCATTTTATCCTCAGTGTGATAATAAATCAGGCTTAATATTTTCTGTTTTAGCCTAGCCCAGATGACCAACATTATGTATTTTTATTGAATATCAGAATAATAAGAGAGAATATTTTAGAGAACAGTTTTTTTAACTGTCCTTAATTCAGAAGTTCAGATAGGACAACAAAGTATTTTGGACAGCTCAGATGTTATTGGATATTTTCTAAGGCAAAACCTCAAACACTGCTTCATTATGGGACAATCAGGAAGATAATTGTGGACCTCTACAAGTCTGGTTCAGCCTTGGGTACAATTTCCACATAAATGGAGGTGCCATGTTCATCTGTTCAAACAATTACATGCAAGTATAAATAGCATGGGAATGGTCAGCCATCATCCTATTCAAATCAAAGTCAAGGAGGAAGAAACCATTCATTCAAAGGCAACATAAAAAGCTGGGTTACCTTTTGCAAACTGGCCAAAGACCTTTAACTTTTTTATTTGTACTGTGATCTGATAAACAACATTTAAAAAGTCTTTCCATAGCAAGATTTAGAAGAAAGAGTTGGACACTTGCAAGCATGAGAACACCATCCCAACCATGAAGTATAGAGTTGGAAGCATCATGTTCGTGTTTTGCAGCAGGAGGAAATGGTGCACTTTACAAAATAGATGGCATCGTGAGGAAAGAACATATTGTGGAAATGAGGCAACATCTCAAAACATCCTCCAGGAATTTAAAGCTTGGGCACAGATGGGTCTTCCAAAAATGATCATGACTCTCGGTGGGCAGTTCCACCACTTCTGTCAGGATGAATGGACCAAAACAACTATTGTCAGAAGCTTGTGAAAGGAAACCGAAAACACTTGACCCAAGTCATACACTTTAAAATGTAATTCTTTCCAATACTAAGGAAATGTATACCCACTTCTTAGTTAAATCAGGTATGCTATAATAAGCAGTAAAATGCATCAGTATATAGAATCCAGTGTTGAGTTATTTTGGCCTTCCTTTCACCAGTCTGTGTCAAAGAGCTGAAGTGAGTCTGAGTGACAGCTGGATGCTGGGAGGTCTGACTGGACCAGGAGAAAGGGGAGGATGTGATGTGTCGAGCAGCAAAAAGACAACTGTGGAGTGTTGAGCATGTGTGTGTGTGTGGGGGGGTTGGGGAGCAGGGAGGGGTCTCTGTGGGGGGTGGGTATAGTGGAGTGTGTAAAGCCTATGAATAAATCAGTGGTTAGTAACAGTATTTGAATAACAGCAGGAGGAGGAGGAGGTGCTCTGCAGCTGCACTACTTAACAGACAATGAGCACTCAACAGATGGGAGCGTTTAGTTAAAGAAAGTCAGCGTTTTGGTTAAGAAAGCCGCCGCCCACAGATCCTGCTGGGCCACTCGGACAGGTGGTCTGATCTCAGCCTCCTGCTTTTCTTCTACCAAGTGTAACACTTTGTTTGTCCATTTCACAGGGGTGTGCCCGAGACATCACTTCATCGCACAGTGATGCCTTGATGTCCACCAGCTTTTACATCCCTGATATTAATCTGCTGGTAATCCTTACTGAGCTGAGAACAGTGTGTGCAGGAGAAAAGTCCCATCTGTTGCTGGCTGAGAGCCTGGGGACAGTCTGTGGGACTTCCTGTTAAAATAAACCACAGAATACACGTCAGAATAACTGAGAACAGTCATCTGCAGAGAGGCTCAAACATTCAGCATGAAACAACTGGAACATTTTATGATGTAAAACAAAACATGACAGAAATCATTTGATTAATTTGATTCTGTCGAAGTAAAAAGAAAGGAAGGTTCTGTAATTAACTAAGTAACTAAGGTTTGGAAAGCTTCATTACCTTATGACATGACATTATAATTTGAAAACAGCTTTTTAGTTACACAGGTTAGCTTGACCTAAGATTTTCATGTACTGTTTACTGTATGGTAATTAGCCTAAAGGACAGTTAACATAACTCCTGTCAGAGTTGCTTGTTTTTGAAAGGCACATTCCTCCCATATTATTATATTCATCGACAATAGCAGATACAATATAATTAAATAAGTTTTAAATGTTTCCTGTCACCCGGGTCATTTTATCCTTACAAAGAATTAACAATCACAAGCGTGTTTTTACTTAAGCCCTAAAACACAA
Organism: Valencia hispanica; assembly: GCA_963556495.2. NCBI lineage: Eukaryota > Metazoa > Chordata > Actinopteri > Cyprinodontiformes > Valenciidae > Valencia > Valencia hispanica. Next base: position 45,639,348 of record OY747717.1, on the reverse strand, counting down.
ACACATAACACCAAAAAATGTGAAGATTAATGTGTATAGATTAAAATTCGTTATTATGCCTATTGATACAATTATTTGAGGTATTAATTGCAGTTTCTATGGACAGCATTAAACCTGAGAGATGATTCCTCATGTCCACACATCCAGTCAGGTTAAGAGTTAATATTTAGCATTTTAATACCACCTAGTTTGCTCCATGAGAATAAGATTTACCATGGGAAATGTAGAATATTGGAAGTAGTTTTTTAAATAGTAATATAATATAATCATTTATTATATGATAATATAATCATTTAGCATAATGTTACGATCTAAACCCATATTAAACATAATAGGAATCATGAGCAGTCTAACTGCCTTTAGTTTTTCTGCTTCTGTTTTTAGCTTATAGACACACAAGGTTGGATTTTATAAATTAGAAATCTCATCATAAAAAAACAATAAGCAGACTATTGGCTTTCACTTATGTGAAGTTGGGTTGATTAAATAAATAAATATCAATCACTTCCACATTTTATTGTGTTTTTTACATAAGCATTTTTTTAAACCACACCATAAATGTTTGTGTTTGTGCTTTTCTGACTCAATGTTGGTGTAAGTGAAAGGGATTAAAGTTCTTTAAAGCAAACGGTAAACAGAGGCAGCATGATGGATCTGGCCCTGCTCCCCAAAGTACCACACACTAAGATCTAATTTTTAAACTCACAATCATAACAGATGAGTGGAGAAAGCAGTGAATTCATCTTCCTCATGCGGCGCGCTCACCTACAGGAGATATATTGACATAAGTTGACAGGAGTGGATGATTCAAGGGATCTCAATCTGTATGTGAACACCTCAGCTGGTGCCATTTGTTAGACAGAGCATCAGTTTATGATCGTGCATGTGACTGATGGTGTTTTATTCTATAATCTCTCTGTTTTTGTCAGAAAAACTTTGCTGGCAGCCCAAATCACCCTCATAGAAGAGACAGATAGAAATTGAATTCTCTCTCTGTCTGTGTATAAACTAGTAATTGAATATCATATTTATTCTGCTATTTATAAAGAGTGAGTGCTGTTAGCATTAGCTGTGCATTATCTGATTTTATTAGCTTTCCATGGGACAAATGATACTCTAAAGCCTCTCTTGGCTGCCAAATCTGCATTTGTGAGTCTGGGGACATTGAGGACATTAGAGTTAATCACTCTACGTTTGGCTGCCGATGGCCCCACCCCCCCTCCTCTGTAATATCCCTCACATGGATAATGGCATTTCTGCCTCTTGCTCGTGAAGGTTGAACTCCCAACATGCTCATCAGGAGGACAAACCTCCTCCTTGCGTCTCAATTGGCAATTGTTTTTCAGAATGAATTGTTTTTAAGTGAATTAGCTAGGATGCATGGTGGGATGGCCTGATTTGGAGCTTTGCAGAATCTCATTAAAAGCAGCTTTGTAACTGTGCAGCACTCCAGTAATGACATGCAGAAGGCCTAGCCTGGCGCAGTCATGGGCCTGCTCATAATGGCCCTGATTCATGGAGCTTTGATTGCTGTGTAGAATTGGATTAAAGGATCATCTCAGCTCGTAAAGACTGCTCTAAAATAAACGGTTTACCCATGTGTTTAACTCTGGAGACAACTACACAGTTGCCTCCTGCTTTGCATATATTTTAGCAGTGGAGAAGGGGAGCTGAAAGTCAATTAAACAATAATGTTTAAAGCTGAAAAGCCATTTCAAAGAACAATTCATAAGCACTTTGTTCTTGAGCCAGAAGAGCAGTTTTCTTATGCAACTGTAAAAATCCATCCATCCATCTGAGTTTTGCAGGGACATGTTGAGACATACCTACCTGTTATTCTGTTGCAGCTGCCCTTTTAATCAGATGAAACCTAACCTGGGACTTCACCTGCTCAGTGTAACATGCACTCAAAGGGAATCTGGACTATAACTGCAATCAGCTGATTATTTTCCATTGTTTATCAACAAACAAGGAAAAATGACTACTGTGGTTGAAGAAGCCAAACTGAAGGCAATCACACAAAGATGTGCTTTTTTAACTAAGAAACTAAAGCCCACAGAGGAGGAAAATCTCTGCCCTACTGCTGGGCTGAGGCTGACTACCAGAGAAGAAACATCAGCTCCTGATAAGGGTTCACAACACTGTTGAAAGCAGATCAGGAATGATTTTAGGTCTCAGTAATTATAAGTAACATAAGAAGGCAAGGCAAGGCAATTTTATTTGTATAGCACACTTTCAACAAGGTAATTCAAGGTGGTTTACATGATTAAGTGGTAAAATAAAAATAGCAGTAAAACACAGACAAAGCATATAAAGTAAAAAGAGCAATACAGCAAGAAGCACACACAAAACATATGATACATTAAAGCATTATTCAAAGGCAGCTCTAAACAGATAAGTTTTTACTCAGCAGCTTTGCAGTTGTCTGGAAGTTTGTTCCAGATTAGAGGAGCATAGAAAGTGAAATCTGCTTCTCCATGTTTGTTTCTGATTGTAGGGATGTTGAGTAAACTGGAATTAGAGGACCTGATTGGTCTGGGGGGTTGGTATAGTAACAGTAGATCTTCAACATATTTTGGTGCTAAGCCATTCACTGATTTATAAACTAGTATAAGTATTTAGAAGTCTATTCTTTGAGCTACAGGGAGCCAGTGTAAGGACTTTAGAACTGCCGTGATGTGCTCTACTTTCCTGGTTCTGGTGAGGAACACGAGCAGCAGCGTTCTGGATCAGCTGCAGCTGTCTGATTGACTTTTTAGGCAGACCTGTGAAGATGCTGTTGCAGTAATCAATAACTAAAGATAAATGCATGGATGAGTTTTTCAATGTCTTCTTTAATCCTAGAAATGTTCTTCAGGTGATAGAAGGCTGACCTTGTTATTGCCTTTTTGTGACCCTGGAGGTTCAGGTCTGAGTCCTTTACTACACCTAGATTTCTGGCCTGATCAGTAGTTTCTAGCTGTGTTAACTGAAGCTGTGTGCTGACTCTTGATGGTTCCTCTTTAGATCCAAAAATAATCACTTCTGTTGTGTTTCTGTTCAGCTGGAGAACGTTATGGCATATCCATCCATTGATTTGCTCGACGTATTTACTTAAGTTTTGGATGGGTTCAAAGTCGCCTGGTGACATCGTAATGTAGAGCTGAGTATCATCTGCATAGTTATGGTAGCTAATCTTATTGGTTGTTATAATCTGGGCTAGTGGGAGCATGTAGATATTAAATAAGAGGGGCCCCAGGATGGAGCCCTGGGGCACCCCACATGTGATTTCTGTTCGTTCTGATGAAAAGTTCCTATTGAAACAAAGAAGTCCCTGTTCTTTAGGTAAGACTCAAACCAGCCAAGTACTGTACCAGAGGGTCCGACCCAGCTCTCCAGTCATTCTAGTAATATATCATGATCAACAGTGTCAAATGCTGCACTGAGATCCAACAGGTCCAACAGAACCAGCACTGTGGTTCTACCACAGTCTGTATTTATGCATATGTCATTGAAAACTTTGACGAGGGCAGTCTCAGTGCTGTGGTGAGCACGGAAACCAGACTGAAAAACAGCAATTCAGTTGGTCATTGTTATAAAGCTATTTAACTGCTGAAACAGGTTTTTTCAATAATCTTACTGATGAATGGAAGATTAGAAACTGGCCTGTAGTTCTGCATTAACGTGTTGTACAGATTATTCTTTTTTAGCAGTGGTTTAATAACATCTGTTTTTAAAGCCTGGGGGAAGAGACCTGACAGGAGGGATGAATTTACAATTTGAAACAGATCAGACACAATGACAGGGAAAACTTTAAGGAAAGCTGTGGGTAGGACATCAAGACAGCAAAAGGAGGAGTTTAATTGGTTAATGATTTCTTCAAGGCTTTTTTGGTTTAATTCATGAAATTCTGAAATCTTTTCTACATTTGTGTTAGCTGGGTATAACATTGGTAGTCGGCTCGGTGCTGCAGTACAGACCGACCGTCTAATTGTTAGAATCTTTTCAGTGAAAAAGCTGCAAATTCATTGCAGGCCCTGGTAGAATTTAGTTCAGGGGCTACTGTCACTGGAGGATTAGTTAGTTTTTCCACTGTTGCAAACATAGTCTGTGCATTATTAATGTTTCTGTTAATGATTTCAGAGAAGAAAGTTTCCCTAGCATCTTTTAAAGTTAACTGATATCTGTTCATTCTCTCTTTGTAGATCTCAAAGTGAACCTGGAGTCGAGTTTTCCGCCATTTACTCTCGGCTCGTCGACACTCTCTTTTTTTCACTACCTACCACTGGATCGCTTGTCCAAAGAAACTTCTTTCTACCTGAGACTACTTTCACTTTAGTTGGCGCAATGTAATCAATGAAGTCTGAAATGTTCACGAGTTAGATGAGGTGGATGTGGTGGAAGGTTAAATACGTTTAATGGTTTCAACTGAACTGTCCCCTAGAAAATGCTTTTTTACAGTTATCTCACTGTGATATTTTATTGATATTTTAGCAGAGATGATACTTTCAAAGAAAACATAGAAATGGTCAGATAGCACAATATCAATTACAGAGATGTCAGGTATAGTTCAACCTTGGCAGATAATTAAGTCCAGAGTGTGTCCTCTATTGTGTGTTGGTTGTTTGACATGCTAGGTCAGGCCGAAGTTGTGAAGAGTGTCCCTTAATGTATTTGCTAGTCTATCCTGGGGGTTGTCAGTATGGATGTTGAAGTCCCCAGTGAAATCATTAAAGACGTTACAGTTAAGTTTTGGGGGTTCATATAAACTTAGAAATAGAGCTTTTTTAGGCTCATTTGTCTGGGTGGCTAGGTATTCAAAAGAGTCAAATATGCCCAGGGATACCTTTTTAAAGTTCAATGAGTTATGAAAAATTGTGGCTACGTTCCCTACCTCGTCTGTGTTTCCTGCTCTCGCTTAAGAAATTGTAATTTTGAGGAGTAGATTCTATCAATACAGATGTTTCATTATTTATGTCTGCCAGGTTTCTGATAAAAAAGGGCATGTATTTTATGTTCAGTGATGAATTCATCGATTAGGAGTGACTTTCCTGATAGAGACCTAATATTTAATAAAGCTAACTTGAGTGATTTGATCATCGGTAGCTGGACCTTCTGACAGGTGATCAATTTGAGATTTGTCTTATAAATGCGTTTGGTTTTAATTTTTTGTTTTCTCTTGCTAATAAAACTTCTATGATTTTTTGGGGGTGGCCGGACGACTTCTGGAAGACGGTGGGAGTGGGATTATCGTCTGGTTCCCTTGCACATCAGATGTCCATGATTACCAGTTCAGGCATGGGCAGAGTACATCCAGTGTTAGTCTCAGGAGGCTGATGTAGTCCAAGTTTATGACATAATGCATCTCGTCAAAGTATGTGGTTGTGTAAAGTTATGAGCCGAACAGACTTGGTTTTACGCGATAATTAGAGTTTAAAAAATATTAGCCTTACCACGGCTTCAAAGCTACGTCTCCGTGTGACGTCAGCGACAGAACCGCTCAGGCTGGACAGTCGGAAAACTCCGCTGTCAGGCCTGATTGAGGCGCTCATGTTTGAAGGCTCGGAAGATTCTTCCTCCAGTTTTGGCCTTGAGATGGTTTTAGAGGTGGAAAATGCAGCCGGTTCTGGTGCTTCTAGAGGTGGTGGTGGCATCGAACCGTACAGGTAAGAGCCGTACACAATGACTGAGATGGGAGAAGAAAGCGGGTCAGAGAAGCTAGCGGGAGAAGTGACGTCAGGGAAACACAGGTTGGTAAGGATTAGAAATACCTTTTAATCGTGGCTTCTTTTCTTTTCAAATAATTAACAAAATTATATAAATGAGCATAATAATTTTAACGTGTAGTGATTTTAGTAGTGACCTGAAAAATAAAATTAGCCTACATAATGTAAATATGGTAAATTAGATTTAAAACTAAAAATAATAAACTAATCCAGAGGTACTTAATTATAAGGTCTGAGACTGATATCGGGAAAATAAAATCATATTGTAGGTAAACATTCAAGACAAACAACAAGCAAGTAGCCTAAGACTTACTTCATTACAATTCTTCTTTATGATTATCGTACCAATTTATTAGTTTCAGATGAAACACGTTTGTTATTTAATTTATTTGTCAGACTCACTAAATAGAGTTTGAATTATTTATAATTATAGCAAAACTGCTTTGAATATGTACCTGTCTTTTCTGGACAAGGGCGTTAGTTTGTTTTTAAAACTGCTGGGGACAATTATTGATTATTCATATAGCCTATAATTATTCAGCCGTTGGCTACATAGGCTATATGCGCAATAATAAAACGTGTTCCCTTTACAACCCTCGCCGTTCGGTGCGGGGAAACTTTAACAGTTCAGAGTCCTGCAATGGGGCGGCTACCTGTGGGTGGAATATTCCAAAGCAATAAAAGAGAAATTATTAATTCTACTATAATTTACATTTAATCAGGGATTCTGTTATTTTCTGTCTTTGCCAGTTTTTTTAAATTTGGAAAAAATCTGAAACATTCAATATTATTTAATTCTTCATTCATTTTAGTTAATATTCCGCCCGAACAATCTGAACAAAGAATCTCCATCGTGCCATCACTCATGGAGCAGATGAAAACGTACTAAATATGAACGTTTTACCTGCAGTGTCACAACTTTCTCATGGTCTATAGACGTGAATTGCGCACCTGCTTGTGTAAAGGAGGTTGAATCCGCTCCGGTTGCACACTGCAGACTGGAATAACAAGAGCCACTTCTTTCTCAACTTTCTTATAGCCTCAGCAGGAGGAAATAGTGCTGCACTGAGGACGGTGTCCAGGTCTGATGATGATGCTCAGATGCTCTCATTAGAATCGTTTTTGATTGATTCAGTTTCCTAAACTCTGTGCGTAAAGTTGAAAATAACGGCTGTTAGTTTGCGTGTCCACAGCTGTTTCTGATTATTGTACTAATGAATAGACGTTGCGTCATAATAAACTGATGGCAAAAGCTCATCACACAAACACTCTTCAGATGGTAGGCCTATTTCTTTTTGCGAACGCACTCACTACCTGGTGGAGTAGTGGAGTGGTTGATTTGCCTGTCAGAAAGTGAACTTTTGTGTGATGTCCTGCTTCATTTTCTCACTCGACTTTCCTGCTGCACTTTAACAACGGCCTTTACATTTTTCCGTTAGGCTACAGTTTTAAAAAACCGATCAAAGACAGAAAATAACACAATCCCCAAGTGATAGTAAATTATATTACAATGAATCATGCCCCTTTTATTTCTTTAAAACATTGTACATCTGAAATTAATTTGATGCAGAGATTGCTGTGCAGAAATAAAATATTGTCAACAGTCCCTGGCTTTATCTGCGCTCTCCGTTTCTGAATCACAAATTCTGTCGCAGAAAAATCTCTCTGGCACCGCAGGATGCCTGGATAGCGGGAACATTCTGCTGCCAGCGCAAAGCTGCAGGACCCAACCTGTGAAAAATGATGTGACACTGTTATCCATTGTAAGATGTAAAAGTTGATATTCCCACGTTTGTAGACATGTACAATGCCAGTCTAGAAGTTGCCAACAGAATTTACGCAATGGATCACAGGATCTATGAATAAGGTGGATACCCACTTATTTGTACTGGGTTGTGTGTACGGTCAGTGGGCGAGGTACATCCCACACAGACTGTCAATCCATCACAGGGCAACACAGACATAAAACTATGCATGTTCACACTAATGTGACCAAGTGACCTAAGGCTGGAATACCCGGAGAGAACCCACAGATGCACAGGAAGAATGTACACACTCCATGCAGAAAAGCTCTGGCTTAGATCTGAGCCCAGTACCTTCTTGATGCAAGGCAACAACTGTCCCACCAACAGTATAAACCTATATTCCTATTTACTTAAACTTAGTTGAGTTTATTTGCATATCCCATATTCAGAGCAAATTACATCTTCACTTCAAATTACACTTCATATCCACTAGTGTAGGACTAATAACCAAACATCATCTAGGTTTTATCTTCAGAGAGGTACCAGGCAGGGATGTCCTCTCTCTCCCTCCCTGTTTGCTATTTTTATTGAACCACTAGCTGCAGCAATCAGGCAAACTCACAATATTAAAGGCATAAAATGCAATAACATAGAACATAAAATCAGTCTTTATGCAGATGATGTATTACTTTTTCTCCAGCATTCACAATCCTCTTACTCTCAGGTAATCGGGTTGATAAACTCTTACTCAAACGTTTCAGATTATTCTATAAATTGGTTAAAATCTACAGTTCTTCCAATCAATTGTTCTGTCCAGAATCCAACTAATACATAACTGCAGTCAGGGAATATTACTTATTTAGGTATCAATGTCTCACCAAGACTGGCAGATTTCATAAAGTTAAACTACATCCCTAACCCCCTGTGTCGTGATACACCAGATTCTTGCCAATACATATCCCTAGTTGACCCTTTCCTTCATTTTCTGTTGAGCCTTGAAACAACAGCAAACACATCCAACACTAACTTTCTGCATATCTCAAAAGTGCAAATGACTTGAAAGAATTTTGTGTTTGGCTTTCTGGGAATAATAGCAAAAAAGAGAGATATAGTTTGTCTCCTGACCACTGAGGTCACGTGTTGGCGCCATTGAAGACACAAAACAACATTTTTTTTGGCCACTTTTTTTTGGCCACACATTCAAGCAGACAACAGTAGAAAACACAGAGTTGCTATTGCCAGTATTGTCAGTTCACCCCTTCCAGTTCCATGCTCTAAATTAAGTTTCAGCCAGGTTAATACAAAGGATTGAGGTACTAGTGTTTGTGTTTGGTTCTCTTTTGTGTTTCCTTTCCAATTATTTTCTGGGTTCATTTTTGCAATTTAAATTTGCAGTATGTATTTCATTTCTCTGAGTTCATTGTTGTCTAGAAGGTTCATTTATTTGTGTTTTACTTGCTAGTTTATTATTTTCTTCTGTTCTTTGTGTATTTGATTTTTTTTATTAGAGTAGTTTATCAATGTCTGCTTTAGCTTCCCTCATATTAATTAGTCTTTTTCACTCAGTCTGCCTGCTTTGTCTTTCCTCACAGCTGCACCCTGTTACTAATCAACCACCTGTTATTGTTCAGTAATCACACTCCATAATACTTCCCTTTTGGATTCATCTGTTCCATGTTCTGCTACATTCTCCGTTTGCATGCCTGTTATTTTGTTTGTGCTCCACTTCTCATTCAAGTCCTGTAAGTTTCTTTTTCAGTATTAGACCTTTTTTAAAAGGCCTCATTGGAGCGGCTGTCTGTGCATTTGCTCTTTTCATAGTTCCCCACCTCAGCATTCACAGTTCCAACATGAACTAGTTTTCAATCATTTGAAATATTTGATCTTGGAACAAATTAAAAAATATTTCTGTAGGTCATGATATCATTCACATGTTATCATATCATGCCATTACAGTACAGTGACCTGCCTCCCATCTGTTTTATTCTCTTGTGTTGCATTGGCTTATATAAACCACTTTACATTGACCAGATTCACAACAAAACAGCTTTTATTCCAACATTTTGAAGCTAAATGAGCCTGAAATCGTGCATAACAATCATCCATTTAGATTAATTGTGATCACTTTTAACCCAGTTATTACCATTAGATAATATATGGAAGCTTTTTGTTTTGCCCTTAAAACTTTTGACTGGAAAGACAATAACACACAATACCAAATAACCGCCAGACAGTGAACCAGACCCGGCGCCAGAGGAATTTAGCTGCGGGGGGGCTTTTTCTGGGGTTCTGGCCCAGTTTTTATTTAACCCGTTAGCATTCCTAAGGCCCAACAGTGGGCTGGTCCCCTCTCCAGGTTTAAATCCACCAATCTTCTGAATTCTCTGAATTTATACATATTTCATATCATTGGAAAGCTAAGAGTCTTGTGATTCCAATTATATATTCCAATCAAGGATACAATTATAATTAATTTAATCTTTTTGAGTGCATTAAAAATAATATTACTTGGTAACAGCAGGGTTCATGCACTTTTCCCACAGTAAAATCCAAGCACTTTTCAACCATTTTCAAGGTAATTTTTCTAACTTTTCCTGCACCATATTTTGGAGATAAAACAATCAAATACAGGAAAAGTGTTTCACTTCAAGATCATATAAAATGATTTTATTACTGTCCTTATGTCTTGTGACAGTATTTTACATAACAGGGACAAAGTAAATTAAAATATAACCTTAACATAGCCTAATTTTAGGTTTTGAAATGTCTCTCACAAACACCCTGACTGGTCTGACACCAAAAAATCCTCCAATTTCAAGACACACTCCCTTGGATGCTCCTGACTACATTTCTAGTTGCTGATGTGGAGATGGCTTTGCTTCCTGGTCCACCATTCTCTGCTGAAAAAAATCCCCCAGTGCAGAACCTGGACTTTGAATTCTTTCCATCCATCCATTTTCTGTACCCGTCCATCCTAATGCAGGGTTGCGGGGGGGGGCTGGTGCCTATCTTTAGCGGTCAAGGGGCGAGAGGCGGGGCACACCCTGGACAGGTCGCCAGTCCATCGCAAGGCGAATTATTTTCATTTTGCATAGAAAAAGCAAATAAAAAGGAATGAAAACGCGTTTTTTTAAAAGTTATTTTTAAATCTGCTTCACACCACAATAGCAAAAATAAGCACAAACATGCACACGAAACTGCTTTAAATAAAGTTGATACAATTAAGAGAATGCACATTAAATGAGTGGATGTGTGACATCAGCTAAGTAATTTACTGTTAAAATTGTTATTTTATCTTTGTTTGTATTTATGATAATTAATTTGTGAAACGTTTGCCCCCCCCAAAATAAGCTTTTTGACAACCAAACCTCTCCTCGGGAATTAAAAACGGTATCCATCCATTACCAATTTTGACAAAATGACATAGTGGAGGTCAGTTTGCAAACAGTTGGAAATATACTGTCACAAAGGAACTACTTACAGACAGTAAATGTTATACTCTTAAGATTATATTGATAAATGTTTCAGTTTTAAATATACACTTATAATGCCTCCACCATATACAATAAAAATTTTTAGGCTAATTGTTTTGTTTTGTGTTGTACCGTAAAAGAGCCAGGGTGTTTTTCTTTTCTCTATTGAGCTTCAGAATCACAGCACAAACAGCGTTCCCTGTGTGTAGGAGGGGGCAATCAATATTATGCAACATATCTATTAAAAATTCTGCGAGTAATTGTTTTAGAATGAAATGGACATATAGCTGGTGCCCAAAAGACATCAGAGGCATAGCATGCATGGCAGAAAATTTCACAGTGCAGACTGCCTCTTTGCTAAAGAGCTCCAGGTCCTTCTTGCATACCTTGCAGGAAATTATTTGAGGATTTGGTCCTTGTTTCAGCCTTGTTTTGTACTTATCCTCTTCAAGCCAGTGGTAGTTGAAACGACAACCGCCTAGTATGTTATTTTGAAGTGCGCCACCAGCACCTGCTCAACCTAAGTGCACTTCATATTTATGCCAGAGGTCTAGCTGCTAGTCTTCATCAGGTGATGTCTACTGCTCACATGCCAGATTTATGAAAAGAAACCAACCACTCTGAGCGGAAGCAAGGTTTTTATGTAAAAAATTAAATAAAATGTAGGTTTTATGGCCTTGGTGTTCTTCATAGCAAAACAGTGCAGATAAAATATCAATCATTTTCAAAGACCTTATACAGAAATCAAGCACTTTCAAAACCTTGAAAACATTTTCAAGGATATCAAGCACCCATACAAACCTTGTAACAATAGCACTTAGAGATATTAACACAGTTCTGGGATAAATTTGCGAGTGTTTTCTTTCCAAAGAGACCCCGGCAATGTCTCTACTCAAAATGGTTCAAAAACAGCTTTAATTTTAATTTGGGTATGCCTTTAAAAAACTGTAGAGTGGAAATTGCAGGAATGTTAAGGGGCTCCCCTTCGCGTTTTTATGTCCAGTTGGCAATACGTTACATACTTCCAGGTCAAATCTGCCTTCTTTTGACACCCTTTCTATGTACATATTGTCATAGTTCTCAGTTTTGGTGTTTTGAGTTATTTTCCTTCGATTTAATTATCATTTTAATGTATTATTTGGTATTTATTTTATGGTACTTCCTTGTTTTTCATTTTCCCTTCATGCTCTTAGATGTTTTCACCTTTTGTTTGTGTCCTCCTAATTTGTTTCCTTAGTTTATTTCTCTTTAGATAGTTTCCTAATTTATTTCTTCCTTCTGTTCTCCAGTGTCTCCTTAAGTTCCCCTTAGATTCCTCCCTAGACATATTATCTTTAGTCTCTAGTTTCTTAAGAGTTTTCTGTCTCCCTTGCCACTCTGCTCTTGACCCAGTTTCACTCATTGCTCTCACCTGCATCTGCTTTCACTAATTAGTCCTTGGTCTTCTCTGTCACTTCCTCATTCCCTCCTCAGTATATAATCAGCTCTCATTCAGTCACTACTCACTGGTTTGTTGTCATTCTTCCCTGTCCGGTTCCTGCTGCATTTTCCTGGTCTCTGTGTTCCCCTGAGGTTTTGTAAGTTTTTATTTCCTTGTCTAATTAAATTCTAAGTTCTTTATTTTGCTGCATTTGGGTCCTCATTTATACCAAAACATGACACATATACATATTATACATCATTTGAAAGCTGAGATTCATTCAGGGATGGGCTGGCCTGAGGGAAGTTCAGGAGTTTTTCCAAATGGCTGGTCTGTTCTAGATCGGTGTCCAGAACGTTTGTTTTTATACTCCAAAAGCAGCTGCAGTTACGCCACTGTCATGATCCTGCTGTGTGTCTGCTTGTGTATATGAGTGATGACTCTTCCTTTATAGAAGAGCTTTGTAAGCGCTACTGGTGATGCTGCAGCTACAGGTGATGAGTACTTCTCGCTGCTGTGTTCAATTCTGTTGTCAACTATTTTGATATTGTTTGCTAGCTGCTATCAGACGACAGTAGCTCTGCTTCTGCTTTGAAAGGAAAACTTGCTAACCTCACAGAACTTCTGAATATAGTTTGCCTCAGTGCCTGAAAGTTTGAGATATTCATAAAAATAATAATTTTCTCATCCACAACCCACCCGCAGTAAAGAAACCTCCAAGCTCCTGGGCTGCATTTCAACACCAGCCCACCCCTACTTGTGATTCCAATGATGTATGCCAATCAAGGATACAGTCAGAACTGTAGACACAGTACACATTTTTCTCCAACCACTCAGAAAGCAAGGTCATGTGCAACTCACTGTTTGAAGCCACATAAACACAGGACAGAGCCATCTCAAACAAAAATAAGTTAGCCCAACAAACACGGTACACTTCTTCTTCTTTGTGTTTATTGGCAGCCTGCAAACAAGAAATTGGTGCATTACCGCCACAGAATGGTATGGAGTGAGTACTAGAATGTCACTCAAGGTTGCACTTGTTGGTTATTTTGGTTTAATACATTGCATTGTTGCAACTCAATTTACACAAGCGTTTTAATGTGTCTTGGGCAGCTTGATACCTGAGTGGCTGGGCCGAGGCTGCCCAGGCCCGCCCACTGGCACCGGGCCTGCACTGAACTTTGAAGTTATCTTGAGAAAAAATGGACAGAAGCAGTGAATACATCTAAAAATAGATCAAAGTTGACTTTATATCATTTTTGTTATAACAGGGTGCTACAATGTTGATCTGTAGTAAAATCCTATTCCTATCCCTCTGATTAAACAGATTAGTTGACAAAATCTTCACTCATGTAAATTAAATACAGCATTTGTGCTTTAATTTTGGCTGCTAACCAGTATGATGGCTAGGAAGCAAAGTTAGAAGCGTAACAGAATGCAGATGCAGCATCTGTGCTCATCTTTGCTGCATCTGCCACCCATAAACAATAAAGTTGGGGTGCAAAAAAAACCAACTCAGTTTAGGTCATAAGTCCAAAGTTAATTTTCTTACATTTAATATGAAGCCTTAGGCATTGTGTTCAAATTTAATGTGAACACACACACCCACACACACACCCACACACACAACCCTTTCACTTTATTTTTTTTTATATCTGTCTATTATAAGTAATGACTCCAAAAATCTTCCTGTAAAAAATATCCCTTCAATTCTATAACTTACCAAAGATTTGAACAGAATACAAACAGCAAGCTATCAGAAGAAGGGGTTATTGAGCATATGTGTGTTGCTATGCAACCAGCAAAAAAAAGTCAAGGTATTTTCTCCCAACCCCAAAAGAACGTCAGTGATCCACCGGAGGAAAACTGGGACTTATAAAAAAATTAAAATACCTTGATGTAAAGCTGTCTATTTAACTATAACTTACACCTAATAAGCACTCATAAATGCAGCAGATTTGACTGGATGAGTATTTAATGATGTGTTGTGATTAAAGCCAATTAAACAGAGATTCCTGGAGGGATGAGACCCACAGGTTGTCAGGCCTCAATGAACAGAAATGCCAAGACAATTGTGATTTTTTTTTTATATGTGCTGGCATATTGTACAAGTGGTGGTTTACTTTTAAGAAGACCCCTCCTCAAGGGTTTCAGCAAGTCGTCAAAGGGTCATCTGATACATGCCAGTCCAACCCCCCTGTCAACCAACCCCGCAACCCCAGCCAATCAAACATCTTCTAGTTTGAGAGAGATAAATTCATCACCCACTGGCGCCGTGCACTTGATTAAAGATCAGGTGTCCGTGACTATCCGTGAGACATCTTCCTCCTCGACTTGGATAGGAGTCAAGAGACCCCCACCTAAGCCCTTCACCATTGTGATCATGTGACGCAGGTTATTAATGGCCGCAGTCTCTCCGCCACTTGACATGTTGCTCCAGCTGTCAGTCTGCTGCTGTGGCCGTATGAGTCTCTGGTTGGGAGAGTTCCAGTGGCGGGCTGACCCATCCGTCACTGTCAGCAGAGGGCCGGTGATGAATGGTTCGGGGATGTGCGGTGAGGATGGAGGGGAGAGGTGTGAGTAGGGCGTGTACTCAGTGTATGTTCACCATGTGTGTTTAGGAGAGGAAGACTAATGATAAATGTAGCAGGATCCTGGATTGTGGACATGAGGAGCATCAGGGGTTAATGTTTGGGCTACAGTAGCTGACATCCAGATGGTTACACTCCGGAAAGAGTCTCGTGGACCTTTGCATGACACACATTACACATATTAGTGTTTCACAGCATATAAATTGAGAAAATTAGTTCCTGTGGGATTTGTTGAATGCTCTGCTCCAAGATCTGGCTATAATGAGCAAATCCTCACCATTTTGTGCATTCAGACTACAGCAGCAACAAGTTCACCAACAAAGCTTGCAAAGCAGTCTGTCTGACACTGATTTAACAAAATTCAAACTGACCAACATAAAAATGTAGCATGTAGCTTTGCACATGCTACATGCACAAGCAAGTCAAGAAAACCCGAGCTATTCCAAGTCAGCATTCCAAATGAGGAAGCAT